>JAPXFY010000021.1:51236869-51264369 GCA_030674185.1 Monoplex corrugatus
ATTGACTATTGCAATTCATTCCTGTCTGGTCTTCCTGCCTCCACCATTCACATCCTACAGCGCATTCAAAACAATGCTGCACGCCTTGTACTCAAAAAGAAAAAAATTGACCACATATCTCCTCTCCTGGCACAACTTCACTGGCTCCCTGTATCAAAGCGCATACAATACAAACTAGACACCATGTGCTACAAAAGCCTCAATAACGCAGCCCCCGATTACCTGTCAAGCCTACTTCAGATCTATGTTCCCTCACGTACCCTCCGCTCTGCTTCCGATCCTTTGACATTTTGCTTTCCACGCACTAAGCTCAATACCTATGGTCCACGAGCCTTCTCTGTTTCTGGTCCACTCTCCTGGAACAAACTTCCTCTCTCAGTCCGTCAGCAACCTACTTTTGTCTCCTTCAAGTCCGTTCTCAAAACTCACCTTTTCTCCTTTGCATAAAATCCTGACCTCACTCAACCCCCTCTGCAGCCTGTCTCTGCTCGGAGGGGAATCACATTGTAATATATAATTGTATATAATAATTATGCTCTCTATAATTTTCCATTGCTTTTATTCTTTCTCCCCATTTATAGCCATGCGTGTGTGTGTGTGTGTGTGTGTGTGTGTGTGTGTGTGTGTGTGTGTGTGTGTGTGTGAGTGTGTGTGTGTGTGTGTGTGTGTGTGTGTGTGCGTGCGTGTGTGTGACTCTGAGTGTGTTGTACCTGTCTTCTCTCTGTCTGTCTGTCTCTCTCTCTCTATGTCTCTCTCTCTATGTCTATCTGTCTGTCTGTCTGTCTGTCTGTCTGACTTTATACACATACATGTATATATATTTATATATATATATATAAATGTATATAAACATAAATATAGTTACACACACACAATCACATACACAGAAGCAGATGCACACAGAGGAGAGAGAGAGAGAGAGAGAGAGAGAGAGAGAGAGAGAGAGAGAGAGAGAGAGAGAGAGAGAGAGAGAGAGAGAGGGTGAGAGAGAAACTAAACACAAACGAACATCCATGTGCACGTAAACACACACCTAAAACAACACGCAAAGAAACAATCAAACACACATGCACGCACAATGACACATGTGTGTATGCACACACATACACTCTTACAAAACTACGCAAACATGAGTACACATACAGACATACAAATACAGACACACACAGACACACACACATATATCTGTATATATATATATATATATGTATATATATATGCTTTTCTGTTGCTCGTTAAGTCGTATGATGATACCTTATATGGTACAATGCCAATATGACTTCATGGATTCATTCATCCCATCGTAACCTCTCTATATTCTTTATTTATTTATTTAAATATTTATTTACTTCTCTGTTTATTTGTCATTTATTTTGTTTTGTTTTATTTTATTTAGTCAGTTAGTTAGTTATCTATTTATTTGTTTGTTTATTTATTTGTTTAGTTTTCGTCTAAAAGCACATATGTGAATAGACGTTAAAAGAAATAACGAACGAACACACAGACACCAACAGACACACACAGACACAGACACACACACACAGACACAGACACAGACACACACACACACACACACACACACACACACACACACACACACCACACACACACACACACACAACACACACACACCAGAGCACACATGCATATATACACAGATGAATCAAAATCACACAACAAAAAAAGGATATACACAAAAAGACACCTTTGTCGTCGTCCTCGTTTCCAAAGTCGTCATTGCCTGAAAGTACAGTTCAGCAAAATTACGCATAATTCTACCACTCTTGATCAGTAAGAGACCTACTATCCTGACTCAGAATGTGTTCTGTCTGTCTTGTCTCTCCTCTCTCTCTCTCTGTCTCTCTCTTTGTCTCTGTCTCTCTTTCTCTCTCTTTCTTTCTTTCTCTCTGTCTCTCTTTCTGTATACACACAGATACATATACATATGTACAGATATATGTACATACACATATATCTATATGTATATATGTGTGTGTATACATACATATGTACATATCCCTCTTGCACCCCCCCCCTCCCCTTTCTGTTTCATTCTCTGTCTTTCTCGTTGGAAAAAAGTTCTGTGCTTCACATTCTGTTTGCTCGCGAGGACCTGTTTGATGATGGTCATTGTATGTATGTGTATACGTGTGTAATTGTGTGTGCTTGTGTGTGTGTGTATGTGTGTGTGTGTGGGCGCGCGTGTGTGTATGTGTGTGTGCGCGTGTGTGTATATGTGTGTGCGTGCGTGCGTGCATGTGTGTGTGTGTGTGTGTGTGTGTGTGTGTGTGTGTGTTAGAGTATTTGTTTGAGTGTGTTTAACTCAATGCATCGTATATGTGTTTGCGTATTTTGATGGGCGTGCAATTATGCATGAACTGTATGATGTTTAATTTCCCGAAGTAGATAGGAATTAATACACAGACGAAAACTCACACACACAGACACAGACACACAGACACACAGACACACAGACACACAGACACACACACACACACAAACACACACACACACATACACACACACACACACGCACACACACACACACACAAACACAAATACACACATACATAAACACACACACACACACACACACACACACACACGCACGCACAAAAACACACAAACACACACACACAAACAGAAACTATACACAAACTCAAACAAACGTCCAGGTGCACTCAATAAAACAACAAACAAAGAAACAATCGAACACACATGCACACAATCACATACACAGAAGCACATGCACACACACATATACACATGAAAACACACAGATACTATAAACAAACACAAACGAACATCCATGTACACGTAAAGACACACATTAAAATAACACACAAAGAAGCAATCAAACACATATGCACACACAATGACACATGTGTCTATACACACAAATACACTCTCACAAAAATACGCAAACATGAGTACACATACAGACACACACATACAGACACATACAGACACACACCGAGAGACAGACAAAACATGCTATTATACACACGTAACCAAATCACACAACAATAAAAGGATATACAGAAAAAGGCAAAAACTATTGATGTCTACCTTCGTCGTCATCTTCGTGTCCAGATTCGTGATCGCCAAAAACTAGTAGGTAGTAGTAGTTGTAGTGTGAAAGTACAGTTCAGCAAAATTACACATAATTATACCACACTTGATCAATAACAGACCTACTATCCTGACTCAGAATGTGTTCTGTCTATCTTCTCTCTCTTCTCCCTCTCTCCCTCTCTGTCTCTCTCTGTGTCTCTGTCTCTCTCACTCGCTCTGAGTCTGTCTCTCTGTATACACACAGATATATATCATCATCATCATCAGGTGCCCTGCCACATGGCATTGGCGATCATGGACTTCCATCTGTCTCTATCTCTCGTTGCCCCAAGCATCTCCTCCACCTCCTCGTCTTCAACCACTCCGCAAGTCCGTCTAGAATTTTCTCCCAGGGTCTACCTAGTGCTCTCTTTCCCTCCAGCTTTCCCGTTGTGACCAGGTGCTCCAAATCCCCTTCCTCATAAAATGGCCTATAAATGTTGCTGTCTTTTCCTAATCTTCCTTATGAATGATCTACTTGTGTCTGCCTCCATCAAGACTGTCTCGTTTGTTTTCTTTGCTGTCCATGGAACTCTCAACATTGTTCTTAGAAACCACATCTTGGCTGCCTCAATCTTGTTTTGGCTTTGCTTCTTGACTGTCCACGCCTCACATCCGTACAACGGTATTGGTTCTATATGACATTCAAGAACTCTCTTCCTGATGTTAATTGATAGGCATTTGTTGGTAAGAATGTTTGTCATGCTGTTTTGGCCTGGCTGATTCTGCCGGTTTTTTTCTGATGTGTATCTGCCGTCTGATGAAATGATCGTTCCCAGGTATTTATACTTATTAACCTGTGTCAAGGTTGCGCCATTTGCTATTTTGCATGAGGGGATTTCATGTTTTTTACTGATCACCATGACTTCAGTCTTCCTGCTGTTTAGTTCCAACCCCTTACCTTTGCTTTTTATTTCTAGTATATTCACAAGGTTTTGTAGGCCCCTTTCGTTTTCTGCAATTAGCACGGTGTCATCTGCGTGTCGAATGTTGTTTACTATTTTCCCTCCAACCTTTAATCCAGGGTCTTCTTCTAGGTTTCTCATGATGTTTTCGCTGTAAAGTGAAAACAGATCTGGTGACAAAACACAACCCTGTCTGACTCCTCTTTTGATGTTTTGGAAAGAGCTTATATTTTCTATTCTCATTGCAGCTGTTTGTTCCCAGTACACATTTCTGATAATTCGTAGATCTTTTCCATCAACATTGAGTCTCTCCAGTTGGTTGATCAATTCTTCATGTCTTACCCGATCAAAAGCCTTGGTATAATCAACAAAGCATACATACAAATCCTTATTCATCTCAATTGACCTCTCTATGATAGTTCTTAGGATGTATATGGCATTGATAGTTCCTTTCCCTTCCACAAATCTACACTTTTTTTCTGCTATTTCTCTTTTGATTCTATTCCTTGTCCTCAGCATGATTATTCTTAACAGGATTTTTGTTACATGACTCAACAAACTGATTGTGCCATGGAGTTTGCATTCTATAGCCCCTGTCTTCTTTGGAAGTGCAATGAAAATTGATTTTGACATATCTTTGGGGATTTTTCCAGTGTCGTAAATTTCATTTAGGAGGACTGTTATTTTTTCTATGCCAAATTCCTCCAGGGCTTCAATCATCTCTGTAGTAATGTTGTCTGGTCCTGGGGCTTTTCCTTGGTTCATCTTTTTCAGTGCTGCTCTAACTTCATCTTTCATTATGGGTAGTCCTTCAAAGTTCTTTTTTATAATGTGTTCTTCGTTTCTGTCATCCTAAAAAAAGGTCTTTAATGTAATGGAGATTTTAATGCTAAAGTGGGACAGGATAGGGTGGAGGATATAGTTGGACCTCATGGCCTTGGTACAGAAAATGAAAGGGGAGGAAAACTTGTAGAATGGGCACAGATGAATGAGTTCATAGCAGATTGACAACATCCTGATCAACAAAAGATTTAGAAATTCTTTACTGTCAGCAAAACACTACCAGGAGATGACTGCAACAGTGACTACAATCCTGTAGTAGGAAGGTTTAGGCTGAAATTAATGAAAAGGAAACAGACCAAAAGCAACATCAAACTAAACCTTGGACAGATGAAGTGATACGTAAAAAAATTAATGTACGTGTTCAAAGCAAATTCAGTGCTCTGGGAAACGTTGGTGACAGTAGGGAATAATGGACAAAGTTGAGAAAATCGATAAATGAGGCTTGTGAAGAAATCCCTAAGGCAGATAGAAAGGCAAAAATGTGCTGGATGACTTATGAAAATTTGGGCTTGATGGAGGAAGGCAAAGAGAAATGATGAGATCTACAGGAAGATAAACAAAGAAATCAGGAATAGGTGCAATGAAGCTAAGGAAGCTCGGCTGAAAACAAAATGCAAAGAAATAGAAGACTGACGCAAAACGGATCCTCAGGGTATGTACAGACGAATTGAAGAAACTGTCCACAGGAAAAATACATGCACATCAACTGGTTGCTTAAAATCAAAAGATGGCACGCTTATCACGAACTTTGATGCTCGTACGTATGTATGTATGTGTAGTGTGTGTGTGTGTGTGTGTGTGTGTGTGTGTGTGTGTGTGTGTGTGTGTGTGTGTGTGTGTGTGTGTGTGTGTGTATGCGTGAATGTGTGTGCCAGCGCGTATGTGTGTATATGTATGTATGTGTACAGGTGTGTGTGTGTGTGTGTACAGGTGTGTGTATGTAGATGTGTGTGTAAGCATGCGCGCACGCGCGCACGCGTGAGTGTGTGTGATTGGTCAGGAACTATGATTTTTTTCTCTTGGTATATGATGATTACATCTTTAAAGTAGCTCCTATATTCCTATGGGGTGTATACTGTACTGTGTGGATTATCGCAATGATGTTCTGTATATGTGAACCACGTTTCAGCACCATAAAATCGTATATGAATGAAATTCTTGTCATACAAATGTACTATATGTATAGTCTCAGCTCTGACAGTTTGGCACGTGTTTTCAGTGTAAGAATTGTTTGGTTTGTAAACTTTTTTCTTCTAATCACTTACTGGTAATGTTCTGCTATTTGAGCAAAAAATAGTGATTCCTAGAAACGTGATTAATATCAAGGCATACAATGTTACAAGAGAGAGAGAGAGAGAGAGAGAGAGAGAGAGAGAGACAGACAGACAGACAGACAGACATACAGGCATCCTGAGAGAGAGTGTGTGTGTGTGAGAAAGAGAGAGAGATAGAGATAGAGAGAGAAGCCCTTATTAATTCAGTTCTCACGCGATCGTCCTTTTTTGAGGTCATCAATCGTACTGCCCTGTAAAATATTATGCATACATGTTCATAGTTCTGAACGTGCGGAAAGTCAACAAACAGACAAACAAACAAACGAACAAAGAAACAAACAAACAAAAACCGAAGAGCGAAAGAAATGGTAGTATGTGCGCTATTATTGTTAGTTAAAGATACAAAAGTAATTTTTTCTGTGCACACATCTGAGGAATCTGAGATAACAGTGACCATTCTGAATGCATTATTGACTGTTTCTATGGGGTTGGAATATTATCTATATTTTTGTCTAAATGTATTGTGTGGCCCATTACTATAGTTGTATCGTGTCTATGACAGATGGATAGATAGATAGACAGAGACAGACAGATAGATAAATAGACCCAGTCTATGAAATTGCGATGTAAGTCGCACGTGAGAGAACTGCGAGACAGCCTCCAAAAGACATAAGAGTCTATCTAATCAGATTGAGATTTAAGTTATATAATGTTTCATTAGATAGATAGATGGATAGATAGATAGATAGATAGATAGATAGATAGATAGATAGATAGATAGATAGATAGATGTGTATGTGTAATTGTGTAAACATATATAGAAACAAAATAAGAAACAAACAATACATTCAAACAGAAAAGAACAAACAATAAACAATAGTAATAGATAAATCCATGGCTCATAATTTCAATTCAGATATTTGATGATCAACTTATAAGGCAATATTTACACTGACTTCTGTACATTAAATGGCACACGCATAGAAAACAAAATATTACATCATTTTAGTACCATTTATCAAAGAAATACATTAAGGAGCGTCCAATATTTGATATGACACAGTGAAATTTCTGTATGTTTAATGCACAAGGAGAAAGTATCGTGTTTTTTTTTAATTTTATTTTTTTATCTGTTTTTCTTGTTTATTTGTTTGTTTGTTTTGTTTGCTGCTTTTATTGTTCAGGTCATACTGATACCACAAGCATAACTCAAAACACAGTTTTTTTTATGAACAGTAAGTCATGAAAGCTATGCATGAAACACATGAAAAAGATTAGGCATTCACATGACTCGAATTACTTTCTTCACTCCAGTAACTATGTCTGTATTGTAGCATGTGAAATCCCACCCTAAAAATCCTCATTGTGTTTTCACATAGATTAAACAACAACAACAACAACAACAGAATACACTTTGCTTGGACACTTTAAAGCCAACTTAGAGTCCACATACAAAGCAGGGGTTTCCAAATTTTAATTGTGCAGGAATACACTCAACAGACGCATTGCTTTCAGGGAGTTTTAATGTGTGTGTGTGTGTGTGTGTGTGTGTGTGTGTGTGTGTGTGTGTGTGTGTGTATTTGTGTGTGTGTGTGTGCATTTGTGTGTGTGTGTGTGTGTGTGTGTGTGTGTGTGTGTGTGTGTGCATTTGTGTGTGTGTTTCAGTGTAATACACCTTTTCCTATCCTTCAGGAAGGAATAAAAACAACAAGAATTGGATTAAAGGAAAGGGTTAGACAAAATTTGAAAACAGAACATACACTCTATTCGTCATTTCCCATATTGTCAGATGATGAAAGCATGCCTGTTTTTTCCTATGCTTTTAAGATTCTTGAAGTAATATATCGTTGATTATCCTTTATCATAGTCTTTCGTGATGACTGTTATTCATTCCTATAACCTGCGATAGCATGCAAAAGACTATCTTGAAAGATACTATCTTCCCCGTACAAATAGTTATGCAGTAAATGTTTCTTCTTTTGAATAATTATTGGGGTTTAATTTAACATAAAAATTACGTTAGACATTTTACTCTTCAAACTAGTTAATATTTCTTATTTATCAGATTGACTACATCCTCATTGATAAAAGATTTAGAAATTCTTTACTGTCAGCAAAAACACTACCAGGCACGGACTGCAACAGTGACCATAATCCTGTAGTGGAAGATTTAGGTTGAAATTATGGAAAAAAACACACCAAAAGCAACATCAAACTAGATCTTGGACTCTTAAAGACAGATGAAGTGATACGTCAAAAACTTCTGTACATGTTCAAAACAAACTCAGTGTTCTGAAGACGTTGGTAACATTGAGGAACAATGGACAAAGTTGAGAAATTCGATAATGAGGCTTGTGAGAAATCCCTAAGGCAGATAGAAAAGCAAAAAAGAACTGGATGACAAAAGACATTTTAGGCTTGATGTAGGAACGGAGGAAGACAAAGAGAAACGAGGAAATATACAGGAAAATAAACAAAGAAATTAGGAATAGATACAATGAAGCTAAGGAAGCTTGGCTGAAAACAAAATGCAAAGAAATAGAAAACCAACACAACACGGATCCTCAGAGTATGTACAGACGAATTGAAGAAATTGTCCACAGGAAAAATATATGCACATCACTGGTTGCTTAAAATCGAAAGATTGTATGATTTTCATGGAAAAAAAAACAAATATTAGACAGATGGGGAGAGTACATTAAAGACCTTTTTGAAGATGACAGAAACGAAGAACACATTATAAAAAAGAACTTTGAAGGACCACCCATAATGAAAGATGAAGTTAGAGCAGCACTGAAAAAGATGAAACCAGGAAAAGTCCCAGGACCAGCCAACAATACCACATAGATGATTGAAGCCCTGGAGGAATTCAGTATAGAAAAAATAACAGTCCTCCTAAATAAAAATTACGACATGGAAAAATCCCCAAAGATATGTCAAAATCAAAGTTCATTGCACTTCAAAGAAGACAGGGGCTATAGAATGTGAACTCCATGGCACAATCAGTTTGATGAGTAATGTAACCAAGATCCTATTAAGAATAATCATGATGAGGACAAGGAATAGAATCAAAAGAGAAAAAGCAGAGACACACTGTGGATTTGTAGAAGGGAAAGGAACTATTAATGCCATATACATCCTAAGAATTATCATAGAGAGGTCAATCGAGGTGAAAAAGAGTTTATATTTATGCTTTGTTGACTATACCAAGGCTTTCGATCAGGTAAGACATGAAGAATTGATCAACCACTAGAAAGACTCAGTATTGATGGAAAAGATCTAAGAATAATCAGAAATATGTATTGGGAACGAACAGCTGCAATGGGAATAAAAAATGGATATAAGCTCTTTCCAAAACATCAAAAGAGGAGTCAGACAGGTTGTCACTTTACAGCGAAAACATCATGAGAAACCTAGAGAAAGACCCTGGATTAAAGTTTGGAGAAAAAAATGATAAACAACATTCGATACGCAGATGACACCGTACTAATTGCAGAAAACGAAAGGGACCTACAAACCCTTGTGAATATACTTGAAATAGAAAAAAAGGTAAGGGGTTGGAACTGAACAGCAGGCAGACTGAAGTCATGGTGATCAGTAATAAACATGAAATCCCCTCAATGCAAAATAACAGCAAATGGGACAGCCTTGAGACAGGTTGATAAGATTAAACAACTGGGAACGATCATTTCACCAGACGGCAGATGCACGTCGGAAATAGCCAGCAGCATCTGCCAAGCCAAAACAACATTCAACAAGATGGAAAGCATTCTTACCAACAAATGCCTATCAATTAACATCAGGAAGAAGTTCTTGAATGTTATATAGAACCAATAATGTTGTACGGTTGCGAGGCGTGGACAGTTAACAAGCAAAGCCAGAACAAGATTGAGGCAGCCAAGATGGGGTTTGTAAGAAGGATGTTGAGAGTTCCATGGACAGCGAAGAAATCAAATGAGACGGTCTTGATGGAGGCAGATACAAGCAGATCATTCATAAGGAAGATTAGGAAAAGGCAGGCAACATTCATAGGCCATTTTATGAGGAAAGGGGAATTGGAACACCTGGTCACAATGGGAAAGCTTGAGGGAAGGAGAGCACCTGGTAGCCACAGGAGAAGATACTAGACAGACTAGCAGAGTGGCTGAAGACAGGGAAAGTATAATAGATGCTTGAGGCAACAAGAGATAGAGACAGATGGAAATCCATAATCGCCAACGCCATGCGGCAAGGCACCTGATGATGATGATGATGAAACTAGTTAATCTCTATTTTCGTTCATTTGTTCATGACGTAAATGAAAGAGAACAACACACAATAAGAAATGACAACAACAATAAGAACAATAACAACACCAACAAAAACAACAACAACAACAACTCGTCTGTTGTAGTTTAACCAGGAAAAACATCTCTTAAAATGTAGAAAAAAGTTACTTACCTGCACTGCAGCCAAACAGGCCAAAGCCAGCAAAAGAAGAAGAACAGCTCTCATGGTGTTGGCTCAAGATGTTGTGGTCATCAAAGCTCTATGCTTTGCTATGGGTAAAGGTCTCCCTTTTTATCACAAAAACTGCTAAAGCACCTGCTGGACCAGCTGTCTGATCGTTGAAACACGAGAGGCTCAGGTAAATGCCCACAACACCAAAGTCCTTATCAGATGTTCTAGGTGACATTTGGCAATCACCTTCACTTCAGAGGACTGTGTAGACGTTCTTTTCAGGCGGTGGGGGGGAGGGGGTTGAGCACCGTCTTATGTTGTTCTCGATTGTTGGTTGATTTGTCAGATCGCAGGTTGCTTGAGTGTTTGTTCGGGTTTGTTTTTCTAAATGCGTCTGTGTCACTAGTACACCCGTTCAAATAACTCCATGCCAGTGTGTTTCAGTCTGTTCCAATGTGACATCTTGCCAACAATAGTCATTTTTAAAGGCAAGTGTTTTTGTCTTAGTTTTTTATATTAATTTACGAAATTATTAATGACCATCAAGTTTCCATATTTGGCAAAGACTGATTTGACAAACTTTTGTGCATGTGTCATTTAGTTTATCATTCAAGTATTTTGTTAATACAACCACATCAGTTCATTCCGCTTTCCCCTTTGCTTTCTCTCTCTCTCTCTCTCTCTCTCTCCTCTCTCTCCTCTTGCTCCTCTCTCTTCTCCCCTTTTTGCTCTCTGTCTTGTCTCTATCTCTGTCTCTGTCTGTCTGTCTGTCTGTCTGTCTGTCTGTTTGTCTCTCCTTCCCTCTCTCTTCTCAGTCATTGGTTTGTTCTGTGTTTATCTTCCCACAACCCAACTTCTCTTTATACATAAACAGTGAAGTACTTTTTTAGACCTTGCAACATGTTTCTCAGGAGATATTCAAATCAAACTCCTTTTATAGTTTCATATTCCAAATACCTTGGAGGGAGATTTTATTTTGACTTTTCAGAAGCATGACAAGATATAAGATACAAAATAAGAAACTTAATTGCCAAATTCAGAGAACAGGAATATTGCTTGGTGACATCATGCTGGCTTCATTTTCACTCAAATCACACTCACTCAAATCCCAAAATGGCAACTCCTTAGCGCACCCTCCCTTCCACCCCCATGAATTCCCCACCACAAGACACCCATTAAAATCAATAAAACATCACACACATACACATGCACGCACACACACACCACACACACACACACAACACACACACACACACACACAACACACACACACACACACACACACACACACACCACTTGACACCTGTACAAAGGCACAAAAAGTAACCAGCACTTTGACAATCGTAACTCAATAGCGCAGTTCACAACACACACACACACACACACACACACACACACACACACACACACACACACACACACACACACACACACACACACACACACACACACACACACACGCACACACACACACGCATACAGAGACACACACTCACTCACTCACTCATTCACTCACTCACTCAATTACTCACTCACACACACTTACACACACACTCACACACACTCACTCACTCACTCACACACAGTCACACAGTCACACACACACTCACATACACGCACACACATATATACACAAACACTCACATACACATATACACACACTCACATACGTACATACACATACACATACAACACACACACAAACGCACACACATGAATGTCCGCACACACACGCACATACACACGCATACACACACATACACAGACACATATACATACACACATACACACACGTGCATGCACGCACACCCATCCCCACCCACCCACACACACACCAACCCCACCCCACCTCCTACCCCCTCCCCTCTGCGTTTCTCATGAAAAGTTTCTTCTTTCATGTCTGATTAAACAAAGACCACGGGATGTTGAAAAGTACTTTGTCTCCTCAGAGCAAGTATTTTCCACAGCCTGAGAGGCAGTTGAACAAACACCTGTAAATCCGATCAGTTTAGATGTCGGTCACTTTTGACGTATTGAAAATGGTATTCTCTCCTCAGTTCGCGTGTTTTCCCCAACCTGAGAGACAACTGAACAAACACCTGCATCCCACCACAGTAAATTTGATCACGCTGTTTATATGCCAATCTCTTCTGACGTGATACCTTGCAGCACAGAAGCAGGGCTGTTTAATTGTTCAATAAGTAGTTTGATTCTGCCTCAGTTGTATTTTCTGGCAGTTCACAGCAGTGTCCTTCAAAATGTTTTTGTTTGTTTGACTATTTTGCAATGGCTTTTGAAACAGTTTGGGTATTTCTCCCATTGTTTGAGTATTCTCCCATTCTTTCCTTCGTTTGATTGATTATAAGTTTGTCTAGTTAAAAAATTGGTGTAATAGATACATGTGAGGTGAAGTTCATAATTGAATACACCAAGTATTACAGCATGATATACCTGAAAGAGATGGCATTTTTCAATGCCATTGCTTGTCACATGTTTTCTCTGAAAAAAAGCATTCAATCAAAACTAATCCCAAAAGTAAGGCAGGTAATTTGTTCAGTATGGTTTCTCTGAATGTAACTGGTAGAGTATCTTTCCAGCTGTGTTGTTATCATGTGTGCTTTGGCAAAGCTCATCAAACACTCAGTCTTTTTTATCACTGACCTAAGGTAATTGCTCTTTCACTACTTTGTCTGTTTATTGTGTGCACTCATCTGTCTTGTAGATGAGCTCATCCTTAACAAATGCGTGTATACAGCCTGGTCCATTGTTATCAGCAGTAATTTTATGTAGATGTTGAAACGACTGCAAACACTGACGATATTTGATGGATTCCCATACAAAAGTTCTTCTTGTTTTTTTAACTTGTTTTTGTCTTGTTCATTTTCAAATACATAGCATTTACAAGCATCTTGAAATATATATATGCATAATCAACAGATCTAACAAAATGTAGAAAAACAAGCATTCGTTCCAATATACGTATATATATATATATATATATACACACACAACATCAGAAAGAGAGTCCTTGAATGTTATATAGAACCAATACTGTTGTATGGATGCGAGGCGTGGACAGTCAGCAAGCAAAGCCAGAGCAAGATCGAGGCAGCCGAGATGTGATTTCTCAGAAGAATGTTGCGAGATCCATGGACAGCAAAGAAAACAAACGAGACAGTCTTGATGGAGGCAGACACAAGTAGATCACTCATAAGGAAGATTAGGAAAAGACAAGCAATATTTATAGGCCATTTTATGGGGAAGGGAGATTTGGAGCACCTGGTCATGACGGGAAAGCTGGAGGGAAAGAGAGCACCAGGTAGACCCAGGGAGAGAATGCTGGACGGACTTGCAGAGTGGCTGGGGATGAGGAGGGTGGGGGAGATGCTAGGGGCAATGAGAGATAGAGATGGTTGGAAGTCCATGGTCGCCAACGCCATGCGGCAGGGCACCTGATGATGATGATGAAGAATACATGAAAAATAGTTTGTACTTTCTCTATTCGATATTTCTATTAGAAGAATTTTGCAAAAAATAAGAAGAAAATTAAAGATATCATGTTTTCAAAGCTCTCAGATGTTCCAAGTATAATTAATTCTTCATTCAATTTCAGGTAACATGTATGTACACATTTTTCATTTGATGAAGATTAATTTTAAAAAAAACGAAAATTGACAAACCACGTTACATCGCCAGAATAAATGCTGAATGTCTTCAGGTTCTATATTGCAAAAGGTACATTTATCAGTGTTTTGTTTATAGCAATAATTCTGTGAACTATCTAGATTTGAAACCATTTTATTTTGACATCATTTATTTTCTGAATCTTTCTGAAAACAACCTTCCAGTTTATATCTGTTGACAGTTTTGTGTTCCACTTACTACAACACTTTGAAGAGCTGAAGGAGTGTACATTCCGAAGGAGCAGAACTCCAGCAGCATCAATCAGTTCAGGCCAATATCACTTCTGAACGTCGAGGGGAAAATCTTCTTCTCTGTTATGGCAGCAAGATTGACAAAATACCTGGCTGAAAACAAGTATCTGGATATGTCAGTCCAAAAGGGAGGCATACCAGGAATGCCTGGATGCTTGGAACATGCCACGTTGATTTGGGATGCCATCCAAAAAGCAAGAACAGAGAAGAGAGACATTGACGTAGTTTGGCTTGATCTGGCGAATGCATATGGATCAGTTCCACACGATATGATCCAGCTGGCTCTTGAAATGTATCACATCCCAGAAAACATCCGAACAATGCTGAGGAAGTATTTCCAAGGGTTCTCAATGCGGTTCTCTACCAAAGAATACACCACGGACTGGATAGACCTAGAGGTGGGCATTGCAATGGGCTGTGCAATCTCTCCCATACTGTTCGTGTTGGCAATGGAAGTCATCTTGAAAGCTGCAATGAAGAGTTCAGGTCCAGTGAATCTGGGAGATGGATACCAGATGCCTCCTCTGAAAGCTTTCATGGATGACACAACAGTCTTGTCCACGGATGAGGAAGAGACACACCAAATCTTAAAGCAGCTGGATGAGCTGGTGGTCTCTTCAAGAATGAGGTTCAAACCTAAGAAATCCCGAAGTCTCTCACTGCGAAAAGGAAAAGTGGCAGATTCAGTCAAATTCATGGTAGCCAACCAAGCCATCCCCACTGTCACAGAAGAGCCAGTAAAAAGTCTCGGAAGATGGTATGATGACTCCCTGAAAGACACACAAAGGGGATGTGAAACCAAGCAAACAGCAGAAGAAGGCCTGAAGAAAATAGATAACTGCGGACTGCCAGGCAAATACAAAGTCTGGTGTCTACAGTTCATGCTGATACCAAAGCTGCTGTGGCCACTGCTAATCTATGACATTTGCACCAGCACAGTCGAAGCAATGGAAGCCAAAATCAACAAATACACAAGAAAATGGCTCGGTGTCCCACCTGGTCTCACTGATGTTGCATTCTACTGTCGTCAAGCAATGCTGAAGCTACCTCTGAAATCCATAGTGGAGGAATACAAAGTTGGAAAAGCAAGACTGTTGAGCATGCTGGAGGAATCGGAAGACAATATCGTGAGATCAGTTCATCCAAAGCTGAGAACTGGCAGAAAGTGGAAAGTCCAAGAGGCTGTAAACAATGCCAAGAGAAACCTCAGCATCAAAGAAATAATTGGACACACGCAAACCAACAGACAGGGACTGGGAGCAACAAAAATGCAGTGGTGGTCCAAAGCCAAAGGGAAGGAAAAAAGAGACATGATCATACAGGAGTTGAAGGAAGAAGAAGATGTCAAAAGAGTGCAGAAGGCAGTCCAGCAAGGTCAACAGGGGCAATGGACAACATGGGACAGTGCACTCCAAAGAAGTCTCAGCTGGAACGATATGTGGCACATGGCTCCTCTAAGGATAAGCTTCCTCCTCAGATCTGTATATGACCTGCTCCCCTCGAATGCAAACTTAGTGAAATGGGGGAAAGCAGACGACCCAGCATGTCCGCTCTGTCAGAAGAAACAAACAGTGGAACATGTCCTAAGCTCTTGCAAGGTAGCGCTAGCCCAAGGAAGGTATACATGGAGGCACAACCAAGTTCTGAAAGTGATCACAGATGTGTTTAGCGAAAAAACCATGACCCCAAATGCACCAATTGCTATGACAACGTTCTACAAAGCAGGAGGGAAACAGGTCTGGCCCGAAAGTGCTATGACAACCAGCACATTGCCAAAGGGTCTTCTGGATGGAGCAGTCGACTGGGAGTGTACAGCAGACCTCCCAGAGTGGAGAAATTACCCAGATGTCATCAGCAAGACAGGCATGAGACCAGACATCGCTCTCCACTCTGACTCCTCGAAACAAGTGATTCTGATAGAACTCACTGTGACATACGAAAGCAGAATGGAAGAAGCACATATCTACAAGACCGAAAAATACGCCGGTCTTGCCAGCACCCTGAAGAAAGCAGGTCTGCGGGTCAAAATCTTCGCCATAGAGGTCGGGGCAAGAGGGTTTGTGGGCACCTCCGCTTATGATCTCATGAAAACAACTCGCCATTTCTGGGAAGAAGAGGACTAGAGCCCTTAAAGCGATGGCAGAGGCAGCAGAAAGGAGCTCAAGCTGGATCTGGGCAAGGAGGAACCAAAAAAGTGAACTTCATAAGGATTAAATTCCCTACAGATGATGTGTGCCCCGTTAGCACATTGGTAAGACCGCGTACCGCAGTTCTGAAGCGCAGAATCGCCCAGGTTCGCTCCCGGGCGTGGGAAAAAAAAAAAAAAAATAGACAACAGCAGAAGGGCATCCAGGAGTCATGACCTGGATGTGGCCCGGCCCCCGAGAGTGTAAGGAATTCAGGGCCGAAACACTTGTTTAAAGGGGGTTACTTCTCTGAAGACCTTCTGTTGTCTAGCTCTCCCTAGAGTTTCTTTCTACCTTTGGGTCTTGACTGTTGTCGGTTAGTATATCATAGTATTGTTTCATGCCTTTGTGGCTTGAATAAATGATCTGAAGGGACTTCTTCAAATTAGAGTATAGCTATTCTGAATGTCAAGGTCCATTTTTCTTATGTATTTTTTAATCGCTTGAATTACTCCAAAATAGGTGATAAAATTCGAGATTAATCTGTGTAAAGTTCTGAATTCATTATAAGTCGAAAAATGATCATTCTTTTTCGTGAGATGAGAAGCAGGAAGAATTTTGTATAAGATTGTTTATTTTCAATTCTTATATTGCCGTTACAAAATATAGGCTCAGTAGTAAATTCTTCAGAAATTGATGGGTGCATTTTTCCTTATTCTTTTTAGGCATCTAACATGTGTCGCTTAAACATGTTGAATTTGGTATTAACTGGTAGACATGATCCATACATACTGAGGCTATCCATTATGGGAAACATGACAATTAATATGCTTTTTCATGTATGGTTTGTATTGTTTAATTTCCGTATCCAGATAAGTTTTAGCTTGTTATAAACTGCTTTATGTCAATCAAAACAAGTCCTCCTTTATGAATACGTTTTACTGCAGATTTTCTATTAATGCAGTCTGGGTTCCCTTTCCATGTAAATTTGAAGTACAACTGTTGTAAGTTTTTGATAAGCTATCAAGTATTTTAGGGAAAAACATCCACAGATGTATAATTTTAGATAAGATTAAAGATTTTAGAACAGATATTCATCCAGTGGGGTGATTAATTGATCTTTTTATCCACACCTTAAACAACTTTTAGATTTCTGAAAATTTATTATCATGATTAAGTGTTGTACAGTCTGTCAAGTCTGCGATAAACCAAACACCTTAAATCTTAAACTGTGATGGATTCTGTTCCATTTTAATCATCATCATCATCAGATGCCCTGCTGCATTGCGTTGGCGATCATTGACTTCCAACTGCCTCTATCTCTCCTTGCCCCTAGCATCTCCCCCACCCTCCTCGTCTCCAGCCACTCTGCAAGTCCGTCCAGCATTTTCACCCTGGTTCTACCCGGTGCTCTCTTACCCTCCAGCTTTCCTGTTGTGATCAGGTGCTCCAAATCCCCCTTCCCCATAAAATGATCTATAAATGTTGCCTGTCTTTTCCTAATCTTCCTTATGAGTGATCTACTTCAGCGCTTAGATTTGATTTTATCAAGATTTTGCGCTATATAAATATTGTAATTATTATTATTATTATCTACTTGTGTCTGCCTCCATCAAGACTGTCTCGCTTGTTTTCTTTGTTGTCCATGGAACTCTCAACATTCTTCTTAAAAACTACATCTCAGCTGCCTCAATCTTGTTCCGGCTTTGTTTGTTGACTGTCCATGCCTCACATCCGTACAACAGTATTGGTTCTATATAACATTCAAGAACTCTCTTTCTGATGTTAATTGACAGGCGTTTGTTGGTAAGAATGCTTGTCATCTTCTTGAATGCTGTTTTGGCTTGGCCGATTCTGCTGGCTATTTCTCATGTGCATCTGCGGTCTGATGAAATGATCGTTCCTAGGTATTTAAATGTATCAATCTGTGTCAAGATTGTGCCATTTGCTGTTATTTTGCATGAGGGGACTTTTTTTACTGATCACCATGAGTTCAGTCTTCCTGCTGTTTAGTTCCAACCCCTTACCTTTGCTTTCTATTTCTAGTATACTCACAAGGTATGTCTCGTTCACTGTCTGCAATTAGCACAGTGTTATCTGCATATCGACTGTTGTTTATCATTCTCCCTCCAACCTTTAATTCAGGGTCTTCTTCTAGGTTTCTCATGATGTTTTCGCTGTAAAGTGAAAACAGATCTGGTGACAAAACACAACCCTGTCTGACTCCTCTTTTGATGTTTTGAAAGAGCTTACATTGTTTTCTATTCTCATTGCAGCTGTTTGTTCCCAATACATATTTCTGATTATTCGTAGATCTTTTCCATCAACATTGAGTCTCTCCAGTTGGTTGATCAATTCATCATGTCTTACCTGATCGAAAGTCTAAGTATAGTCAACAAAGCATACATACAAATCCTTATTCATCTCATTTGACCTCTCTATGATACTTCTTAGGATGTATATGGCATTAATAGTTCCTTTCCCTTCTACAAATCCACACTGTTCTTATGCTATTTCTCTTTCGATTCTATTCCTTGTCCTCATCATGATTATTCTTAACAGGAGTTTTGTTACATGACTCATCAAACTAATTGTGCGATGGAGTTCGCGTTCTATAGCCCCTGTCTTCTTTGGAAGTGCAATGAAAATTGATTTTGACATATCTTTGGGGATTTTTCCAGTGTCATAAATTTAATGCTTAAGTGGAACAGGAGAGGGTGGAACAAAAAATAAGAAGGGAGAGAAATTTGTGGAATGGGCACAGGTGATGAGTTAATCGTAGGAAACACCTGGTTTGAGCAGCCTAACAGAAGAATATGGGCATGGATGAGTCCAGGTGATAATACTAAAAATCAAACTGATTAACTCTTGATAAATACAGGACAGAAATCATTTACTGAAAGCAGAAACACTACCAGGTGCAGACTGAAACAGTGACCACAATCCTGTAATGGGAAGATTTAGGCTAAAACTAAAGAAAAGAAAACAGACCAAAAGTAATATCAAACTAAACCTTGGACTTTTAAAGACAGATGAAAGGACCCGTGAAACTTTTAACGTAATGTTCGAAACAAATTCAGTGCTCTGGAAGTTGAGAAACACGATAAATGAAGCTTAAGAAAAGCAAAAAATAAGTGGATGACAAAATAAATTACAGGCTTGATGGAAGGACAGATGAAGTCAAAGGGAAAAGAAGAAGAATACAAAGGGATAAAGAGGGAAATCAGGAATAGGTGCAATGAAGCCAGGGAAGCTTGGCTGGAACCAAAGTACAAAGAAATAGAAGACCGACACAAAACAGATCCTCAAAGTATGTACAGAAATATTGAAGAAATTGCCCACAGGAAAAAGACAACCACATCAATTGGTTGCTTAACATCGAAAGATGGTACGCTTGTCATGGAAAAAGACAAAATATTAGATAGATGGGGAGAGTACGTTAAAGACCTTTTTAACAATGACAGAAACGAAGAACACATTATGAGAAAGATCGTTGAAGGACCACCCATAATGAAAGATGAAGTTAAACCAACATTGAAAAGATGAAACTGGGAAAAGCTGCAAGACCAGACCATATTACTACAAAAATGATTGAGGCCCTAGAAGAAATCGGTATTGAAAAAAATAACAGTCCTGCGAAATGAAATTTATGACACTGGAAAAATCCCCAAAGATATGCCAAATCAATTTTCATTGCATTTCCAAAGGAAACAGTGGTTTTAAAGTGCAAACTCCATCGTACTAGCATCATGATGAGTCATGTAACAAAAAGAATCATGATGAGGACAAGGAACAGAATCAAAAGAAGTATAGCAGTAGAACAGTGCGGATTTGTTGAAGGGAAAGGAAATATTAATGCCATATACATTCTAACAACTATCATCCACATCCTTAGAACTATGATAGAGAGGTCAGTAGAGTAGAATAAGGATTTTTTTTTTATGCTTTGTTGATGATATCAAGGCTTTTGATTTGGTAAGACATGAAGAATTGATCAACCAACTAGAAAGGCTCAATATTGATGGGTAAGATCTTAGAAAAACCAGGAATATATATTGGGAACAACAGCATTGAAAACCATATAAGCTCTTTCCAAAATAAAAAAGGGTCAAGCAGGGTTGTGTTATGTCACCAGATTCATCATGAGAAACCTAGAAGAATGCTATGGGATAAAGATTGGAGGAAAAACGAAAAACAACATTCGTTAAGCAGATGATACCGTGTTGTAGGAAATGAAGAAGACCTACAAAACCTTGTACATATAATAGAAATAAAGAGCAAAAATAAAGGGCTGGAGCTAAATAGCAAGAAGATTGAAGTCATGGTAATCAGTAAAGAAAACATGAAATCACCTCATGCAAAATAACAGCAAATGGCACAATCTTGAGACAGGTTGGTAAGTTTAAATATCTGGGAACGATCATCTCACCGGACGGCAGATGCACACCAAAAATAGCCAGCAGAATTGGCCAAGCCAAAACAGCATTCAAGAAGATGAAAATCGTTCTTACCAACAACTACCTCTCAATTAACATCAGAAAGAGAGTTCTTGAATGTTGTATACAACTGACACTGTTGTACGGTTGTGAACAGTGGACAGTCAACACTCAAAGTCAGAACAACATTGATGCAACTGAAATGTGGTTTCTAAAAAGAATTTTGAGAGTTCCATGGACAGCAAAGAAAAAAAAACACACAAAAAACAAACAAACAAACAAACAAGAGAGTCTTGAAGGAGGCAGACACAAGAAGTTCATTAATAAAGACGATTAGGAGCAGACACGGAACATTTATAGGAAATTTTACGAGGAAAGGGAAATTAGAACACCTGGTCATAACAGGAAAGCTGGAGGGAAAGAGAGCATGAGGTAGACCTAGGGAGAAAATATTCAACAGACTTGCAGGGTGACTGAGGACAGAGAGGGTGGAGATGTACTTGCAGCAACAAAAGATAGATTCGTATGGAGGACAGTGCGTTGTTTTCTGCCAGTATACTTGACCTCCAGACACCACTTAATGCGTTACATGATTGTGAGAGATCTTTGGGGTTAACTGTCAATCTGGACAAAACCAAAACTGTAGTTTTACGTAATGGTGGGTTCAATACTGCCAAAGAGAAATTGTAAATATGTGCAAGTATTTTTGTGTTTATTTGTCAACCAAGTTGTCTTTTGTTCATACCATGAATGACCTTTTGTATCATGCTAGAAAAGGGATATTAGCCATTGTAAATTTGCTCTGGTTATTTGGTGAACACTGTAGGAGAGTATTCATTAAACTATTTGAGACTCAGATCCAACCCATTCTAATTTATGGTTCTGAAATTTGTGCGTTATCTACTAACCAAGAATACATTGAAAGGATACATTTGTTTGCTATTAAGAAATTTCTTGGTGTTAGCCTAAAAGCTCCAGGGCACTTACTCTATGGAGAAATTGGTAGATACTCATTATATGTTAATTTATACATCATCATTATAATCAGGCGCCTTGCCGCATGGCATTGGCGATTATGGACTTCCATCTGTCTGTATCATTTATTGCCTCAAGCACCTCTTCAACCCTCCTTGTCCCCAGCCACTCTGCAAGTAAGTCTAGTATATTCTCCCTGGGACTACCCAGTGTTGTCTTTACCTCCAGCTAATTGATAGGCATTTATTCTGGCTTTGCTTGTTGACTGTCTACGCCTCACATCCATACAACAGTATTGGTTCTATATAACATTCAAGAACTCTCTTCCTGATGTTAATTGATAGGCATTTGTTGGTAAGAATGCTTGTCATCTTGAATGCTGTTTTGGCTTGGCCGATTCTGCCGGCTATTTCTCATGTGCATCTGCCGTCTGATAAAATGATCGTTCCCAGGTATTTAAATTTATCAACCTGTCTCAAGGTTGTGCCGTTTGCTGTTATTTTGCATGAGGGGATTTCATGTTTTTTTTATTGATCACTATGACTTCAGTCTTCCTGCTGGTTAGTTCCATCCCCTTACCTTTGCTTTCTATTTCTAGAATATTCACAATATTCATTTTTAAAGCAGCGGACCTAAACAAATATCATGTTGATAACTAATTATGATTACTTGTGCTTAATTCATTGATTTATGTTTTGTTTTCATTTCCCCTATTGTAATGGGCCAGAGGCCTTTTCGATTAAAAAAAGCTTTTGACTTTGACTTTGACTCTCTCTCTCTCTCCCTCCCTTCCTCCCTCTCTCTGTCCCTCTCTCTCTCTCTTCTGTTTCATTTTGCTTATTCTTGTAAGATAAATGTTCATATAACAAAACAAGACACGTTGCAAACACACACACACACACACACACACACACACACACACACACACACACACACACACACACACACACACACACACACACACACACACACACACACGCAAACACACACTTTCACACATAGAGAGAGACAGACAGACAGAAGACAAACAGGCAGACAGCAGGTAAATAAACAGACAGCAATACAAATAAAGAGAGAGAGAGAGAAAGAGAGAGAGAGAGAGAGAGAGAGAGAGAGAGAGAGAGAGAGAGCGAGAGAGAGAGAGACTCACATAAAGACACACACCCACAAACACACTCTCACACACGCAAAACACACACACACACACACACACACACACACACACACACACCACACACACACACACACACACACACACACACACACACACACACACACACACATTATTTGCTGCATCTTTCTTTATTCAACGTTTATCATCTGACGTCAATCAAAAGCACAAGCTGACATCAATGGCAACCATTGTACCACTGATATAAACATCTCTCTCATTGAACTCAGGAGTCATTCGACAGGATGATAATGTAGTTGATATACACTGGGAACATCAAAAGTTTGCCTGAAATCATGAAGACAATTCAATGTCCAAGGTTTCTTCTTTTCCCGATGGTTCTTGGTTTTGTCTGAAATAAAAATGAGTTATACATTGAGTCTTGTTTGGTAAGAGAAACTGGAGAGAGTAAGTGAAGGATAAACATTGTTGAGTGACAGTTGCCTCGATGGGAAAATTTTTACTGTTCATAAAAGAAAATAATGTGCTTTATTCAAATTTTATTCTAAAATGTTTAGATCAGTGCTTCTTCGACATGATTTTTTGAAAGTAACTCCATTTTCTTAAATTAACTTGATAATTCCAGGAAACTGTTTTTACGTGTAACTTATTGAGTCAGTGTTATGTTATAATAGTGTTGTCTGACATTCATATATTGTTATGAATCAGACCTTAAAGAGAATGCATGCCCACGTGTCTGAGTCTATGCTATTAATTATGTGTATGTGTGTTGTGGAGGGGGGCATGTTTGGCAGTTGTAAATGAATGGTTGTTTCCGTGGATGTGCGTGTAAGTGTAAGTGTGTGTAAAGTGTGTGTATGTGTGTTTGTGTGTGTGCATTGTATTGTTGTGTGTGTGTGTGTGTTGTGTGTTGTGTGTGTGTGTGTGTGTGTGTGTAAGTGTGCATATAATATATATATATATATATATATATATATATGAGAGAGAGATAGAAATAGAGATGGATAGATAGAGAGAGAGAGAAGAGGGAAAGAAAGAGAAAGAAAGAGAAGAGAGAGAGAGAGAGAGAGAGAGAGAGAGAGAGCAGGTATACTCCCAAAATTATCTAGATAATTATTTGTAATTTTGTTGAACACTGCTTTCAGGCTATCACCCCTCTAGCAGCGACTACTACTAGTCAGGTAGACACCAACATTTGTGTCTGTTTCTATATCTGTTTATGTATGCGATTGTAATGCTCGCGCAGGCTTGGTTGATGGTGTTGAGCGTGTGTGTGAGTCTCTGTGTGTGTATATGTGTGTGTGTACGTGTGTTGTGTGTTGTGTGTGTGTGTATGTGTGTCTATGTGTATGTGTGTCTGTGTTTGAGTGTGTCAAACTGAGTGCATCGAATATGTGTTTGCATATTTTATGTGCGTGCAATTATGTTTAAACTGTACGATATTTCATTTTTTAGAAGTTAGAAATTCATACATAGACGAAAACACTCACTCACACACACACACACACACACACACACACACACACACACACACACACACACACACACACACACACACACACACACACACACACACACACACACACTAAAATAACAGACAAAGAAACAATCAAACAAACATGGACACACAATGACACATTTGTCTACACACACAAATACAAAAATACGCGAACCTAAGTACAAAACTACATATTTAAAGACACACACAGACAGTCGCAGAGAGACAATCACGCATCCATATATACACACATGAACCAAAATCACACAACCATCAAAGGATATACACAGAAAGACAGAAATGCTGGTGTCTACCTTCCTCATCGTCGTTGGGTCCAGACTGGTCATAGCCTGAAAGCAGATTTCAGCTAAAAATTACATATAATTATACCACACTTTATCAGTAATAGACCAACTATCCTGACTCAGAATGTGTTCTCTGTGTGTATGTGTTTCTCTCTGTCTCTGTGTCTCTCTATCTGTGTGTGTCTCTCTCCGTATACACGAACATGCACACAGACATACAGACACACACTCACACATATAGACAGACAAAATAGGCACACACACATACAACAGGCACAGACATTACTAACAAACTAAAAAGAACATCCATGTGCATGTAAACACACACACACTAAAATAACAATCAAAGAAACAAACAAACGCACATGCACACTCAATGACTCATGTGTTTATAAAACACACATACACACTTACAAAAATACGCGAACATGAATACACACACAGACACACACATACAGACACTCACACAGACAGACAAGCACACATTTATATTTACACACATGAACCAAAATCACACAACCATGGAAGGATATATACAGTAGGACAGAAATGCTGGTCTACCTTACTCATGGTCGTCGGGTCGAGACCGGTCATCGCCTGAAAGTAAATTTCAGCAAAATTACACATGATTATACTACTCTTTATCAGTAGGATACCTACTATCCTGACTCAGAATGTGTTCTGTCTGTCTTCTGCCTCTTCTTGTCTGTCTGTCTGTCTGTCTGTCTGTCTGTCTCTGTATACACACACCATGAACAGATATACATTAATGTAAATGTATATATATACATATATCAATATACATATATGTATATATAATATATATATATATATAGGATATGTATCTCCCCCCCTTCCTTGTGTATTTCTTTCTCCTGAGAATAACTTGTGTGCTTCCATTCTGTTTGCTCGTGCAGGTCTTGGTTGATGGTGATGATCGTGCTGTGTGTGTGGTTGGTTGTGGTGTGTGTGTGTGTGTGTGTGGTGTGTGGTGTGTGTGGTGTGTGTTGTGTGTGGTGTGTGTGTGCGTGTTAGAGAGAGAGAGAGAAAAGAAGAGGGGAGAAAAGAGAGAGAGAGAGAAAGAGAGAGAGAGAGAGAAGAGAGAGAGAAAAGAGGAGAGTGTGTGTGTTTGTGTGTGTGTGTGTGTTTTCATGTGTCTGTGTTTGAGTTTGTTTAACTGAGTGTATCGTATATGCGTTTGCGTACTTTTTGTGTGTGTGCAATTATGTATGAACTGTATGATATTTGATTTCTTAGAAGTAGAGAGAAATTTATACACAGACAAAAACACACACACGCACACACACACACACACACACACACACACACACACACACACACACACACACACACACACACACACACACACACACACACACACACACACACATACACACACATACATACACATAGACATGAAACTACACACAAACACAAACAAACAACCATGTGCACGTAAACACACACACACACTAAAATAAGAAACAAAGAAACAATTAAACACACATGCACACATAATGACACATGTTTCTATACACACAAGCACACTCTTACCAAAATATGCGAACATGAGAACACAAAGAGACACAGATTTACAGACACACACAGACACACTCACAGACAGAGAAGCACACATCCATATACAAACACACACGAACCAAAATCACAAAACCATGAAAGGATATACACAATAATACAGAAATGTTAGTGTTTACCTTCTTCATCGTTAAAATGATATACTACTGCGTATAAAATAATATTACGTAATTTTAAAAAATGTCCCCTAATTACTACATATCTTGCTTGTAGTAATTTGGGTAAGTCCCTTTATTACTACATCCCACTGACCCTGTACTCACACAGATTGAGTCGCACAGCTTTTCACTCTTAGTCGGTTTAAAAGCGTATTTCTTTGGCTTCTTTTCGGTCTGAGATTGATCTGTTGTTTTCTTTGTGGTTTTCTTTCTATTGTTATTGCTGTGTAAGTGCTGATGGTGTTAATGTTGTTATTTTACCATTTTTATTTTAAAGGATATGACAGATTTTGTTGTCTAGCACTGACATTAATAGACTAATTCACTGAATAATTTACACTGGTGTTGTATAATTTCAAGGTGTTTTGTTTTAGTACTTTAATACATTTTAAAAAATTAAATGCTGTCTGTGTGGCTTGATTTCAATTGTATATTCATTTCTCTGCTATTTCTCTTTTGATTCTATTCCTTGTCCTCATCATTATTATTCTTAACAGGATTTTTGTTACATGACTTAAAAAAACTGATTGTGCGATGGAGTTTGCATTCTATAGCCCCAGTCTTCTTTGGAAGTGCATTGAAAATTGATTTTGACATATCATTGGGGATTTTTCCAGTGTCATAAATTTCATTTAGGACTGTTATTTTTTTCTGTGCCAAATTCCTCTAGGGCTTCAATCATCTCTGTAGTAATAGTGTCTGGTCCTGGGGCTTTTCCTGGGTTCATCCTTTTCAGTGCCGCTCTAACTTCATCTTTCATTAT
>JAPXFY010000021.1:51269369-51276869 GCA_030674185.1 Monoplex corrugatus
AGGGAACGGCCGCCCTAATTTGGTGTATAGTTTTTCCCTGGGTGCATTTGGGGAAGGGAGCCAAAGTTGTCCAACTCCGGTTGTGTGTTCGCCTTTCAACGGTGTTAGTGGCACACGTGAATGTTGCTCTGATAGTGAAATAGACTGGTCAACAGGCAGTCCGAGCAGCCACGTGCAAGACAGGCTATTTGTAAAAAAAAAACGTCCCTTCTGTTTTTTGATATGGAATATCAACGGTCTGTCATCTAAACGTGATGATAAAGATTTAATTTTATTTGTACGTGGTTTTGACTTTGTGTGTCTGACAGAAACTTTTATGGATGAATGTTACACTACTGTATTTACAGGGCTTAAACTTTTTTGTCAGCCTGCTGTCAAACTATCGAAACAAGGGAGACGATCAGGAGGGGTAATCTGTTTGATATGGAATGAATTTCTTCCTTTCGTGAAAAAAATTGGAAATGAACTATACCAATTTCTCCTTATTTGTTATTGACAAGCAGCTTTTTTGAATAGAAAAAGATATCTTGTATGTTTGTTCATAATTCAACCAGAAGGTTCTACATTTTATACTCACTTTGGTTATGATAATGGAATCACTGTGCTTGAGGAATGTTTGATGGACTTCTTACTAGAAAAAGATGTTCATGTTATACTTAATGGTGACTTGAATAGTCGAACTTCTGACATCTCCCAAGGTTACACTGTAAACAATGTTTTTGATGTACAAAGCAAAAGTCAGTCACCTATTACCAATCAACATTCAGAGGACTCTGTTGTGAATAACTACGGCAAGTTGCTATTAAATATATGCACTGCTCTAGGTTTGTGTATTTTAAATGGTGTGTGTAAAGGTGACCTGGAAGGTCACTATACATACATATCAGAGGCGGGAAGCACTAAATGCGTTTAATGTTTGTATTAGAGAAAGTGCTGAATGCATGAAGAAACGTGTATTTCTGAAAGATAGATATCTACTTGGGGATTGGTTTGATCATGAATGTGTAATTAGTAAAAGGAATGCTCGAAGACTGCTTAGAATATGTCGATGCTCGAAGAAAACCGAGGACCAACACAACTATTCAGTTGCTAGGCGTGAATATAAAAATTTACTTAAGAGAAAGAAAAAGCAGTATAATGATACAAAACTGACTAAGCTTGTAAACTCTATAAAGAGCCAAAAAGAATTTTGGAATGTAATTCATAAAGTTTCTTTCAAAAGAAAACAACTTAGAAGTAACATCACTATAGATAAATGGTACGAGCATTTTAGAGCCTTGTTAGATGCAGACATGGACAGTACATTAATTGAAGACTTGCCATTTGATGAGGGTGATGGTTATATGAATCGTCCAATATCTATTAAAGAAATACATCTTGCACTCAAAAAACTTAAGAATGGTAAGGCTGCTGGACCTGATGGAACTATAGGTGAGCTCTTTAAAAATTCATGTGTACAAGTTGTACAGTTTCTTTTAAAATTGTTCAACACTCTTTTTGATAAGGGTCAATTTCCAAGCAACTGGACTGAATCTGTTATTTTGCCACTCTATAAAAAAGGAGATATCAATAATCCAAACAACTATAGAATAATTTCCCTTAGCGACATAAGTAGTAAATTATTCAGCATAATCATGAATAACAGATTGCAGGAGTGGGTACAATTAAATGACATAACAGACGACCATCAAGCCGGGTTTAAAAGGGGATATTCAACAATAGACCATATGTTTACTTTATTAGCTATGGTACAGAAACAATTTTGTGGTAATCGTAAATTATATGTTAAATTCATAGATTTTGAGAAAGCATTCGATTCTATTACCAGACATTTACTTTGGCCTATATTGCTTAAAAATGGTATTAGAGGTAAATTGTTTCGGTGTATTAGAAGTATGTATGACATGGTGAAATCCAAAGTTAGATGTGGTGACCAAATGACTGAATTGATTAATTGCTCAGCAGGACTAAAACAAGGTGATGCATGCAGCCCTGTACTTTTCTCTCTTTTTATAAATGAATTAGCGATTGAAGTAATTAAAAATGGAAGGCATGGTGCACTTTTTACACGGGATGCTTACGAATTGTTTATAATTTTGCTTGCTGATGATGTTGTCTTGATGTCAGAAACAATCTTTGGATTACAGACACAGTTGAATAGTTTACAACGTGCACCAGCAGCACTTCAGTTAAAGGTTAATTTATCTAAAAGTAATGTTATAGTATTCAGGAAAGGTGGATATTTGGGTGCAAGAGAAAAGTGGACGTATGATGGTGATGTAATGCCCGTGGTAAATGTGTATAAATATTTGGGAATAATGTTCTCAACACGTTTGAGCTTTGCTGGTGCATGTAAAGATCTCGCGAGCAGAGCCAAAAATGCCTCATTAAGTATAATGCGACGTTTGCATTTTCTTAATAACAATTCTTTTGATTTATTCGTAAAATTGTTTGATTCTCAGATTCAACCTATTGTACAATACGGCTCTGAATTGTGGGTTCAGATAAAGCTGCTGCTCACTGTGAATCAGTTCACACATTTGCCTTAAAGAAATTTTTGGGAGTGGATATGCGTATTCCTAATGATTTTGTGTATGGAGAGACAAACAGATATCCATTATATGTAAACTCTGCCGTTAGATGTATCCACTACTGGTTTAAATTAATACAGATGGAAAATTATAGAATACCTCGCAAAGCGTATAATATGCTGTGTGATTTAGATGCCAAAGGTAAACACACCTGGGTGTCGAATGTACGTGTTTGTTTGTTTGTTTGAATATGGATATGGTGTTGTATGGATTAATCAAGGTGTTGGCAGTTTAAATAAATTCATACGGGAGTTTCGTCAGCGTTTGATTGACTGTGGATGGCAGAAATGGAACGATCACATTCAAAGCAGTGACAGATTTAATAATTTACAGAACTTTTTGTAATACTCGTGAAGTGAAATCATATATAACATTGAATATGAACAGACATTTTAAATATGTGACAGCAAGATTTAGATTTGGCATATCAGAAATTAATGCCCATTATTTTAGATATAGATCTCACAGGGAGTGTGACTTATTGTGTCCATTATGTAAAAATTCAAAAAAAGATGAAGTGCACTTTTTGCTTTGCTGTCCAGCATTACAAAATATTCGAGAGAAATTGATTCGACCTAAATATCATAGGCAACCTTCATTATTTAAAATGACATTATTGATGTCATCAAACGCATCTGATGTTGTATATAATCTATCTTTGTTTTTGTATAAAGCATTTAAGTTTTGAGAAAAAGCAACGTCATGATGCAGTAAAATTTATGTTGCCCGTTTTGACTTTTGTCGGTGAACATGTTGCATATATACTGTGTACAAATTGTTTCATGGATTTCTGTTTTTCCATAGTATTTACACATTTAAGAGACGACAATATGTTGTTGTATAAATTAAAATTCACTGAAATGACTAGTGCGTATAGATAATAATAATTACAATATTTATATAGCGCAAAATCTTGATAAAATCAAATCTAAGCGCTGAAGCAGACACACACGCAGGCACGCACGCTCGCACACACACGCACGCACACATACAGACACACACACACACACACACACCAACACACACGCATGGCTATAAATGGGGAGAAAGAATAAAAGCAATAAAAGCAAGAATAAAAGCAATGGAAAATTATAGAGAGCATAGCATACAATTATATATTATAACCATGTGATTCCCTCCGAGCGGAGACAGGCTGCAGAGGGGAGGGTTGAGTGAGGTTAGGATTTTATGCAGGAGAGAAAAGGTGAGTTTTGAGAGCGGACTTGAAGGAGACAAAAGTAGGTTGCTGACGGACTGAGAGAGGAAGTTTGTTCCAGGAGAGTGGACCAGAAACAGAGAAGGCTCGTGGACCATAGGTATTGAGCTTAGTGCGTGGAAAGCGAAGAGTCAGAGGATCAGAGGCAGAGCGGAGGGTACGTGAGGGAACATAGATCTCAAGTAGGCTTGACAGGTAATCGGGGGCTGCGTTATTGAGGCTTTTGTAGCACATGGTGTCTAGTTTGTACTGTATGCGCTTTGATACAGGGAGCCAGTGAAGTTGTGCCAGGAGAGGAGATATGTGGTCAGCTTTTTTCTTTTTGAGTACAAGGCGTGCAGCATTGTTTTGAATGCGCTGTAGGATGTGAATGGTGGAGGCAGGAAGACCAGACAGGAGTGAATTGCAATAGTCAATGCGAGACATTATGAAGGAGAGAACGAGTTTTGCAGTTGTTTCGACAGAGAGATACTTCCTGATCAGCTTTATACGATGGAGATGATAGTAGCAGGATCTGGCAGTTTGAGAAACAAAGTTGTTCATGGAGAGGGTAGAGTCAATGCAGACACCAAGGTTTTTAGCTGAATCAGAAATTGGGACTGATGTGTTACATAATGGGAGAGAAAGAGGAGGCAGCTGAGAAAGTTTCTGACGGGTGCCAATGAGGATAGCTTCTGTTTTGTCGTCATTAAGCTGAAGTCTATTGTGTGTCATCCAGTTCTTAATGTCCGAGTAACACTCAGTGGTGCGAGTCAACAGGCGCTGTATATTATCAGGTGAGTCACTGTCTTGAAGTTGGGTGTCATCAGCATAGAAGTGGTGTTTTATAGAATGGGAGTTGGTGATGGTGGACAGGGGGGAGGTGTAAAGAGTGAAAAGAACAGGGCCAAGGACAGATCCTTGTGGAACACCACAGGTCAGGTATGCAGGTTGAGAGTAAGTGCCATTGATGAGAACGGTTTGTTTTCTGTTTGATAGGTATGAAGTGAACCAAGACAGAGCAATGTCAGAGATGCCAAAAGTATGATGAAGTCTAGAAAGGAGAATACCATGATCAATGGTATCAAAGGCTGCAGACAGATCAAGGAGTGTGAGGAGAGAGACTTTGCCAGTATCAGTTGCAAGGAGGAGATTGTTGAGAATGTATAGTAGGGCAGTTTCAGTGCTATGGCACTGGCGGTAGGCTGACTGGAAAGGATTGAGGAGATTGTTGGCAGACAGGTGAGAGTTCAGCTGGTTGAGGACGACTTTTTCAAGGAGTTTTGACAAGAAAGAGAGATTAGAGATAGGCCGGTAATTTTTCAGTTCATTTGGATCTAAATTGTGTTTCTTGAGGAGAGGGTGAACAATAGCAGACTTGAAAGAATCTGGGACAGTTCCAGTTTGAAGAGAAGTGTTGATGATGTCAGTGATGAATGGGAGGAGAGTAGGGAGACAGTCGGCGTAGACAGAACCTGGAAGAGGATCCAGTTCGCAGGTTTTGAACAACATGGATCTGATTGTGTTGAGAATTTCTTCTTGTGAGACTGGGGTAAAAGTAGTAAGAGGTGTGCCAGAGAAGGAAGGGTCAGGTGGGCATGGTTGACAGGGTGTCCTGTCAAGCCTGTCACGAAGAGTTTGTATTTTGGTGGTGAAATAGTTGGAGAATACAGATGGGAGTTCTTCGTTTGTATGTTTTGTTGGGAGAGGTAAATCTTTTCGTGTGCCAAGGAGATGATTCATGGTTGTAAAGAGTTCTTTTGAAGAAGAGGCATTCAGGATTTTGGTTTGGAAATAGCTTGTTTTTGCTGATGCAATGAGGGTGGATACTTTTGTTTTAGAGGCTTGGAAAAGTTGCCTGTGTACAGTGAGTTTGGATTTGCGCCAGCGGCGCTCTGCTCTGCGGCGGGCACGTTTTGCACAGGCGATCTCATGAGTGAGCCAGGGGGTAGGGGGGCGGTCAGGTAAAAGACGGGTTGTGGCTGGAGCATGAGTGTCCAGAAGATGGTGGAGAGTAGTATAGAATTCATCGGCAAGGTTATGTGACTTTTCAGAAAGGAGACGGGAGGCATCAGATGAAAATGTGGAGAGGTCGATAGATTTGAGATTGCGTCGAGTCACTGTGCGCATGGTACGGGAAGGAGGAGAAATGTCGAGAGAACAGAGAATTGCAGAGTGGTCAGATGGAAGGGCTGAAGTTAGACGGGTAGAAAGAACTAAGCAGTTGTCAGTAGCGGAATTGTGATGATCACGAGAAATGATCCAGTCAAGAATGTGACCTTTTTGATGGGTTGGTTCAGAAATGTGTTGAGTCATATTGTGATTGGACAGAGAGTTGATGATATGTCTTGTGTCATAACGGTGAGTGTTGTCATAGTGGACATTGATATCACCTAGAATGATGAGATTTCCAGGTAAGAGGCAGTAGTGGTCAAGCAATTGGTCAAAGTCAGAGAGAAACATGGATGTGGTGAGTTTGTTGGCAGAGCTAGGTGGGGGTCGATAGACACAGGAGAAGGTGATGGGGTGAGGGGTGGATTGGAAGGATACTTCAACGTGCTCGAAAGAAGGATGGGAGAAAGGCAGAGACTGTGAGAAAGATAGGCGGGAATGGAGTGAGTCGTTGTAGAGGATGGCGATACCGCCACCTCGGGATGAGCGATGGAAAGAAGCAAGCCTGTAACCACTCGGAGTGAGGCTAGCAAGTATAGGTTCGTGACCAAGGGGGTTAAGCCATGTCTCCGTGATAAAAGCAATGTCAACATGCTCATCTGCGACAAAGTCAGCAATAACATCGGCTTTGTCACCAGTGCATGCCGACTGAGCATTAAAAAGGCATAGTTTCAGCCTATCACAGTCATATGGTGGCGGCTGAGGTGGCGACGAAGGCAGCACCAACGGGACAGAAGGCGAGAGCGGCACCGGCGGGGACAGAAGGCGAAGGCGGCACCATCAGGACAGAAGGCGAAGGCGAAGACGGCAGAGGAGGAGACAAAGCTTGCAGCAGCGAGGTCAAGGGCAGGGGCAGTGGAGGAGAAGAAGAAGCAGGAGACGAAAAGTGGCGTCGGGCAGGAGGCAGGTTGTGCCAAAGACGGTGGAGACGTCCACCACGACAGGATCGCGCAGTGCGGGGCTTGCTACACAGCCCCAATGTACGTATGCGCTGGTAGACGCCTCCACCGAGGTAGCATTTGCTGTGTTTAAAAAGTGTCAGTCCAATTTGTTTTATAAAAGACGGGTCCATAATTGCGAGCCAGGCAGGAGAGGAAGACACTTGCAGGTTGGTGTGTGGGTTGGTCAGTTCACAACACTAAAATCCAGAGAACGCAGAACACAAAGGTTTGGAAGCTGTAGCGTTGGGCGAACACAGTAGGCTAAGGTGTAAACACAATTCACAGATAAAATGTCCGACTTGAGCGGCTGAATTAAAATGATGAAAAGTAGGTATAAAAACTTTAAAATCGGATTATCTGGTAAAATATTCAAAATTTTAAAAAAATATATTTACGTCACCGTGTGTCCGGATTTCAAAGCAACAAACATACAAAATTCAATGCATAAAACCAAATAGAACCACGATAAAATCACTGTAAAACACCACACACACTTTTGCTGCCTGCTGGCGCGACATCTACTCACTCATGTCTTAGGTTTGTGATTAATATGAGTATTGTTCAAATGTTAATTTCTGTTTTAGCCTATGTACAATATAAC
>JAPXFY010000021.1:51301869-51304369 GCA_030674185.1 Monoplex corrugatus
GAACATGGATGCACACATACAGACACACATAGACACACAGAGACATACAAAGAGACAGACACATTCACATATACACGCATGACCCATAATCACAAAACCATAAAAGAATATACATGTACAAAGAAAGACAAAATTTTGCTGGTGGACTCTTAAAGACAGATGAAGTGATACGTAAAAAGAATTAACGTACATGTTCAAAAGAAATTCAGTGCTTTGAAAGACGTTGGTGACAGTGAGGAACAATGGGCAGAGTTGAGAAATTCGATAAATGAAGCTTGTGAAGAAATCCCTAAAGTACATAAAAAGCAAAAAAGAACTGGATGACAAAAGAAATTCCAGGCTTGATGGAGGAGCGGAGGAAGGCAAAGAGAAAGGAGGAGATATACAGGAAGATAAACAAAGAAATCAGGAATAGGTGCAATGAAGCTAAGGAAGCTTGGCTGAAAACACAATGCAAAGAAACAGAAGACTGACACAAAACGGATCCTCAGGGTATGCACAGACGAATTAAAGAAATTGACCACAGGAAAAATACATGCACTTCAACTGGTTGCTTAAAATCGAAAGATGGGTACACTTATCATGGAAAAAAACAAAATATAAGACAGATGAGGAGAATACATTAAGACCTTTTTGAATAACGCATCATAAGAAATAGCGGTGAAAGACCACCCATTCTTAAAGATGAAGTTAGAGCAGTACTGAAAAAAATGAAACCAGGAAAAGCCCCAGGACCAGACAACATTACTACAGAGATGATTGAAACCCTGGAGGAATTTGGTATTGAAAAAATAACATTCCTCCTAAATGAAATTTATGACAATGGAAAACCCCCAAAGATATGTCAAAATCAATTTTCATTGCACTTCCAAAGAAGACAGGGGCTATAAAATACAAATTCATTGCACAATCAGCTTGATGAGTCATGTAACAAAAATCCCATTAAGAATAATCATGATGAGGACAAGGAATAGAATCAAAAGAGAAATATCAGAAGAACAGTGTGGATTTGTGGAAAGGAAAAGAACTATTAATGCCATATACATCTTAAGAACAATCATAGAGCGGTCAATCAAGATAAATAAGGATTTACATTCATGCATTTTTGATTATACCAAGGATTTCGGTTGAGTAAGACATGAAGAATTGATCAACCAACTAGAAAGACTCAACATTGATAGAAACGATCTATGAATAATCGGAAATATGTATTGGGAACGAACCAGCTGCAACGGGAATAGAAAACGATATAAGCTCTTTCCAAACTATCAGAAGAGGAGTCAGACAAGGTTGTGTTTCGTCACCAGATCTGTTTTTACTTTACAGCAAAAACATCATGAGAAACCTAGAGGAAGACCCTGGATTAAAGGTTGGAGGAAAAATGATAAACAACATTCGAAACGCAGATGACACTGTGCTCATTGCAGAAAATGAAGGGGACCTACAAAACCTTGTGAATATACTAGAAATAGAAAGCAAAGGTAAGGGGTTGAAACTAAGCAGCAAGAAGACTGAAGTCATAGTGATCAGTAAAAAAAATATGAAATCCTGTCATGCAAAATAACAGCAAACGCTCAACCTTGAGCAGATTGATAAGTTTGTATACAGAGAGAGAAGAAAGAGAGAGAAAGAAAGAGAGAGAGAGAGAGAGAGAGAGAGAGAGAGAGAGAGAGAGAGAGAGAGAGAGAGAGAGTGACAGATAACCATCAAATAGAAGACCATCTATATGCATAAACCACCAGAACAACAATGATGAAAACATGAGAACAGACAGGATGACCCACAACCATTAGCAAATACGCAAACATGAGTATGCACACACAGAAGAGAGCAGCAGAAAGAGATAGAAGAGAAACGAAGAAATGAGAGCAAGAAGAAAACTACACCAAACAAACGAACATCCATATGCATACACACTCATAAACAAACAAAGAACAAAACATATAACACACATGTAGTACAGCACAAATGCCACTTCAAAATGCTGGTACACTCACGACACACACAGACATAAGCGAGCCAATGCATCATACATCTGAAAGCGAAAAGTTCATCAATATTAACACAAGCAAAATTGTTACCTCGAAGTAACTGTCCTAGATTCATGTCTGAAGAAGTTCACTTAACTAAATTTTACCACACTTTATCTAGTGATCTACTATTCAACTCTTACTGTCTCTCTCCGTCTCTGTCTCTCTCTCTCTCTCTCTCTCTCTCTCTCTCTCTCTCTCTCTCTCTCTCTCTCCTCTTTCTCTCTTCTGTCTCTTCTGTCTGTCTGTCTGTCTGTCTCTCTCTCTATCTCTCTCTCTCTCTCTCCTTCTCTTCTCCTCTCCCATTTCTTCTTCTCCATCTCTCTCTTTCTTTCTCTTTAGAATAACTTGTGTGCTTCTCATTGTGTATCTCACGCAGGTGTAGTTGATGTGGTGATGTTGTGTGTGTGTGTGTGTGTGTGTGTGTGTTGTGTGTGTGTGTTATATATGTGTTGTGTGTGTGCATGTGT
>JAPXFY010000021.1:51306869-51309369 GCA_030674185.1 Monoplex corrugatus
AATGCTGGAGGTGTTCTTTTATTAGTGAGAAAGAGTTTTGAAAAGACCATTAAGGAAATAATTTTACAGTGTGCTAATACAGTTGCAAAAAAGATTGATAAACACCTTTTTGGAGTAGATTAAGATGTTGTGTTAATCACCACTTATGTAAACCCTGAAAACAGTCCTGTTTATGAAAATCTTCCGGTAAAAGATGGTATTCTTATTCTTGAGGAAACATTATTGCAACAGTTTGGTAATGATGATATTTATATCATGATTACAGGTGAATTTAATGCAAGAACAGGAAATTACCAGGCTGAGACAGAAAACCTAGAGAATTATGCTTGTAATCTGGATGGTATTGATACTGATAATAATAATAATAATAATAAATGGTTATTTATGAGCGCTTTCCACTTGCACAAAGCGCTTTACAACAACAATAAAAAGTAAAACAAGCACACGAAGTCACAGACACACACCAACACACACACAAACACGCACAGACACACACACACAAACCACACACACACGCACGCACGCACGCACACAAACACACACGCGCACGCATTCACACCCAAAAACACGCACATCAAGAATACAGAGCGGCAGAAAGAGGGTCTACAAGAAATGTTACTGGAAGAGAAAAGTCTTCAGACTAGTTTTAAAGGAGGGAAATGAAGGGCTGTGACGGAGATTGTGAGGCAAGGAGTTCCACATCTGCACAGCAGATGATGAAAAAGCTCGACCACCATGCCTCTCTCGTTTATATTTTGGAACGCGGAGCGAAGAGATCTGGGTGGTACATAGATCGTAAAGATGTCAGAAAGGTATTTAGGCGCAGTGCCAATTATGACTTGGTAGTAGAGACAAGAAGCTTTGTATGGGTTTTGCAATGGTGATCGGGAGGGTGAGTAGAAAACTTTTCGCGTCGTTCTAAAGACTGTAAGTTAATAACCTGGGCAAAACTTTGTTAGAATTGTGTCTTTTGTTAGATTTGATTATATTAAATGGGTTTTGCAATGGTGATCGGGAGGGTGAGTACACTTTTGTATCGCCAAATCGAAGTAGCTTGATAGATTATTTTTGGTGTCTTAATGGAAGTAGCTTGATAGATTATTTTTGGTGTCTTTTGAATTGCAATGGTGCTTTGTTTTGCATGTAGGGGACCAAATAGATTCTTGGCATTTGCCTGTTGAGACAACATGGAAAAGGAATAAAGAGCATTCAGGACAAGTAGTTCAAGTCCGAATAGAGAAGAAAAAATAATTTGGTCAGATGAAAACTCAACTGTGTCTAAAGATGAGTTAGAAATTGACGATTTTCACAATAGTATACAAAAGCATTTGGACTACTTTATGTTGAGGTTAATGAGAGTTTAGATTAGTTTGTAAGTGCTTTATGTGGAGCTGCTGCATATATGGTGAAAAGAGTGGGAAACGGACAAAGAGATGCAATGACTGGTTTGATGGTAAATGTGAGCGAAATAGGAAAGAAGTTAGACGATTACTTAAAAGTTTTCAGAGGTGTAAAACAGAAACAGATAAAACAGAGAAAAGAAAACTGTATGCCAAATCCCGGAAAGAGTATGTTATACTAAGAAAAGAAAAGGAACGTGAATCTGATGAAAGTAGGCTTCATAAACTTAGAAACTCTGTTACAGACTCAAAGGATTTTTGGTCTGTCATTAGATCCGTTAACAGACAATCTTTTTTGTTCAATGAAATAACCATTCAGCAATGGTATGACCACTTCTTTGAATTTTTTAATGAACATGTTACAAATGAAGCAACTGAAGGAGTCAATAATTTAGAGGAGGAAGATAATCAGGAAACTGTTTAATGATGCAATTTCTAAAAGTGAAGTTATTGCAGGCATCAATCGTTTGAAATCAGGCAAGAGTGCAGGGCCTGACCAAATAGTAGGAGAAATGCTGAAGAATGCTAATGAAGTTGTTATAGATTTTCTTGTAAAAATTTTCAACGAAATTTTCGACAATTGTATTTTTCCAATAGAGTGGGCTAAATCAATAATTATTCCTCTTCATAAAAAGGTGATATAACAGCCCTGATAACTATCGAGGCAACAGTCTAACACACATACTTAACAGGAGACTAACAAAGTGGGCAGGAAAAGAAGGAAAGATTATTAAAGAACAAGCTGGTTTTAGAGCAAAGTATAGTACAGCAGATCATATTTTTACATTGTTCTCACTTATTCAAAACCTTTTGCTTGATAACAGGAAATTATATGTCGCATTGGTTGATTTCAGAAAGGCCTTTGATTCAGTGAACCGTAATGGTCTATGGCATGTACTTCGTAAAGGTCGGGTTAACGGTAAATTATATAAGGGTTTAAAATGTATCTATTCATCAGTACTAGCATGTGTGCATGCGAATGGAATGTACACAGAGTACTTTACATGGCCAAATGGAGTCAAACAGGTTATCTTTTAAGTCCACAAATGTTCTCATTTTTCATTAACGAATTGGCGGTTGAACTTACGAAAAAGGAAAAC
>JAPXFY010000021.1:51321869-51326869 GCA_030674185.1 Monoplex corrugatus
ATTCATATGTTAAGGATGGTGAGGCAAATATGTCAGAAACTGTCTTCGTTGATAATGTAGGTATATGTTGTTTTACCCGAACGCATGAAAGAATATGACTATGTGTTATCTTCTTTCCACACAGGCACACTACATTCCTGGTGTATTTTGTTTTGAATGCATCAAAGTTTCCACCTATACATAAGGGATTGTATACTTCTGCTGGAAAGGAATCGCTTAGGTGTTTTGCTAATTTCAAAATTCATGTAACATTTTTCATACTTTTTCTGTTTATCTTGAAACTGCTTCCATACGTAGGCGTCCACTAAGGTATAACACTCATGCAATGAGAGGGAAAGTTGTATATGATTTGAATCTGGTGAGCTCTTTGCCCCCCGTTTGGCAGCCCTATCAACCATATCATTGTAATGAAAAGAACTATGAGATGGTATCCAGCAGAAAGTAATATCAGTGCCTCTTAAGGATAAACTATTAATCAAGTGAGTAATTTCCAATATCATTTCAGATCTTGTTTGTAATTTTGATAATTCAAGAGCTAAGAAGTACAGATTTTGAATCAACGCAAAAAAGTATCTGGGGAATTGTCCTAGGAAGATTTATCATACAATTCAAAGCCATTAAGATTGCAAAGAGTTCTGCAGTAAAGATAGATTTATAAAGTCCTATATAGAAAGATTTCTCAATTTTGAGAGCAGGTATTAAAAACGCTGAACCTGCTTGTCTTTCAATTATTGAACCATCAGTGTAAACTTTCAAGTGATCGGAATAAAAGTCTTCTATATGACATTTAACGTGACATGCCAGTAAATTGATATTATCTTCTTTTTTTAAGTCAGTGTGGTGTATGTCAAATCGTGCTCTTTGAAGTTCCCAACTGGGTACTGGTGAAAACGAAGGTCTTAAAGTTACAGGACCTGTGTCTAAATCAATTCCAGAGCCTTTCATAACATCAGCTGTAAATGTTGCAAGCGTGACCTGTGAGGATATTGATTTAGCTCTTTTTGGAAAGTCGGTGTCTGATCTTACTTTTGTCTCTGTTTTGATGCTGTTTTCTATGGAAGTGTTTCTTAACAGAAATTTAGTAGAAGCGACTTTCCTTTGTTCATCAAGTGGCAACAGTTTGATTGCATTGTATGTACGATGGCAACAGGCATGCATTGGAAGACCCAGCGCAAGTTTGAAACCTTTACAATCTATGCTCTGCAGTTTTGTGAGTAAGCGTTTTGGTGCGCTGAAGAATATTTCTTGGGCATAGGTTAATTTAGATCTAATAAGCGATTTACAGAGATGAACAAGTGTTGATGCATCTTGTCCCCATATCTGTTTGCGAACTATTTTCAAGAAATTTAAACTTTTTTGAGCTTTTGTTAATAAGTATTCAATATGCTGATTCCAAGATAATTTGGCTGTAAGGAAAACTCCTAAGAATTTAATCGACTCATTATACTGAAGAAGAGTATCTCCCAGTTTGAACGTGGGAACATTTGCTGGGTTAGCTCCACTGTTAAACAAAACTATCTTTGTTTTTTCCACGGATAGATGTAGTCCATTTTCTACCATATATCGTGCTATTTTATCGAGTTCTAATTGATAACATTTACGCGTATAATTAAGACAGCGCAAAGGAGTTTTTCTTTTCATATTGACCTGCATCCACATGCATAAATCATCAGCATATTGAGCTAAAGTTACATGTTTAGAAATTTTACTGGGTAAGTCATGCAATAATATCATGAAGAGAAGGGGAGCAATAACGGATCCCTGAGGGATACCCATTTGAAGAAATCGTTTTGAAGAATACACATTTTCGATCCTCGTTTGAATTACGCGGTCTTCTAAGAAGCATTTGACATAATCAAAAATGTGACCTGTTAGCCCAATTTTTTCAATTTGAATAATAATCGGGAGTGCCATACTTGGTCGTATGCTTTAGTTATATCAAAGAATGTAGCTAAAACACATTGGCGTCTGGCAAATTGTTGTTTGATATTAGTGGTTAGCTTTGTTAGGAGTTCCACTGGTGACCTGCCTTTTCTAAACCCTGCCTGATTCACTGGTAATATGTTGTTCTTTTCACAGTAGTACATCAATCTCTTTAAAATTATTTTCTCCATAAGTTTACATACGTGTGATGTTAATGCAATTGGCCTATAGTTTTTCAAGTCAATATTGCATTTACCTGCTTTTAGTACAGGAACCACTATTGATTGTTTCCAATAGTCGGGCAGTTTGCCGCTATTCCAGCATTTTTTAAACATATTATGTAGCAAGATTAAAAAATTTTCTGGTAAATTTTTCAACATCTCATTGGAAATTGCATCAAATCCTACTGATGTCTTTTTATTTGGAATTGATTTAATGGCATCTTTTAATTCTTGGAGCGTGATTGGTGCATTTACGTAGTGCGTATTATCTGGGACATGATCCTTGTATGCGTCGGTCTTTTCTTCCTGTACCCTATAATTTCTACTAGAGGCAGGAAGTCCTTCTACTCGACAGACCTCAGCAAACATGTCTGCAAAAGCTTCTGCTTTCTCCTGTAAGCTAGGTAAAGGGTTGTTTTCTAGCTTTACTGGAATTGATGGCAACATGATCCCATTTTTCATTGTTTTCAGTTTTTCCCAAATCTTTTGCATATCTTTATGGTCACTTACTTCACATGTACAAAAAGATGTCCAATATTGTTCTTTAGCTTGTTCTATGACTCTGTTACAGTTTATGTTCGCACTTTTCATTGCCGTATGATTTTCAGGTGACCTATTAGCTATATATTGTTTGTATTTTTCTTTCTTTTCGTTGACTGCCTTTTCACAATCTTTATTCCACCAGACTTTTCCATGATGTTTTCCTGTTTTTGACGCTTTAAGTTCTGGGATTGAAATTTTTGCAGCCCTTAAGAGTGACTTACAGAAATCTGCGTACATATCGTTTAAGGTCGTTGTTTCAGATAGATCTGTTCTTGTATTTCGTAGGAAAGCTTTAAAACTGGCCCAATCTGCGTATTTATAGTTAAACTTGGGTAAACTATCTTGTGGTATTGCATCAAACTCAGTGATGAGGTTAAGGGTAAGAAGTATGGGGATGTGATCTGATCCCAACAAGTCATCCTCTGTTTGCCATGTGGCATTTGGTGCTAGCGATGGTGAGATTAAGGTAAGGTCTATAGCTGTGGGTCTGTGGGTTGGTATATCAGGGACACGGGTAACGTGTCCGTTGTTTAGTAAGTATAAATTGGAATCTATAATATTGTCAATCAACCTGTTGCTAGTTATGTTTTTACAATCCTTGTCCCAAAATGGGGCATGTGCATTAAAATCACCACCAACTATCCACTTGTCACGTTGGTCATGAAAATGTTTCAACCACTCAGTATTCACAGAATCGGGACCTCTTGGTAGATAGACAGAGGCCAAATTCAAAACTAATGATGATGAACATTTTATAATGATTGCACATGAAGAAATAGATGAGGACGATTTTGGTACTGGCGATGACCTTTCGCAGTAGTTCAGTCCTTCACGAACATATATAGCTGTTTGTATTCGGCCACCGTCATTGATAGAGTCATATACTGGTGGATAATAAAACCCAGATATTTTAGGTATATTGGTTTTGGTGGTATTCAGCGATTGTAGAAGCAAGACTTGGATGTTTCTAGAAGATAGGTAGTTACTCAAATAGGAAATGTTTCTAACAATGGAACGTGTGTTCCACTGAACAATGTTGATGTCACTGACTACACACTTTTTCATGATGAACGGTTGAATAAGCTTGGAGTAGTATCCCACATTTAGATGATTAGATAATCAATTAATCTAACGTTCAAGTAAAATTTATCATAAGTAAGCAAATAAGTAGGCTATATAAGGAATTAAAACAATATAGTTGAGTACTGAACAGAGAGGAACTGAATCTTGGCTGAATCTAAAATGACCAGGGAGGGAAGAAAAACTGAGGGTGAAAGCCAGGTCTTGATTGATGGTGTTGATGGGTTGATCTCCTCCTCGGTTTTTCCCAGAAAAGCTGATGGATATGCCTCCCTATATTTCTGGCCAGAACGCTCGCCCCTCTGGTGGTCGGATGTACGTCGTCCTGGCTGACTTGAGTGTAGTGACTTGTTTGCAGGTTATCGTGGCTGATGTAGTTGACATTTGCTGCGTTGAGGAGTCTCTCTTTGGTTAGGACATTAAGCAGCTCCCTTTTCACGTTTAGGTGCTTGTTTCTTACAGGAGCAACCTGACTTAACACTATCTTGGCTTTTGGAAATTGGGTGTTAACAGATTTTACACAGTCGTCTAGATTTGTACTACATACTTTTGGCTCCTTCGTTTTCAGATCTGCTATCCCCACGTGTAAAACAACGCAGTCAGGTTCAGGTGTCAGCTCTTCTTTAGATTTTTCAATAGCTCTCTTACACTCGTCGATGGTATGTATCTTCCTCGTGGCCACCTGGAAACCGTAGGACGATCCTAATCTTTTTCCATCCACTTTATTTACAATAGAGTCATGAATAATGAGGACTCTTGGGAGAACATTGGACTTAGATCTAGGATGTGTTGGAACAGCAGTTTTGACGTCACGTTTAGTTTTGGTAGAGACGTCAGATTGGTGCCTGACATTTTTCTGTCGAAAATCGGTGTTTGTGCGAAATGTTGTTTTGGCTGGTTGAGCGGCGCATTCCGCATAAGATGAAAATTTGTCCATCGGTGATGTGGTGGTATAATCACTGTGGACTGCGGAGTCAGTCTGGCACGCTGTGGAGGTTGTAAGTATTGCGCACTTTGTGATTTCGCGCAGCTCTTGTAATGCTTTGTTGTTTTCATGCAGAAGTTTTCTGTCAGATTGAAGCTTGTCTGTAAGGCTGCTGATTTGGATAGACATCTGATAGATTGTATTTTTAAGAATGTCTATTTGCCTTACCGCCTCTTGACAGTGACAGCCACAAGATGTTACTGACGGTTGTAGAACTGGTGGCTGACATGTGGACGGCAAACCTGTCT
>JAPXFY010000021.1:51341869-51348863 GCA_030674185.1 Monoplex corrugatus
CACACACAGACAGACAGAGCACACATGCGTATACACACAAATGAATCAAAATCACACAATCATAAAAGGATACACACAACAAGAAAGAAATGTCCGTGTCTACCTTCCCCGTGGTTCTCGTGTCCAGAGTCCTCATGGTCTGAAAGTGCAGTTCAGCAAAATTACACATAATTATACCACACGTTATCAGTAGTAGACCTACTATCTCTTTCTATCTCTCTCTCATTCTCTCTCACTCTCTTTCTCTCTCTTTCTCTGTATGCACACAGACATATGTACATATGTATATATATATATATATATATATATATATATATATATATATATATATATATGTACATATACATATATCAATATATTTGTGTATATCTATATATATTTTTCATATACATGTATATAGTGCATCGTATGCATTTGCGTATTTTTATGAGCGTGCAATTATGTATAAAATGTATGATATTTCGCTTTCAGACGTAGATAAAATTCGTACACAGATGAAAACACACAGAGACACTTTGACAAAAACACACACACACACACACACACACACACACACACACACACACACACACACACACACACACACACACACACACACACACACACACACACACACACACACACACACACACAAAGTTAGATGAATATCTGATTATGTAAACGTACCATATTGCTCCAAACGTATCCAATTGTTTCTCATAAAGACGTGTGTAGTAAGTAATATCAACATTTTTCAGTGGAACACACGTTCCAAAAACATCTCATATTTGAGTAACTATCTCTCTTCTAAGAACATACATGTCATGCTTCTACAGTCGCTGAATACCATCAAAACCAAATTACCTAAAATATCCGGTTTTTATTATCCACCAATATGTGACTCTGTAAATGACGGTGACCGTATACAAACAGCTATATACATTCGTGAAGTACTGAACTACTGTGAACGAACATCGCCAGTACCAAAATCTACCTCATTCATTTCATCATGTGCAATCATTATAAAATTGTCCACATCGATAATTGTGAATATGGCCTCTGTATATCTACCAAGAGGCCCAGACTCTGTGAACACTGAATGGCTAAGACATTTTCTAGATCAAGATGACAAGTGGATTATTGGTGGTGATTTTAATGCACATGCCCCATTTTGGGAAAAAGTATTGTACAAACATAACAAGCAACAGGCTGATTGAAAATATTGTAGATTCCAATTTATATTTACTTAACAACGGACAAGTTACCTGGATCCCCGATGTTCCAACCCACAGACCCACAGCTATCGACCTCACTTTAATCTCACCATCCCTAGCCCCGAATGCCACTTGGCAAGCAGAGGATGACTTGTTGGGATCAGATCACATTCCCATACGTCTTACCCTAAATCATACTACTGAAATAGACGCCTTACCACAAGATAGTTTACCAAAGTTTAATTATAAAAACGCAGACTGGGCCAGTTTTAAGGCAATCCTTGAAAAGACAAGAACAGAGCTATCTGAAAAAATGAATATAAACGACATGTACGCAGTTTTCTGTAACTCACTCCTAACGGCTGCTAACATTTCAATTCCAAAACTTACGGTGTCGAAAATAGGAAAACATCATGGAAATGTCTGGTGGAATGAGGATTGTCAAAAGGCAGTGAACGAAAAGAAAGAAAAATACAAAATCTATTTAGCAAACAGGTCACCTGAAAATCATACAGCGATGAAAAGTGCCAACATTAAGTGTAACAGAATCATAGAGCAAGCCAAAGAACAATACTGGACATCTTTTTGTAAATGTGAAGTAAATGACCACAAAGACATGATAAAGATTTGGGAAAAACTAAAATTAATGAAAAACGGGATTAAGTTGCCATCAATTCCAGTAAAGCTAGAAAATAATCCTTTTCCTAGCTCATTGGAAAAAGCAGAAGCTTTTGCAGACTTGTTTGCTGAGGCCTGTCGTATAGAAGGACTTCCTGTATCTGATAGACAATTATAGGGAACAAGAAGAAAAGAAAGACCTATATAAGGATCCTGCCTCTGACAATACTCACTACATAAATGCATCACTCACACTTCAAGAATTAAAAGATGCCATTCAGTCAATTCCAAGAAAAAAGACGTCAGTTGGACTAGATGCAATCTCCAATGAGATGCTGAAAAATTTACCAGGAAATTTTATAATCTTGCTATACAACATATTTAAAATATGCTGGAATAGAGGGAAAATGCCTAACAAGTGGAAAGAAACAATTAATATACTAAAACCAGGTAAATGTAATACTGATTTGAAAACTACAGGCCAATTGCATTAACATCACACGTATGTAAACTAATGGAGAAAATAATCTTAAAGAGATTGATGCACTATTGTGAAAACAATAAAATAATACCAGTAAATCAGGCAGGATTTCGAAAAGGCAGGTCTCCAGTAGAAATCCTAACAAAGCTAACTACTAACATAAGACAACAATTTGCAAAACGTCAGTGTGTTTTAGCTACATTTTTGATATAACTAAAGCATACGATCAAGTGTGGCACTCCCGATTGTTATTTAAATGTAAAAGTATTGGGCTGACAGGTCACATTTTTGACTATGTTAAATGTTTCTTAGAAAACAGAGTATTTCAAACAAGGATTGAAAATGTATATTCCACGAAACGAATTTTTCAAATGGGTATCCCTCGGGGATCCGTTATAGCTCCCCTTCTTTTCATGATATTACTGCATGACTTACCCAGTAAAGTATCTAAGCATGTAGTTTTAGTTCAATATGCTGACGATTTATGCATGTGGATGCAGGTTACTATGAAATGGAAAACTCCTTTGCGCTGTATTAATTATACACGCAAATGCTACCAATTAGAACTTGATAAAATAGCACAATACATGGTAGAAAATGAGTTGCAGCTATCCCTGGAAAAAACAAAAATAGTTTTATTTAATAGTGGAGCTAACCCAGCAAATATTCCCACTTTCAAATTGGGAGATACTCTTCTTCAGTTGAACGAGTCGATTAAATTCTTAGGAGTTTTCCTTACAGCAAAATTATCTTGGAATCAGCATATTGAATACTTATTAACCAAAGCTCAAAAAAGTTTAAACTTCTTAAAAATAGTTCGCAAACAGACATGGGGTCAAGATTCATCAACACTTGTTCATCTTTGTAAATCGCTTGTTAGATCTAAATTAACCTATGCCCAAGAAATCTTCTTCAGTGCACTGAAACACTTACTAAAAAAACTGCAGAGCATAGCTTGTAAAAGTTTCAAACTTGCGCTGGGTCTGCCAATGCATGCTTCCTGTCTTCGTACATATAATGAAATCAAACTGTTGCCACTTGATGAGCAAATGAAAGTCGCTTCTACTAAGTTTTTGTTAAGAAACACCACCGTAGAAAACATCTCAGAAACAGAAACTAAACTGAGATCAGATACCGATTTTCAAAAAAGAGCTAAATCAATATCTTCACAGGTCACACTTGCAAATTACACATCTGACGTCATGAAAGGCTCAGGAATTGATCTAGGCGTAGATCCTGTGTCTATAAGACCTTCCTTTTCGCCAGTACCCACATGGGAACTCCAAAGAGCACGATTTGGCATATGCCACACTAATTTTAAAAAAAGAAGACAATATAAACTTACTGGCAAGTCATGTTAAATGTCATATAGACGACTTATATTCCGATCACTTGAAAATTTATACTGATGGATCAGTAATTGAAAGAAAAGCAGGTTCAGCGTTTTTAACACCTGCTCTCAAAATTGAAAAATCATTCTATATACGATTTGATAAATCTGTCTTTACAGCTGAACTCTTTGCAGTATTAATGGCTCTAAACGTTATGATAAGTCTTCCTAGGACAATGTTTCAGATACTTTTTTGCATTGATTCAAAATCAGCACTTCAGGCTCTTGAATTATCAAAATTACAAACAAGATCTGAAATGATTCTGGAATTTAGTCACTTGATTCATAGTTTATCTTTAAGAGGCACTGATATTACTTTCTGCTGGATATCTTCTCATAGTTCTTTTCGTTATAATAATAAAGTTGACAGGGCTGACAAACAGGGAGCTAATAACTCACCAGATTCAAACAATATCCAGCTTTCTCTCTCGTTGCACGAGAATTACACTTTAGTGGACAACTACGTCTGGAAGCAGTTCCAATTAAAACAGAAAACAGTATGATAAATGTCACCTGAACCTTGAAGTTAACAAAATACTTACGCAGCTTCCTGCCAGCAGAATTATACAATCCCTTATGTACAGATGGAAACTTGATGCATTCAAAACAAAATACACGAAGAACATGGTGTGTCTGTGTGGAAAGAAGATACACATAGTCATACTCTTTTTGCATTAGGGTAAAACGAAATATTCCTATACTATCTTTGAGTACAGTTCTGACATATTTGCCTCATCATCATTACTATATGAATTTTTTGTTAGCCTGTCAAAAAGTCCTAAAGCGTAATATCTTTAAAATGTTATTTCACTTGTTCACTGTTATGGTTAGCCAATTCTTATTTTTATTCATTTCTTCTAGATATTTATTAATTTTGTTTGTTAGTTAGTTTGTTTACATCTTTAATTATGGTAACGTTATTTGTTAGTTTTACCTTCCCTTCCTCAAAACAGTTGTTTTCTGGATCATCTTTTCTCAAATCCAAAATTGACAATTTTCAAATATCCTCTTCACTCCTCCTCTATCACCCCCCTTTTTTCTTCTTTTTTTGTTTTTTGTCTAAAATCACTTTAGTGAATAGACATTAAATCTAAGACCACCACCAACACACAAACGCTCGTACACATTCACGCACGGACACACACAGGCACGATCTCAGGCACACACGCACGCGCGCGCGCGCGCGCGCACACACACGCACACACACACACACACACACCACCCAAGTACGCACACACACAAACACACACACTACATACACTCGACACACACACACACACACACACACACACACACACACACACACACACACACACACACACACACACACACACACACATCCGTCTAATATCACTACAGTGAAAAGACGTTAAATCAAAGAACGAACGAACGAACACACACATACACATACACACAACACACACACACACACACACACACACACATATATATATATATATATATATATATATATATATATATTAAGTATAAGATATAATATAGTATTGTATATATATATATATATATATATATGTATATATCCCTCCCCCGCTGTCTCATTTTAATTCTCTCTTCGTAAGAAAAACTTGTGTGATTCACATTGTGTTTGCTTGTGCAGGCCTGGTTGATGGTGGTCATTGTATGTGTGTGCATGCATGTGCAATTGTGTGTGCTTGTGTGCGTGTATCTGTGTGTGTGTTTTGTGTGTGGTGTGTGTGTGTGTGTTTGTGTATATGTGTGTGTGTGTGTGTGGCAATGTGTCTGTATTTGAGTGTGTTTAACTGAATGCATCGTATATGTATTTGCATATTTTTTATAAGCGTGTGATTACTATGGCAATTCACATTGTGTCTGGTCACGCAGGCGTGATTGATGGTGGCTTGTGTGTGTGTGTGTGTGTGTGTGTGTGTGTGTGTGTGTGTGTGTGTGTGTGTGTGTGTGTGTGTGTGTGTGTGTGTTCATGTGTCGGTGTTTGATGTCTCTCTCTCTCTCTCTCTCTCTCTCTCTCTCTCTCTCTCTCTTTCAACATCCTTTCTTATTTGATTACTCACTCTGTATACAAACAAAATGTTATATATATATGTATATATATATACATATACTAGATATCTTTGATCTCTCTCTATCTTTCTCTTTAGAATGACTTGTGTGGGTCACCTTGTGTTTGCTCGTGCGAGTACGATTATGTTGGTGAGAGTGTGTGAAAGTGTGTGTGTGTGTGTGCATGTGTATTGTATGCATTTTTTGTGTGTGTGTGTGTGTGTGTGTGTGCGTGTGTGTGTGTGCGTGTGTGTGTGTGTGCGTGTGTGTGTGTGTGTGTGTCAGTGTGTGTGTGTTTGAGTGTATTTAAGTGACTGCATCGTACAGGGGTTTCCGTATTTTGATGTGCGTGTTTCTGTGTGTGTGTGTCCGTGTGTGTGTCCCTGTGTGTATTCATGTTTGCGTATTTTCGTAAGTGCGTATTTGTGTGTATGGACATATGGGTCATTATGTGTTCGTGTGTGATTGTGTGTGCATGTGTGTTTGTTTGTTTGTTTTTTAGTGTGTGTGTGTTTACGTGCATATGGATGTTCGTTTGTGTTTCTGTGTAGTTTCATAGTTTGTTCATATATAGACAGAACAGGTTATGAAGGATTCTAGCATGGGAGAATATGGAACAAAAGTGGGAGGTAGAAAAATCTCAAAGCTTGGGTACGCACATGACACAGAAAAGAGCAAGTAAAAGAACATGAAACCGAATGAAAACAAACAAACAAAAAGAAACCCAGATATTTATACACTGGCCCAGGTCCAGCCAAATCTATTTTCATAGATCAGAATAAAGTGGAAGAAGTCTGCTAGTTCAAATTTTTTAGGTTGCTCAAATCCAACAATGCATATTGTTCCACTGACATCAAAGCCAGAATTGTCATGGCAAAGAAATGGATGAGAGACCTCACAAACATCTGGGAGAAAATGATAGACACAAAACTAAAATGAAAATAATGACATATCTGGTCTGGACCATCATGATATACAGAGCTGAAGGATGAACCATCAGAAAGAAAAATACCAAAAAAAAATAAATTCACTTGAAATATGTTTCTATGGACGACCCTTTAATTTTTTCAAGTGAGACTGCAAAGACAAGAGAAATGACAAGAGCATACTTGACAACCCGAAAACCTGAAGAAAACTTGTACATGGCAATAGACCACAAACAGATTACCTAGGATATATCAAGGACTGGACAGGTCATAACAGTCCAGAGATTTTCAACCTGGTTGAGGAATGACAGGTGTGGAAGACAGAGACCCAGACAGCAGTGCAAGG
>JAPXFY010000021.1:51348963-51361463 GCA_030674185.1 Monoplex corrugatus
TGTCTACTTTGCATTTATATATAAATGATTTTGCAAGCATTATTATAAGATCAAATACTCTATCTGTTTTTATCTTTTGATCAACACCGAACAATACTAGATTTCGTGTGATTTTGATGTTGAAGGTATTTTCGCATAATCAAAATACTATTCGTGTTGTTGTTCATTTGGATTCTGGTTGTTCTTAAATATTGTTTGATTGAAGATATCCATCCGTTATAAGTGACACAATTAATACGGCAATCAGTGCTATTTTCAAATTCTTCATAGGTCAAAAAACAGCCATTTTCTTTAAGAAAATGTTTGATGTATATTCCTTTCTCGATTAGTTTATTATTCTTGACTATTTTGTTATCCACCTTTATATTTTCGTTATAAAAGACAGGTTCAGATAACAGTTCACTTGAATTCTTTGGTGTTATATGCTTGCAAAATGTCATGTAAGCCTTAAATGTATCAGCCCAGAACATATTGTTCTTCATAATATGAAACAACCACTGCTCCGTAGCATATAATGTTGTTAAGGAACGAATATATTTCAGCTGCTAAAATTTTCCATTTATAATTTGTGTCTTGTTTTCCATTCCATACAAACTGAAAACATAACTTCTGTAGTTGTTGTATAGGCTGATCTGGTGGATCAGGCAATAATATCCATAAATGTACAAGTTTAGATATTACAAGAGATTTTAAAACTGCGACTTTACCAATCGAGGTAATGGTTCTTTGTGACCAAATTTTGAATAACATTTTCACTTCTGAAAATTTGTCTTTAATATTCATTATTTTTCAGTTTCTTAGATCTTGAGTGAACCAGATGCCTAGTACTTTAAACTTAGGAAGATTACATATCATTTTTAAGTGGGAACAATACATTGTTTGCGATTTTCTCTCACTGCCAAGCCATATTACTTGCGTTTTTTTCGCTGTTCATAAACAGACTTGAAACTGTGCCGTAGAATCAAATTTACGAACATCTTTCAAAAGAGGTTTCATCTTCTACGTTTATCAATTACGTGTCGTCAGGAACTGGAACATTTTTTTGTTCTACACAATTAAACCTGTATTCCTTTTACTGAGTCATCCTTTGTTTCGTTCTTTCTGCAGCCAACTCGGAAGACAGGGCAATGCTTCTACGTCTTTACTCGTTGCAGAAAGAAGGAAACATGGTGTCAGAATCGTGATTACGAACTCTAACAAAAATCCAGAATATTGAAGACTAAGTTCAACCATGGAAGATGAACAAGAAGAGAGAAAAGCCAGTCGACGACATGCAAGATTCCCTTGCCTCCTAAACTTGATGTGAATGGAGGAAACCTGCAGAGCAGCTGGAGGAAATTCAAGAGGCTTTGGGACAGCTATGAAATTGTGACAACACAGACAGAAGAAGACTCAACATACAGAACAGCAGTTTTTCTTTCTTGCATCGGGCTGGATGCTATGGACATCTATGAAGGATTGGCATTTGCTAATGAAGCTGAAAGAAATGACATTGACACTGTTCTGCAGAAATTCGAAGAATACTGTGTGGGTTCAACCAATGAAACTTATGAAGCATTCAGATTCAACTGCAGACATCAAGCAGCAGGAGAATCTATCGAACAGTTTGTAGCAGAACTGCGGAGACTGATCAAGATCTGTAATTATGGTACACTGGAAGAGAGACTGTTGAGAGATCAAATCGTACTGGGTGTACATGACGAGACTCTGCGATCAAAATTACTGGAAGTGCGACAGCTGACATTGACTGCATGTATTGATATGTGCAGAGCGCATGAATCAAGTCAACATCAAACTGTCCAAATGATGAGAAAAACGCAGGACACGCAGGAAGTCCAAGCTTTCAAAGAAAAGAAGACGGCAAAGCACTATAGCAAAGGAAACAAACCAGAGTACAGAGAGAAATGCGGATATTGTGGTGGAAAGCACCCAAGAGCAAAAGAGAAATGTCCAGTATTTGGAAGAAAATGCAAAGCTTGTGGAGGAAATAATCACTTTGCTTCGTGCTGCAGAACACCCAAGAAAAATCAAAAGAAAACAAGAGTTCGGCACTTCGAAGAAGAAGAGACTGACACTGAAATCGATAATGAAATCCTCGGATCGAAGATAAAACCAGAAAAAAGGAGAGAAATATACGAGCAAAAATGCTGATAAATGAGATGCCGGTAACATTTCTTCTTGACACAGGTGCAACAACAAACGTGATGTCTGAGAGCCTGTACAGAGAAGTCACAGGAGATGAAAGAAAGTCTGACCTGCAAGAGACGAAGAAGAAGCTGGTGATGTTCAACGGAACAGAAATGAAGCCTGTGGGGGAGATAGTGCTGCGAGTGAAAAACCCCAAGAACAGAAGGAACTACAAAGTCAACTTCGCGATCACCAAAACGGACTGTAAGCCAGTACTGGGAGTGAAAGCTGTACAGCACATGCAATTGTTGACGATCAATGAAAAGAACATTGCAACGATAGCGGCGAATCAGAAAGAGGAGGAAAATGCAAAAAATGTGCTCACAAAGTACAACGATGTCTTTGAAGGAGAAGGAAAACTAGAAGGGAAATTACACCTAGAAACAGACCCCGGTATTGCTCCAGTGAAGATGCCTTGCAGAAAGTGGCCGATAGCAGTGCAAGAGAAAGTGAAGGACGAGCTGAAGAGGTTGAAAAAACTGGACGTGGTCACTAAAGTAGACACGCCAACGGAGTGGATAAGCAGTTTGGTCGTAACAACAAAGAGCAATGGGAAAGTCAGACTGTGCATCGATCCTAAGCCACTGAACAAAGCCCTCAGGAGAAACGAGTACCCCATGCCAACCATTGATGACGTACTGCCTCTCCTCAAAGATGCAAAATACTTCACACACCTGGACGCGAAAAACGGGTTTTGGCACGTTGAACTGGACGAAGACAGCAGCTACCTGACAACATTTGAGACGCCTTTTGGCAAATACCGATGGAAACGAATGCCCTTTGGTATTTCACCAGCCCCAGAAGAATTCCAGAGGAGGATTGACATCGCTCTGGCAGGACTGCCAGGCGTGGTGGCGGTTCATGATGACATCTTTGTTTTTGGCAGAGGACCAACCGACGAAGCAGGAGCACAAGTTCATGATACCAACCTGAACCGTTTGCTACAACGATGCCGAGAGACTGGAATCAAACTCAACAAGGAGAAGGTTGAGATGAAACGAACAGAGATATCATATTTGGGACACATCTTCTCAAGAGAAGGCTTGAAAGCCGACCAAAGAAATTGGACGCTGTCCAACAACTCCCAGTGCCAGAAGACAAAGCAGCTGTGCAGAGACTACTCGGTGTAGTCGGATATCTTCAGAAATTTGCACCAAACCTGTCTGAGGCAGCAGCACCACTCAGAGAACTGGTCAAAAAAGACGTCCACTTCAGATGGGATGAAGACGTCCATGGAGAAGCCCTGAAGAAAGTGAAGAAGATACTCTCTGAGCCCACCGGTACTTCGCTACTTTGACTCTTCAGGAAAGCGTACAACCACCCTTCAGTGTGATGCTTCACAGTTCGGACTTGGAGCTTGTCTCATGCAGGATGGTCAACCGATTCAATACGCATCACGAGCCTTGACTGAGACAGAAAAAAGCTATGCTCAAATAGAAAAGGAGATGTTGGCAATACTCTTCGGTCTGGAAAGGTTTGAGAGATACGTCTATGGAAGAGACATCCTGGTGGAGACCGACCACAAACCACTAGAGACCATTCACAAGAAGAGCCTGCTCTCAGCACCTAAGAGGATTCAGAGGATGCTACTCAGAACTCAGAAGTTCAGGTACACGGTAGTGTACAAGCGTGGATCTGAGATGCACCTGGCTGACCCCCTCAGCAGAGCAGTCTGTGGAAAAGCGGAACAGCAAGTCACCCACAAGGAAGCCGTTTTCCTCACAGACCTGGAGACATCATTACAAGAACTGGCCATCAGCCAAGAGAGACTGAACAGTCTGCAGCAAGCAACTCAGGAAGATGCAACCATGAAAACCCTGAAAGCTGTCATTCTACAAGGCTGGCCAGAGGAGAAACAACAACTTTCATTACAGTTACAACAATACTTTCCTTTCAGGGAGGAACTGTCAGTCCACAACGGACTTGTCTTCAAAAGCCACAGAGTAATTGTACCTGAAAGCGAAAGAGCAGACATCCTTGAGAAACTTCATGCAAGCCACTCAGGAATTCAGAGCTGCATAAGAAGAGCACGTGAGGTAGTCTACTGGCCCAGGATGAACATGGACATTGAAGATTTTGTCAAAACATGCAGCGCCTGTAACACATACCAACGTGGTCAGCAGAAGGAACCACTTATCAGTACAGAGATCCCTGACCTGCCCTGGCAACACATCGCATGTGACATCTTTGAACATAATGGCAATGAATACCTGGTCACAGTCGATCACTACTCTGATTTCTTTGAGATTGATCGGTTACAAACAAGAGAATCCAAAGAGGTCATCATCTGTCTGAAGAGACACTTGGCAAGACACGGAATACCAGAACGCCTGACAACAGACTGTGGAACTCAATTCACATCAAACCAGTTTGGAAAGTTCAGAAAAACATATGGGTTTGAACACGTAACAAGCTCACCACACTACCTTGGTCCAATGGAAAAGCAGAGAGCGCGGTGAAGGCTGCAAAGACGTGCATGAAGAAAGCAGAACACAACAATCAAGATCCCTTCCTCGCTCTACTTGAGCTGAGAAACATCCCGACAGAGACTGTAAACAGTTCGCCTGCTCAGAGACTGTTCGGCAGAAGAACACGAACACAAGTGCCGACGTCAAAGACATTACTCCTACCTACAGTTGTACCAATCAAGAAAGAACTTGAGAAAAGGAAACTGAAGCAAGCGCACTACTACAACAGAAGCGCAGTAGAGCTGACAGAACTGAGTCTGGGACAGATTGTGAAATTCCAACCTCCAGGATCCAAAAAGTGGATCAGCGCCAAAGTAGACCAACAGGTGAACATCCGGTCATACAACATTCGCACAGAGGACGGACGTCAGTACAGAAGGAATCGTCGTCAGCTACGAGACACAACACAAACGGAGCTTCAGCAGACAATCAACCCTCAACGACTTGTCCAGAGAAGGATGATTTCTGGAAGACATCAGGAAAGGACACATCGGGCAAGCAACAGCAAATCATCATTCCATCAAAACAGATGCTGGAAGATAACAAGAAAACTGGAACTGGAACAGATGTCAGGACGCCAGCATCGTCTGTCCGTGAGAACTCATCTGATCAGTCACCAGTCATCAAAATGTCTGAGACAACCAGCATCAAGGAGCCAGATGAAGTTATCAAACAAACAAGGACAGGACAACCCGAACCAGTTAGATCTGGAAGACAAAGCAAAAGGCCAGATTTCCTGAAATATGAATGAAACTGAGACTCTACCATAATCAGATAAACTGAAAGCATTGCGAAATATGGACATGATGATGATGGATAGTATAATGATCAGAGATAAAATGAGGTGAATGAATGATTGGGCCCTGTGCGTGAGAGAAAGAATGAGTGTTTGTTAAGTTAATGTTGTGATAAAGGTAGGAAACACATTTATTTCGTATGGACTGAAAGATAGGAAAAATGATTAATTGTTTTTATTTCCTTAAAGAAAGGGAGATGTGACGTGTTGACAGTAAACAGCGTGCGGATAACAGCACGGCATGATATTCGTTTAAATGATAACTGATTGCTGTTCACTGTGAAATGTATATATACTGTAGTCAGTTGAGAATCAGACAGCGACGAGTAAAGACGAAGAAGCATTGCCCTGTCTTCCGAGTTGGCTGTAGAAAGAATGAAACATCCTTCCTGATCATTATGGCTAGAATCTCTGCACAAAGAATACAAAGATAGAGTAAGATTGGATCTCCTTGTCTACATCCCCTTGCTACACTAAAAATTCTGTAGTCTGGCCGTTTATGATAGCGTTGATTTTGTGTTTTTATAGAAAGTTTCAATCCATTGGCAAACGCAACTTTCAAATCCATAGTCTCTCAAAACCCTGTGCATAAAACTCCAATCAAGTGAATCAAAAGCTTTTTCGAAATATATACAAAGTAACAAACCTGGCATGATATTTACATTTGATTGATTTATCAAAACACATGTTAATCGTATATTATCTCCTATATATCTCATCATCATCATCAGGTGCCCTGCCACATGGCGTTAGTGATCATGGACTTTCATCTGTCTCTATCTCTCGTTGCTCCTAGCAACCTCCCCCACCCTCCTCGTCCCCAGCCACTCTGCAAGTTCGTCCAACATTTTCTCCCTGGGTCTACCTGGTGTTCTCTTTCACTCCAGCTTTCCCGTTGTGACCAGGTGCTCCAAATCCCCCTTCCTCATGAAATGGCCTATAAATATTGCCTGTATTTCCCTAATCTTCCTTATGAGTGATCTACTTGTGTCTGCCTCCATCAAAACTGTCTCGTTTGTTTTCTATGCTGTCCATGGAACTCTCAACATTCTTCTTAGAAACCACATCATGGCTGCCTCAATCTTGTTCTGGCTTAGCTTGTTGACAGTTAACACCTCATATCCGTACAACTATATAGGTTCTATAGAACACATCTACAATTTTGTCATTAGTAACGTTTGTGTGAGTGAATTATTGAGAGCAATTGACAAATGTACAATGTTGTCGTTAGAAATGTTGGTTTGAGTGAATTACTGCCAACTGTTGACACATCAACAATTTTGTTGTTAGTAACATGTGTGTGAGTGAATTACTGCAGGTATCGTTTGTGTGAATGAATTACTGCCATCAGCTGACAAATCTACAATTTGTTGTTAGTAACGTTTATGTGAGTGAATTTACTGCCAGTAACGTTTGTGTAAGTGAATTACTGCCAGTAACGTTTGTGTGAGTGAATTACTGCCAGCAGGCTCATCTACAATGTTATCATTAGTAACGTTTGTATGAGTGAATTATTGCGGGCTGTTGACTCTTCTACAAATTTGTCGTTAGTAACATTTGTGTGAGTGAACTATTCCGAGCTGTTGACACATCTGCAATTTTATCATTAGTAAAGTTTGTGCAAGTGTACTTTTACAAGCAGTTGACATATCGACAATGTTGTCATTAGTAACGTTTGTGTGAATGAATTACTGCCGGTAGTTAAAACATCTACAATGTTGTCGTTACTAACGTTTGTGTGAGTGTACTTCTACCACCAGTTAACACATCTACAATTCTGTCATTAGTAACGTTTGTGTGAATGAATTACTACCAGTAACGTTTGTGTGAGTTAATTACTGCGAGCAATTGACACATTTACAATCTTGTCATTAAGAACTTTTGTGTAAATGAATTACTGCCAGTAACGTTTGTGTGAATGAATTATTTGCCAGTTGTTAAAACATCTACAATGTTGTCGTTACTGACGTTTGTGTGAGCGTACTTCTATCAGCAGTTGCCACATCTACAATTTTGTCATTAGTAACGTTTGTATGAGTGAATTTCTGCCAGTAACGTTTCTGCGAGTGAATTACTGCGAGCAGTTGACACATCTACACTTTTGTGGTTAGTAACGGTTGTGTGAATGAATTACTGCCAGTAGTTAAAACATCTACAATGTTGTCGTTACTAACGTTTGTGTGAGCGTACTTCTATCAGCAGTTGCCACATCTACAATTTTGTCATTAGTAACGTTTGTATGAGTGAATTACGGCCAGTAACGTTTTTGTGAGTGAATTACTGCGAACAGTTGACACATCTACACTTTTGTGGTTAGTAACAGTTGTGTGAATGAATTACTGCCGTAACATTTGTGTGAGTAAATTACTGCCAGTAGTTGAAACATCTACAATTGTGTTGTTAGTAACGTTTGTGTGAGTGAATTACTGCCAGCAGTTGACACATCTACAATGTTGTCGTTGGTAACGTTTGTGTTAATGAATTATTGTCAGTAACGCTTTTGTGAGTGAATTATTGCGAGCTGTTGACACCTCTACAGTTTTGTCGTTGGTAACGTTTGTGTGAACGAATTACTGCCAGTAGTTGACACATCTACAAAGTTGTCAGTGGAAATATTTGTGTCAATAAAGTATTACCAGTAACATTTGCGTGAGTGAATTACTGCCGTAACGTTTGTGTGAGTGAATTACTGCCAGTAGTTGACACATCTACAATTTTGTTGTTACTAACCTTTGTGTGCGTAACCTGCTGCCAGTAATTGAAACATCAACAATTTTGTCGTTAGTAACGTTTATGTGAGTGAATTTCTGCTGTAGTTTACACATCTACATATTTGTTATTAGTAACGTTTCTGTGAGTGAATTACTGCCAGCAGTTGACACATCTACAATTTTGTCATTAGTAACGTTTGTGTGAGTGATTTATTGCGAGCTGTTGACACCTCTACAATTTCGTCGTTAGTAACGTTTGTGTGAGCGAATTTCTCCTGTACTTGACACATCTACAATTTTGTCATCAGTAACGTGTGTGTGAATGAATTGCTGCCAGTAATGTTTGTGCCAGTGAATTACTGCCAGTAGTTGACACGTCTACGATTTTGTTGATAGTGCCATCTGTGTGAGTGAAATACTGCCAGGAAGTGACACATCTACGATTTTGTCATCAGTAACGTTTGTGTGAGTGAATTATTGCCAGTAACGTTTGTGTGAGTGAATTATTGCCAGTAATGTTTGTGTGGGTGAATTACTGCCCGCAAATGACACATCTACAATTTTGTCATTAGTTACGTTTGTGTGTATGAATTACTGCCATAGTTGACACATCTACGATTTTTCATCAGTAACGTTTGTGTGAACGAATTACTACCAGTAATGTTTGTGTGAATGAATTACTGCAGTAGTTGACACATCTTCGATTCTGTTGATAGTAACGTTTGTGTGAACGAATTACTGTCAATAATGTTTGTGTGAGTGAATTATTGCCAGTAACGTTTGTGTTGGTGAATTACCACCAGCAGTTGATACATCTACAATTTTGTCATTAGGAACGTTTGTGTGAGTGAATTACTGCCAGTAACGTTTGTGTGAGTGAATCAGTGCCAGCAGTTGACACATCTACAATGTTGTTGTTAGTAACGTTTGTGTGAGTGAATTACTGCCAGTAATGTTTGTATGAGTGAATCATTGCCAGCAGTTGATACATCTACAATTTTGTCGTTAGTGTTGTTTCTGTGATTGAACTACTGCCAGTATCGTTTGTGTGAGTGAAAAATTGTCAGTATCGTTTGTGCAAGTGAATTACTGCCAGTATTGTTTGTTATCGTATGAGTATAGAAAACAATGTAAGCTCTTTCCAAAACATCAAAAGAGGAGTCAGACAGGGTTGTGTTTTGTCACCAGATGTTTTCACTTTACATCGAAACATAATGAGAAACCTAGAAGAAGACACTGGATTAAAGGTTGGAGGGAAAATGATAAACAACAATCGATATACAGATGACACCGTGCTAATTGCAGAAAATAAAAGGGACCTACAAAACCTTGTGAATATACTAGAAATAGAAAGCAAAGGTAAAGGGTTGGAACTAAACAGCAGGAAGACTGAAGTCATGTGATCAGTAAAATACATGAAATCCCCTCATGCAAAATAACAGCAAATGGCACAACATTGACACAGGTGGATAAACAGCAGAAAGAACTAAACAGCAGAAAGACTGAAGTCATGGTGATCAGTAAAAAATCATGCAAAATAACAGCAAATGGCACAACCTTGACACAGGTGAATAAGTTTAAATACCTGGGAACGATCATTTCATCAGGTGGCAGATGCACATCAGAAATAACCAGCAGAATCAGCCAAGCCAAAACAGCATTCACGAAGATGGAAAGCATTCTTACCAACAAATGCCTATCAATTAACATCAGGAAGAGAGTTTTTGAATGTTTATAGAACCAATTCTTTTGTACGGATGTGAGGCATGGACAGTCAACAAGTAAAGCCAGAGCAAGATTGAGGCAGCCGATATGTGGTTTCTAAGAAGAATGTTGAGAGTTCCATGGGCAGCAAAGAAAACAAATTAGACAGTCTTGATAGAGGCAGGCACAAGTAGATCATTCAAAAGGAAGATTAGGAAAATACAGGCAACATTTATAGGCCATTTTATGAAGAAAGGGGATTTGGAGCACCTGGTCACAACGGGAAAGCTGGAGGGAAAGAGAGCATCAGGTAGACCCAGGGAGAAAATACTGGACGGACTTCTAGAGTGGCTGAAGACGAGAAGGGTGGAGGAGATGCTTGGGGCAACAAGAGATAGAGAATGATGGAAGTCCATGATCCGCCAATGCCATTCGGCAGGGCACCTGATGATGATGATGATGATGACTGTCCTAAACATTCCTCGTGTGTGTGTTTGTGTGTGTGTGTGTGTTGCGTGCGTGTGTGTGACTGTGTGCCTAATACCCTGAACATGTGACTGATGATACAGATATCAAGCCCTAGATGATGAAATTCGGGTGCTAAGGGAGACAAAAGATTGCTTTATCACATAAGCCTATGCTGGTCTGAACCAGTCATTTCCTTCTGCCAGATGAAACCGTAGGGAAGCCTTGTTTTGCTCTAAAAGTTTGTATATTTGTTCTTTGTTGTCTTTTGTGTGTGCTTGAGAAAGGTCAATTGGTCAAACATTTGTGCTTGTCATGTTTTGTTATATCGAATACGAGTTCCAGTTTATTTTCTCTTGTGTGTGTGTGATATAAATAAAACAAGACAGGCACAAATACACACAACACAACACACACACACACACACACACACACACACACACACACACACACACACACACACACACACACACACACACACACACACACACAAAGAGAGAAACAGACAGACAGAAGATAGAAAGCAGATAGAGAAACAGACAGCATCACAGAGAGACAGAGACAGACAGACAGACAGACAGATACACATACTCACTCACATACACACACACACACACACATACAGACGCACACGCGCACACACACACGCACACACACACACACACACACACACACACACACACACTTATTTGCTGCTTCTTTCTTTATTCAACGTTTATCATCCTACGTCCATCAATAGCACAAGCCTGATAGCAATGGCAACCATTGTACCACTGACATAGCCATAGCTATTAACAAACTCGGAGTCATTCGATAGGATGACAATGTAGTTGACATGCGATGGGAACACGAAAAGTTTCCCTGAAATCATGCAGATAGTGGAATGTCCAATGCCTGTTCTTTTCCCGATGGTTCTTGGTTTAGTCTGAAACAAAAATGAAATTGCAGTTGTACTATATATCTTGTTTGATAAGAGAAACTGCGAAGAGAGCACATAAAGGATAAACATAGCTAGGTGACAGTTGTCACGATGGGAAAATGTGTTACTGGTCGTAAAAGAAAATAATGCGCTCTATTCAAGTTTTATGTATCGGTGTTTCTTTGTCAGGATTTTATGAAAATAACTCCATTTTCTTAAATTAACTTGATAATTCCAGGAAATTCTTTCTACTTATAATTTACTGAGTCACTGTTATACAAATGTGTTGTCTAACATTCATGCATTGCTATGGATCAGACCTTAAAAAGGATGCACGCCAACGTGTCTGAGTGTATGTGTATTGTGTATTAAGTATATGTGTGGTGGTGGGGGGAGAGGGCATGTTGGCAGGTGTGTGTGAATGGTTGTTTGTGGGTATGTGCGTGTATGTGAAAGTGTGTGTGTGTGTGTACGTGTGTTGTATGTGCGTGTGCGTCTGTGTGTGTGTGAGAGAGAGAGAGAGAAAGAAAAAGAGAGAAATATAGAGAGACAGAGATAGAGGAGAGGACAGAGAGAAAGACAGAGCCAAAGCGAGACAGAGAGAGACAGAGGGAGACAGATAGAGATAGAGGGAGACAGAGAGACAGAGACAGACAGAAAAAGAGAGAGAAGAAGAACAAAATGACGTTTATGGTGTTCCATTATGTCAACGTTCCCATTTATTTTGGAGAACTGATGGAAACTTGGGCGTCTTTTTCATCCAACAAATCTTCTGTCAGTTTAGATGGTATTTCTTAGTAGATGCTAACTCACTGGATGACGAGATCGAAGGAATTATCACTCTTGTTTAATTTTTCTTTAACGGAGCTCTTCAAAACTTCTGGAAGCAGTCTGTGGGTAATTCCCATCCTTAAGGAAGGCAAATTTAGGTCAGTTGTTGACAGTTTCAGACCAATAGCTTCAACTTCCCATACTGGGAAAATGGATGGAAAAGATTATTCAGCAGCGATTGTTACATTGTTGTGAAATAAGTATATTACTAGCGCATCAGGCAGAATTTAGGAGAGGGTGATGTATAACGTATCATTTATTAAAACTTACAGATCAGATCAAAACGCAGTTTTCTCATAGAAAAAGCACCTTGACTGTGTTCTTTGGTGTGAAAAAGGCATAAGATACTGTGTACTATCTAAGACTGCTTTATAAATGATATCGCATTGACATAACAGGTAAAATATATCGTTTATGCT
>JAPXFY010000021.1:51388963-51511463 GCA_030674185.1 Monoplex corrugatus
ATGAAGTCTAGAAAGGAGAATACCATGATCAATGGTATCAAAGGCTGCAGACAGATCAAGGAGTGTGAGGAGAGAGACTTTGCCAGTATCAGTTGCAAGGAGGAGATTGTTGAGAATGTGTAGCAGGGCAGTTTCAGTGCTATGGCACTGGCAGTAGGCTGACTGGAAAGGATTGAGGAGATTATTGGCAGACAGGTGAGAGTTCAGCTGGTTGAGGACAACTTTTTCGATGAGTTTTGACAAGAAAGAGAGATTAGAGATAGGCCGGTAATTTTTCAGTTCATTTGGGTCTAAATTGTATTTCTTGAGGAGAGGGTGAAAAATAGCAGACTTGAAATAATCTGGGACAGTTCCAGTTTGAAGAGAAGTGTTGATGATGTCAGTGATGAATGGGAGGAGAGTAGGGAGACAGTCAGAGTAGAGAGAACCTGGAAGAGGATCCAGTTCGCAGGTTTTGAACGACATGGATCTTATTGTGTTGAGAATTTCTTCTTGTGAGACTGGGGTAAAAGTAGGTAAGAGGTGTGCCAGAGAAGGAAGGATCAGGTGGGCATGGTTGACAGGGTGTCCTGTCAAGCCTGTCGCGAAAAGTTTGTATTTTGGTGGTGAAATACTTAGAGAATACAGATGGGAGTTCTTCATTTGTGTGTTTTGTTGGGAGAGGTAAATCTTTTCGTGTGCCAAGGAGATGATTCATGGTTGTAAAGAGTTCTCTTGAAGAAGAAGCATTCAGGATTTTGGTTTGGAAATAGCTTATTTTTGCAGATGCAATGAGGGTGGATACTTTTGTTTTAGAGGCTTGGAAAAGTTGTCTATGTGGATTTGCGCCAGCGGCGCTCTGCTCTGCGGCGGGCACGTTTTGCACAGGCAATCTCATGAGTGAGCCAGGGGGTAGGGGGGTGGTCAGGTAAAAGACGGGTTGTGGCTGGACCATGAGTGTCCAGAAGATGGTCTTTCTCTCTGTCTGCCTGTCTCTGTCTTTGTCTCTGTTTCTCTCTCTCTCTCTCTTTCTCTCTCTCTCTCTCTGTCTCTCTCTTTCTCTTTAGATATGCGTGTGTGTTACACATGGTTTATTTGTGTGATTATTTGTTTGTTGATTTGTTTGTTGATTTGTTTGTTTGTTTGTTGTTTGTTTGTTTGTTGTTTGTGTCTTTGTTTGTCAAACACACTCACGCTTACACAAACGCACACACAAGCACACAGAGACTCACACACACAAACAAAATACGCATACACATGAACACAAACGCACATCCAAAGACACATAAACACATACATACAAAAAAGAACCCAAACACACATACACACACAAACACACACGCACATACGAAGACACTCGTGTCTATACATACAAACACACGCGTCCAAAAACTCGAGGACGTGAATACACACACAAACACAAACACACAAACGCACGCACGCACACTCACACACTTACACACACACTCACAAACACACACACACACACACACACACTCATACACACACACACACAACACACACACACACACACACACACACACACACACCACACACACACACACACACACACACACACCATACACCATGCACATAAACACACACATACACATACAAAATGAAACACACACAATACAAAACATACACACACGAGTAAAAACGAGCATCAACACGCAGGTAGAAACTCACAGTGAAAAAAATCTAAGCACAAATACACACAAATAAACATTCGCACGCATGAAGACACACATGTCTATATATACACCAACACACGTATCGTAGACTACGCACACCTGAATGCATACGCACAAGCAATCACGCACACACACACTCACACAGAAAAAGACACACACACACTACCTTGGTGTGTGTTCTCTCTATCTCTCCTCTCTCTTTCTGTCTCTCTCTCTTTATGCTTCTCTGTCTCTTCTCTATCTCTGCTCTCTCTGTCTCTGTGTCTACTCTGTCTGTCTCTCTCTCTTTGTCTCTCTCTGTCTCGTCTGTCTCTCTGTTCTGTCTCTCTATGTCTCTGTTCTGTCTCTCTCTCTGCTTTAGAATAGCGTTTGTGTTGGTCATTGTTTGTTTGTTTGTTTGTTTGTTCAAATTCATACATCAATAAGAAACACAAATTTTTCAATCACGCTTTGGTACATTTTTGTTTCATGTTTTAATATGCAAAGAACAAACCCCAAAGAGAACTAAAGGATGGACCCCAAAAGAAACAACTAAAGATAGTAACACTAAGTGTTCTATAGACGCCTCTTAAGGGTGACTACAAAGACATGAGACGTGACAAGAGCAAACCTGACGACCTGGAAACCTGGAGAAAACTTGTCCAGGTCATCCTTGAAAGGCAATTGGCCTTCTGTGGACATGTGTGCAGAAACAAAAAATACTCTCATGAATTATATCAAAAAGTCGAGGGTAAAAGAGGAAGCGGAACACCACAAACAGATTACCTAGGAAATATCAAGGAGTGGACAGTCATAACAGTCCAGAGATTTACAATCTGGTTGAGGAAAGACAGATGTGGAGGACAGAGACCTGGAGAGCAGTGCGGGCAACCAACTTTCCAGGAGTAATGCTGGAGATTGACTGACTGATATGAAAAGACAACGCTTTGTTGGGTATATTCACAATCCACATTGGTCACAACTGACATGAAATCAAGTGCTTTGATGTGTTTTTATATGAAATCAACTCAAGTTTGTGTGAGTTTACCTGGTTTGTTTACACACGTCACTGTTGAAAATTGCTATGTAATCAAAACTGATCAGAACAGTATGTTAATTAAAACAAATTCACGTCTATAGCGCACACTGTCCATGTCAAAAGTATGCGTGCTGCATTTTACAGGAATGAAACGTTATCAAACATTTAACAGTGTATGATTTGGATCGAACAACAAGTATGACTTAAAACAGTGCAAGTTTAGTTTTCTAACTCATCATTTCAAAACTTTTTGAGTGCCACAGTTTTTCCGATATTTCAGGAATGACTAGATGATGCTTGCGCACGTGTGTGTGTGTACGTATGTGTGGTGTATGTGTATGTGTACGTGTGTGTGTGTGTTTGTGTGTCTGTGTGTGTGTGTGTGTGTGTGTGTGTGTGTGTGTGTGTGTGTGTGTGTGTGTGTGTGTGTGTGTGTGTGTAGCGCGCGTGTTGTTACTCACAAACTTTGATGCCCGAGCATATGTATACATGCGTATTTTGGTGTGTGTGTATATGACTATGTGTGTGTGTGTATGTGTGTGTGCAAGTGTGTGTGTGCATGTGTGTGTGTGAGTGTGTGGGGGATGTTTGTGTGTGCATGTATGTGTAATTGCTCACGAAATATGATTTGTTTTTCTTGTTGGTGTATAGTGCATACATTTTTAAAGCAGCTGTTGTGAAAATATATTCCTACAGGGTGGATACTGTACTGTGTGGATTTTCTATACATGTGAACTATCTTTAAGCACCATAAATCCGTATATGAATGAAATTCTCGTCATACAAATATATTCTATGTATAGTCTCATCTTCGACGGTTTGGCATGTCTTTTCGGCATATAGATTGTGAAATTCTTCTAATCACTTACCTGTAATTTTCTGCCGCTTCAGCAAAAAAAGTAACGATTTCTAGAAACTTGAAAAATATCAAGGCTTACAATATTACAAAAGAGAGAGAGAGTGTGTGTGTGTGTGTGTACATGTATGTGTGAGTGAGAGACAGAGACAGAGAAAGACAGACAGAGAGAGCAAGAGAGAGAGAGAAACGAGGGAGAAAGAGAGAGAGAGAGAGAAGCCTTTATTAATTCAGTACTCACCTCCTAGTCTTCTTATGCGGTCATCGACCTTTCTGCCCTGTAAAATAGATGTATATGTATATACAACAACATACATGTTCAATGTTGCGAACGTGCAGGAAGTCAAGAAACAGACAAACAAACAAAAAAGCAAGCAAACAAACAAAGGAACAAAAAAATCAAAGAGTAACAGAAATGCCAATATGCGCACTATCATTGTTATTTAAAGATACAAAAAATGATTCTTTATATGATATTTACACTGACTTTCGTACTATAATTGGCACACGTATGGAAAACAAAATATAACATGATAGTAATAACCTTGATCAAATAAATATATTAAGGAATGTCCACTATTTGACACGATACAGTGAAATTTCTTCATGTTGAATCCACAAGGAGAAAGAATAATGGGATATTTTTGTTTCTTTCTTTCGTTCGTTATTTTTTGTTTTCTTTTTGTTTTTGTTTTCGTTTTTTATTTTGCTATTTTTTTGTTTTCTTTTGTTTATTGCTTTTCTTGTTCAGGTCATACTGATACCACAAATATAACGCAAAACACAGGGGTTTTTTATGAACAGTAAAATCATGAAAACTATGCATGAAACATGAAAAAGATGAGACATTCAAACTAGTTGAGATTTTTCCTTCCCTCAGGTTACTTTGTCTTTTTTGTGTGTAAATCCTGCATAAAAATCCTCACTGTGCTTTACCATAGATTATAAAGACAGAAAACCACTGTGCTTGGACACTTTAAAGCCACTTTAGAGTCCACACACAAAGCAGAGTTTTCCGAAGTGCAGTTGTGGAGGAATACACTCAACAGATGCACTAATTTCAGGGAGTTTTCCTCTGTGAGAGTGTGTGTGTGTGTGTTTGTGTGTGTGTGTGTGTGTGTGTGTGTGTGTGTGTGTGTGTGTGTGTGTGTGTGTGTGTGTGTGTGTGTGTGTGTGCGTGGCTGTGTGTGTGTGTGTGTGTGTGTGTGAGTGTGTGTGTGTGTGTGTTTTTGAGAGAGAGAGAGAGAGATCAGTTGTGCCTTTGGGAAGAAAGAAAACCAACAAGAGTTGAATTAGAGGAGAGGGTTAGACAAAAGTTGAAAGTAGAATATATGCTCTGATTGTTATTTCCCATACTATCATAATCTGAAAACATGCCTATTTTTTCTCTGCTTTTAAGGTTCTCGAAATTTGTAATACATGGTTTTACCCCCTACCGTGAATGCTTACGGAGTATATATTTCTTCTTTCGAATATTTGTTGGGGTTTATAGTCCACAAAAATTAAGTTAGACATTTTGTTTTGAAACTAGTTATTCTTTTGTTACTTTTGTTTCTTTATGTCTTCAATGAAAGTATAACAACAAACAATAAACATTAACAACAACAACTCATCTGTTGTATTATAACCAGGATAAGAATCTCCTCTCAATAATGAAAAAAGTGTTTTACCTGCACTGCAGCCAAACAGGCCAAAGCCAGCAGAAGAAGAAGAACAGCTCTCATGGTGTCGGCTCAAGATGTCGTGGTCACCGAAGCTCTCTGCTTTGCTAAGGCTGAAGGTGTCTCTTTTTATCACAAAAACTCCCAAAGCTCCTGCTGGACCAGCTGTCTGATCGTTGAAATATGAGAGGCTCAGGTAAATGCCCACACAGCCAAATTTCTTACCAGATATTCAAAGCGACGTTTGGCAATCGCCTTCACTTGAGAGAACTGTGCTGACCTTTTTTCAGGGGGGGGGGGGGAGGGAGGAGGGGTCTGAGAAATGTCTTATGTATGTTGTTATCGATTGTTGGTTTATTTGAAAGATTGCGGGTTGCTTGAGTGTTTGTTTGTTTGTTTGCATGTTTGTATGTTTTCTTTCTTTCTTTCTTTCTTTCTTTTGTTTTTCTGAATGCGTCTGTGTCACTAGTACACCCGTTCAAATAACTCTATGCCAGTGTCTGTTTCAGTCTGTTCGAATAAGACATCTTACAAGCAATAGTCAGTTCTAAGGCAAGGGTTTTTGTCTTTAAGTTTTATTTTTATTCACGAAATTATCAGTGACCATCATGTTTCCATTTCTGGCGAAGACTGATTTGACAAACATTTGTGCATGTTTCATTTAGTTTATCATTCAAGTATTTTGTTAATGCAACTACATCAGGTTCATTCCTCTTTTCCCCTCTCCTCTTTTCTGTTTCTCTCTCTCTCTCTCTTTCTCTCTCTCTCTCACACACACTCTCTCTCTCTTCTCCGCTCCCTTCTTGCTCTCTGTCTTTGTCTCTATCCCTTACTCTCTGTCTTTGTCTGCTGTCTGTCTGTCTTTTTCTCTTTCTCTTTCTCTCTCTCTCCTCTCTACTCTCTCTCTCTCTCTCTCTCTCTCTCTCTCTCAGTCATTAGTTTGTAGACTTTTTTAGACCTTGCAACATATTTCTTAGCAGATATTCAAATCAAAATCCTTTTACCGTTTCATATGATATCCCAAATACACTGGGCAGATATTTCATTTCAACTTTTCAGAAACATGACAAGATATAACATGCAAGACAAGATACTTTATTGCCAAATTCAGAGAACAGGAATGTTGCTTGGTGACATCATGCTTTTTTTTATTCTCACTCATATCACACTCACTCACATTCCCACATGAGGCATGGCAACTCATTTGTACCCCCTCCCTTCCACCCCCATGAATTCCCCACCACAAGACACACCCTTAACATCAATAAAACATCCCCCCCCCACACACACACACAGACACACACTCACACACACACACACACACACACACACACACACACACACACACACACACACACACACACACACACATGACACTAGCACAAAGGCACAGAATGTGCAAGTCCAGCGCATTGCAATCGTAATTCAATAGCGCAGTAAACACACACATACACACACACACACACACACACACACACACACACCACACACACACACACACACACATCACACACACACACACACAGTCACACACACACTCACACATACACACACGTGTGTGTATGTGTGATTTGCTCTTCTTGGTGAAACTATACATACCATTTTTGTTTGCTTTTAATTTTCCTGTCTGCTTTTGAAAATCAGTAACCAATCAGAGTACGTATTCTGTGGGATTTTATTTTGTCATTAGTAACGTTTGTGTGAGTGAATTATTGTGAGCAATTGACAAATGTACAATTTTGTCGTTAGAAATGTTGGTTTGAGTGAATTACTGCCAACAGTTGACACATCAACAATTTTGTTGTTAGTAACATTTGTGTGAGTGAATTACTGCCAGTATCGTTTGTGTGAATGAATTACTGCCATCAGCTGACAAAAAAACAATTTTGTTGTTAGTAACGTTTATGAGTGAATTTACTGCCAGTAACGTCTTTGTGAATGAATTACTGCCAGTAACGTTTGTGTGAGTGAATTACTGCCAGCAGTTGACTCATCTACAATGTTATCATTAGTAACGTTTGTATGAGTGAATTACTGCGAGCTGTTGACTCTTTTACAATTTTGTCGTTAGTAACATTTGTGTGAGTGAACTATTCCGAGCTGTTGACACATCTGCAATTTTGTCATTAGTAAAGTTTGTGTGAGTGTACTTTTACAAGCAGTTGACATATCGACAATTTTGTCATTAGTAACGTTTGTGTGAATGAATTACTGCCAGTAGTTAAAACATCTACAATGTTACTAACGTTTGTGTGAGCGTACTTCTACCAGCAGTTAACACCTCTACAATTTTGTCATTAGTAACGTTTGTTGAATGAATTACTGTCAGTAACGTTTCTGTGAATGAATTACTGCCAGTAACATTTGTGTGAATGAATTACTACCAGTAACGCTGTGTGAGTATTACGCCAGTAACGTTTGTGAATGAATTACTGCCAGTAACGTTTGTGTGAATGAATTACTACCAGTAACGTTTGCGTGAGTTAATTACTGCGAGCAATTGAACATCTACAATCTTGTCATTAAGAACTTTTGTGTGAATGAATTACTGCCAGTAACGTTTGTGTCAATGAATTATTTGCAGTAGTTAAAACATCTACAATGTTGTCGTTACTAACGTTTGTGTGAGCGTACTTCTATCAGCAGTTGCCACATCTACAATTTTGTCATAAGTAACGTTTGTATGAGTGAATTACTGCCAGTAACGTTTCTGCGAGTGAATTAATGCGAGCAGTTGACACATCTCCAATTTTGTCGTTAGTAACGGTTGTGTGAATGAATTCCTGCTGTAGTTGACACATCTACAATTTTGTCATCAGTAACGTTTGTGTGAATGAATTGATGCCAGTAATGTTTGTGCCAGTGAATTACTGCCAGTAGTTGACACGTCTATGATTTTGTTGATAGTGCCTTCTGTGTGAGTGAAATACTGCCAGGAAGTGACACATCTACGATTTTGTCATCAGTAACGTTTGTGTGAGTGAATTATTGCCAGTAACGTTTGTGTGAGTGAATTATTGTCAGTAACGTTTGTGTGTATGAATTACTGCCATAGTTGACACGTCTACAATTTTGTCATTAGTTACGTTTGTGTGTATGAATTACTGCCATAGTTGACACATCTACAATTTTGTCATCAGTAACGTTTGTGTGAACGAATTACTGCCAGTAATGTTTGTGTGAATGAATTACTGCCAGTAGTTGACACATCTTCGATTCTGTTGATAATAACGTTTGTGTGAATGAATTACTGTCAGTAACGTTTGTTTGAGTGAATTATTGCCAGTAACGTTTGTGTTGGTGAATTACCACCAGCAGTTGATACATCTACAATTTTGTCATTAGGAACGCTTGTGTGAGTGAATTACTGCCAGTAACGTTTGTGTGAGTGAATTAGTTCCAGAAGTTGACACATCTACAATTTTGTCGTTGGTAACGTTTGTGTGAACGAATTACTGCCAGTAGTTGACACATCTACAATTTTGTCGGTGAAATATTTGTGTGAGTGAATTACTGCCAGTAATGTTTGTATAAGTGAATTGCTGACAGCAGTTACACATCTACAATTTTGTCGTTGAAATATTTGTGTGAGTGAATTACTGCCAGTAATGTTTGTATAAGTGAATTGCTGACAGCAGTTACACATCTACAATTTTGTACTGCTAAATGCCACATGGGGGAAGTTTCTTCTTATTGTTGTTGTTGTTTTTTTGTTGTTTTATGCAAGGTATTATGCATATATTCTGTCTTTTGTTCACTCTTGACAAAGGCCAGTTGGCGAAATTGTGCCTGTTTTTATCTATCACATTAAATAAGCAATCTATTCTATTTTGTGTGTGTGTGTGTGTGTGTGTGTGTGTGTGTGTGTGTGTGTGTGTGTGTGTGTGTGTGTGTGTGTGTGTGTGTGTGTGTTGTGTGTGTGTGTGTGTGCATATTTTCTGCTTCCTATTTGCCAGCAGTTCAGTTCATTTTGTACTCTGCCTCTGGTGACATATGGGAAAAAGGAGTGAAGGGTAGTCTGTTACCTCTTTACAAAATGTCGTTCATTATGTTTGTGTGCAAAGAAATAGAAGACCAACACAAAACAGATCCTCATGGTATGTACAGAAGATTTGAAGAAATTGCCCACAGGAAAAAGACATGCAGGTCAACTGAATGATTAATATCTAGATATAGTGCGCTCATCATGAGATATCTGGGAACGATCATCTCACCAGACGGCAGATGCACATCAGAAATAGCCAGCAGAATCGGCCAAGCCAAAACAGCATTCAAGAAGATGAAAAGTATTCTTACCAACAAATGCTTATCAACACCAGGAAGAGAGATCTTGAATATTACATAGAACCGGTACTGTTATACGGTTGTGAGGCATGTACAGTCAACACGTTAAGCGCCGCCAAGATTGAGGCAGTTGGAATGTGGTTTCTAAGAAGAATGTTGAGACATCCGAGGACAGCAAAGAAAACAAATGAGACAGTCTTGATGGAGGCAGACACTAGAAGATCATTGATAAAGAAGATTAGGAAAAGACAAACAACATTTATAGGCCACTTTATGAGCATCTGGTCACAACAGGAAAGATGGAGGGAAAGAGAACACCAGGTACACCCAGGGAGAAAATATTGGACAGACTTGCCAAGGATAGAAAGAGTGGCAGATGTACTTGCAATGACAAGGGATAGATGCATATGGAGGACCATGATTGCCAAAGTCATGTGGCAGGGCACATGATCACGAATTTTTGTGTCACGACTTGCTGCCAGCAGCTCAGTTCATTTTTGTATTCTCTGCAAACGTGGATCGCATACAGGAAACAAAAGATAATCTATTTTACTTAAACATGATGTAAATAGTCTAAAGTCTTCGCTTGTCTCCCCCCCCCCCCCTTTCCTGTACAGGCAGAAAAGCGAGAAGGAGAAGCGTTAATGGGAGGGGGGTGGATTGATTGTTTGAACAAATGTTCTTTGTGTGTGCTTCGTCGATCGGTTTGAAAGTCCTGCGTAGCTGTCTGTGTGTTCAGCAGTGATAGACCACATCCAAGTGTTTTCCGTGTATGAGTGAGTGGGCACGTGCATACGTGTGTGTGTGTGTGTGTATGTGTGTGTGTGTGTGTTTCTATATATGGGTGCATGCCTAAGCCTTCCTATGGAAGGGTGGCTCGTTTTGTACACGTATGATGCTGTTGTTTACTTTTCTCGTTCTATATCATGCTTACGTGATTGATTTGTTGCTAATTTATATTTTCTCAGTTTAACTACGGTTGTTGTGTTTCGTGTTCTGTGACTTGTGCCTGCATAGTTTAGCCCACATAGGCTGCTGTGTACACACAGAAGGTGATAGATAAAACATGAAATCTATATTGAGCAGGGAAAGTGGACCACTTGTCCCAGCGCTTGCCTGTACAGGGGTGAGGATACGTTTCAATTGCTTCTTTATTCATCCATTAATTAATTATATTTTTTATTTTTACATGATTGTTTATTGGTATGTATATCTATTTACTTATTCATTTATGTATGATTTGAAGCAGTGATGGAATGCAGTGATGAATCTCTCTCTCTCTGTGTCTCTCTCTCTGTTTCTGTCAAAACGGATTTTTACTATGTAATATTTAGGATGCTCTCTCTGACATACAACACGATGCTGCAGTGCAATGGCACCTAAATTTTTTTTACTGTGTAAACCTCTTTCTGTTTATCAGTGTTTTTTTTAACACAATTTTATTGCGACAGCTCCTTTCTTGCTGTGGGATCTTTGACATGCGCTTTTCTGAAAGAGAAAAAAGAAATCAAAACTTAAACTGCACCCAGGATTTCACTTGGTCATATCTTTTGAAATACTAACACCAAGAGTCATCATCATTATGTGCCCTGCGACATGGTGTTGGCGATCATGGCCCTCAATATTTATCTATCCTTTGTCACCGCAAGCACGTCTTCCACCCTCTGTGTCCTAATCCACACTGCAAGTCCGTCCAATATTTTTTCCCTTGGTCTACCTGGTGTTCTCTTTCCCTCCACCTTTCCCATTGTGACCAGGTGCTCTAATGCCCCTTTCCTTATGAAATGGCCTGTAAATGTTGCTTGTCTTTTCCTAATCCTCTTTATCAATGATCTTCTTGTGTCTGTCTCCATCAAGACTGTCTCGTTTGTTTTCTTTGCTGTCCATGGAACTCTCAACATTCTTCTTAGAAACAACATTTCAGTTGCCTCAATCTTGCTGTGGCTTTGTGTGTTGACTATGCACGCTTCACAACCGTAAAACAATGTCGGTTCTGTATAACATTCGAGAATTTTCTTTCTGATGTTAATTGATAGGCATTTGTTGGTAAAAATGCTTTTCGTCTTCTTGAATGCTGTTTGGTTTGGCTGATTCTGCTGGCTATTTCTGATGTGCATCTGCCATCTGGTGAGATGACCGTCCCCAGATATTTTAACTTATCAGCTTGTCTCAAAGTTGTGCCATTTGTTGTTATTTTGCATGAGGGGATTTCATGTTTTTACTGATTACAATGACTTCAGTCTTCTTGCTATTTAGATCAATCCCTTTGCTTTTGCTTTCTATTTCTATCATATTCACAAGGTTTTGTAAGTCCCTTTCATTTTCTGCAATTAGCAGTGTCATCTCCGTAAAACAATTTGTGTTTATCATTTTTCTTCCAACCTTTATCCCAGGTCATTCTTCCAGGTTTCTCATAATAGTTTCGCTGTAAAGTGAAAACAACAATCTGGAGACAGAACACAGCCTTGCCTGACTCCTCTTTTGATACTTTGGAAAGAGCTTATATCGTTTTCTATTCTCATTGCTGCTGTTTGTTCTCAATACATATTTCTGATTGTTCGTAGATTTTGTTCTTCAATATTGAGTCTTTCTAGTTGGTTGATCAATTCTTCATGTCTTACCCGATCGAAAGTCTTGGTATAATCAACAAAGCATTAATACAAATCCTTATTCAATTCTATGGACCTCTCCTTGACAGTTAACGGCATTAATAGTTTCTTTCCCTTCCACAAATCCACACTGTTCTTCTGCTGTTTCTCTTTTGATTCTGTTCCTTGTCCTTATCATGATTATTCTGATTAGGACTTTTTTACATGACTCATCAAGCTGATGTACGATGGAGTTTCGTATGCTATGGCCCTGTTTTCTTTGGAAGTGCAATGAAAATTGATTTTGTCATACCTTTCGGGATTTTTCCCGTGTCATGAATTTCATTTTGGAAAACTGTTATTTTTTCAATGCTGAATTCCTCCAGGGCTTCAATAATCTGTAGTAATATTGTCTGGTCCTGGGGCTTTTCCTGCTTTCATTTTTGTCCATGCTGCTCTAACTTCATCTTTCACGAGATAAAACAAAATCTTGTACAAGGCGTGATTCAAACTGAGGTTTCTGGGTTCTTACGCATGGTTCTTTGAATGACCACTATGCCACATACTGTTCCTGATTGACTGCATGCACACTGGTTCTCTAAGTAACCACAAGGTCCATACACTGGTTGTTTGCATGCACATTGCTTCTTAAAGTAACCATAAAGCCACATACAGGTTGTCTGCATGCACATTGGTTCTTTAAGTAACCACAAGATCACATACTGGTTGTTTGCATGCAGAGTAGTTCCTAAGTAACCACAAGATCACATATGCTCGGTTGTTTGCATTGCATAGTATATAATAATAATAATATATTATTTAAAGCGCAATCTGTTGACAAATCAAATCTAAGTACATCGGTTCTTTAAGTAACCACAAGGCCATATACTGGTTGTTTGCATGTACATTGGTTCTTTAAGTAACCACAAGGCCATAACTGGTTGTTTGCATGTACATCGGTTCTTTAAGTAACCACAAGGCCATACACTGGTTGTTTGCATGTACATCGGTTCTTTAAGTAACCACAAGGCCATACCCTGGTTGTTTGCATGCACACTCGGTATCTTTAAGTAACCACTGTGCCAATACTGGTTGTTTGCATGACATTGTTCTTTTAAGTAACCCTCACAAATACACAATGCACACTTTGAGACAGTTGATAGTTAAATTTGGTGTCTTTCACAGCGAGAGCACATCAGAAATGCACAATCACAACCAAAACGCATTCAGAGATAAGATCAGAAACAGTTTTGAATGTAATATCGTTTCTATTGAGTAACCAACATATAGCCATAACACAGGATTTCATGTAACCAATGTGGTTCTAGATTAAGTATGGACACAAGGCCATACACTGGATGTGCATGACACAGAGACATTGTAAAGGTAGACACAACAAATCATATAGAAGCTTAGTGTCCAGGGTCACAACGGTAATTAAAAGAAACCACTAGTAAGCCAAATATTGGATTGTATTGACCATGCGTTATTTGCTTCTATAATAAAAGAGGATGAAATCCCCTCATGGGTAAACTCAAAACACAATGGCACAATTTTCGTGAACACTGGTTTGATTAAATTAATAATTCTATGGGACATGGCAATGCTAACAGAGGCAAGTTGCACATCAGAAATAGCCACAGAATCACGAAACAAAGAACATTAACAAAAAACCAACAAAACAACAAACATGTGGAAACGGATGAAAATACTCCAGCTTTCCAACAACTGACCTACCAAACAGTTATACAATCATATCACAGGAACCCAGCCCCAACCAAAAACTATAAACAAATGAAATGGAACAATGGTCCATCTTACACAGCACGAAAGAGAATAGTAGCCATGCTGTAGCAATTCGGTGACTAATTTCTGCTGAATCATTACTTTGTCTTACTTTCCCAACCAAAAACTATAAACGAACGAAATGGAACTAAGCCCATCCTACACAAGAAAGAGTAAGAACGCGTATTTAATACAGCCAGACAAGACACTTCAAATTTTTCGGCCAAATGGCCTTTTTCAAGCGTACATCACAGAGAAACAAACACCAGATACAAAAATTAGGAGAAAAGACTGAAACTTCCCTGCCGCTCTGTCCAGTGTGAGGAAAGGAATAAACTAACTAAAATGACATCATAATGTGCTTTTGAGTGTGTGTGTGTGTACATATATATATATATATATATATATATATTTTGTTGTGTGATGTGTATGTATTATATTATGTATCTATGTATGTGTGTATCTTATGTGTATATAATTATATATATATATTGCATATACAATATACACATGTGTGTGTGTGCTAGTTGTAGTGTGTGTTATAGTGTGCTATGATAGCCTGTCTACGTGTTATATCGTATGCATTGTGTGTAGTACTGTGTGTGTATCTATGCATGTATATGCATATGAATATATGTAATTGTGTGAGTGTTATTGATGAACACATATTTGTATGTGTATGTACGCGTATATTGACTTCCCCTTCTCTCTCTTCTCTCTCTCTCTCTCTCTCTCTCTCTCTCTCTCTCTCTCTCTCTCTCTCTCTTTCTCTCTCTCTTCTCTTTCTCACAACACACACACACACACACACACACAAACACCCATACGCATGCAAGTACACACACTATATGTTTATGTATGTTTATATGATCTTCACAAATATTTGTTATGTGTAGTTCCATGTACAGCAAAGAAAACAAGCAAGACAGTCTTGATGGAGGCAGACACAAGTAGATCACTCATAAGGAAGATTAGGAAAAGACAGGCAACATTTATAGGCCATTTATGAGGAAGGGGATTTGGAGCACCTGGTCACAACGGAAAGCTGGAGGGAAAGAGCACAGGTAGACCCAGGGAGAAAATGCTGGACGACTTGCAGAGTGGCTGGGGACGAGGAGGGTGGGGGAGATGCTAGGGGCAACGAGAGATAGAGACAGATGGAAGTCCATGATCGCCAACGCCATGTGGCAAGGCACCTGATGATGATGATGAGTACATATATACACTTAAACTTTCAGTAAACAACTACAGTTATGGTATATACGGTAGCTGTTTGTAATAAATCTCAGTTGAATGACATGCACATGCATGGAACACCTTTCTTTTCCTTTTTATTTTTTTAAATGCTGCGCGTGTCCTCTTCACCAGTCTCCTTATTTTTCTTTTCGGATTTTTTTTATTCTTTTCTCGTCTCTTTACTTCTTTTGCTTCTTCTTCTGCTTCGTCTTCTGCTTTCCGGTGCATTTTAACACGACATGATGATTGCAAATTACAATTTACCGTCTCTGTAATGAGCAATGATTGGGATCCCCCACTCCTTTCTTTCTCTGATGGACAATTCAACGATATTTTTTTCTCTCTGTTTTCCTCCCTCTACTCTCTCTCTCTCTCTCTCTCTCTCTCTCTCTCTCTCTCTCTCTCTCTCTCTCTTTCTCTCTCTCTCTTCTCTCTCTCTCTCTCTCTCTCCCCTCCTCTCACCTTTCCCCATCTCACCTTTCCCCACTGTTCTCCGTTTTTTCCCTGGTGTTATCTACTCTGACATATTTTTCAAGCTCCCTTTTTCATCGGTACTTTGACCCCCCCCCCCCCCCCCCATTTACCCTTTCCTCCATCCTTAACCTTGTCAATGCTCCAGGTTCTTACTTCTTGTTATTGGTACCTTCACGTTTGTTTTCATCGTTTACCAATGCACATGTTATATATTTATTTCCTTTCTGATACGTTTCTGTCACTCGGAATCTCTTTTTCCAAAGACAATTTCTTAATATTCTTCTGGGATCGAATATTGATGAGCCCTTGTACATAATCTTTGACTCATTTCCAAAATGACACAAGACACAATAATGAAACAAATGTTTTAGACACTGAACTTTATTTCTACACAAATAGCATCTGCTATCGTGTACCATTTGCATTTTATGCAACAGTATATTGTCTCATATTTATGATGCATTATTTTTTTTCCACTGCGTTTCTGTTAATTTTACTTCTTTGGTTGCTCTTTGAGGGAGTTTGCCAGTTATTCTTGTCAACTTCCATTTCAAGTTTCCCGAGCCGAAATCTAATCTCAAACGATTTTGTATCGTGTTCCCGGATTCAATTTCACTGGACCGTTTTTTCTGTGATGTGTGTGTGTGTGTGTGTGTGTGTGTGTGTGTGTGTGTGCGTGTGTGTGTGTGGTGCGTGTGTGTGTGTGTGTGTGTGTGTGTGTGTGTGTGTGTGTGTGTGCGCGCACGCTTGATGCAGTGTCTTTATGAGTCTGTTACAGGTTATTCAATGTTTTATTTTCAAATCATGTATACGCTGAATCACTATGTTGTTCTGTTATAGCTGTTGCTGAAAATTGCTTCTCTTTATATCTGTTTTTGATTATGACTTTGTTCTCTAGGTGTGTGTGCTGTACTTACCGACTGAAGGTGCTCTGAATTTCAGACACTACTTTCAGTTTACACGGTTTAAATTTTATGTCAAATATCATCAGATAATTCACTGTGTTTCCCGGAATGCCAATTGTCTGATTGTAAACTATTTAGTTTTCCTACCCACTTGAGATAGGAAATTTCTTTAATTTTCATATGTATTATCATATTTAATCCTTTCTCTAAGCAGTTCCCATTTCTTTTCTGTTTACTTTTTAAATGTTTTTTTCTGTTTGCGTGTTTCCTTTACCATACAAATTAATGCAGTCGTACTGATCTCTCAAGCTTACAATAAAATTGAATTTTCTGGACCATTGCATTAAGTGGGTCCGCACTGCTTTACTGAAGATCAAAAACGGGCGCGTGTCACTGTTGCAGATACTGAGTTTTAACAGGTACAAAAATGGGGTATCAGGTTCATACTGCTTATAGCCCAATCGACTACTAGAGCCATATAAAGGCTAACACCACGTCAAAAACGACATTCAGGTGAAAATAAGGGAGAAAGCTTTTTTGAAGGGGATAGTTGCTATCGACAAAACCTGTTTTAGAAGCTACAACCAGGATTAAGGCAACAATCCTCAATGCGGCACACTCCACCTTTCCAAGACCCATCAAATTCAGAGGAAAGCCAGGAAATTAAAGATTAGATGATGATGAATGATGATTAGATGATGATGATGATGATGATAGATGATGGATTATGATGATGATATATGATGATTATGATGACATGTGTGTAATAACAATGGTTATGGACGAAGATCGCGATGCAGTAGGACAGATTGGTGATAAGATTATCACAGAATGTCTCTAATGAAAATACCGAGACCTGTAGCTCAAAATAAGTGTAAACCACTGTTCAATAATTCGCCGTCAGTGTTCTGTGACAACGCTCTTTGTCACAAAGCAGAAAGGGTAACGTCAGGACAATAGGACGCTCAGCCACACCCCGCTTATTGTCCAAATACAGTCCTCCAAACTTTGATCTATTCCACAAGTTGAAAGAACTCCTCCATGGTGAATGTTTCAGCAACTTAAATAACACGGAAAAGATGGCCATGCAGGTACAATATATCAACTCTGGTTGCCTAGCTACGGGCATTTTGGACCTTCCCTACAGATGGGAATCAGTCGGGAGAAAGGATGTTACATAGAAGGAATATAGAAAGATACAAATCATTATCTCATATCTCATATCTTACATTTTATAGGCGTATTCTCACATTCATCGCATGTACTGTCTTGTATATCTGCGTACGGATGGTCGAAAAATGATTTTATCATAAACAGCATAACAGAACGTAGTAGCACATAGCAGCCTATACAACAACACATAACACACATACTTTATTCACAGCTCACACGTTTATCAACGTTTCAGAGTGCAGCAAAACAAATTCCTGTCTACAGTTTGGCAATGCACTTTCGTGTCATGGAAGTATAGTTATATACAAAATAAATGAACGGCAAAACGTTTACCCTTTCACACCCTTACCCTAACAACTGCAAAAAAATTAACCCTTTCCCTCACCTTATCTGCCAAACCTTTGCCCTCGTATGCCGTCACCCTATCTATCCATCTGCCGCAAAACCTCAACACTTTCACTTCCTCACCCTGTCCATCAACTATAAAGAGATCAACTTCTCACTACCTCACCCCATCAGAAAGCTGGTGGATTAGGTGAGGGAATGAAAGGGTTAAGGCTTTGCTTTGCTATAGAGCTCATCATGCGAGGCGCTTGGTGGATAGGGTGAAACAGTTAAAAGGGTCAAGTTTTTGCTTTTGCTATAATGACTGACAGTACAGAACGCTGGTAGACAGGGTCAGGAAGTGAGAAGGTTCGGGGTTTTTGTTTTGTTTTTTGTTGTTTTTTGTTTGTTTGTTTGTTTTGCTTTTTTTTCGCTATCAGTGGCTGACAGTGCAGGACACTGGTGTACATGGTGAAGGAGTGAAAGAGTCAAGTGTATGCTCTTTTTGTCATGACTGAAATTGCCAGACGCCGGTGGACAGGGTGTTAAATGATTAACAGAACAAATGAATCAAGACATATATCAAACAAACAGAAACAGATGATTATGACAAACAAAACAACACACAGCAAAATACGCCCAACAAGAGCCAGTGTAAGCAGTTTGCACAAATCAAAGTCACTCATACCGATACTTAAAAGAAAGGCTGCACTGACAATGTTGTACTCGCCATTGCCGTATCAACAATGATTTTTCAGCTTTTTATGTAGAAGGTGCTTTCCTGAAAAAAAATGTTCATTAATTATTTCTGTTGCACGCAGTCCTTGGAACACCTAGTCTTTTATATTTTTCTTCTCCTTTATATTTTCTTGATTTTTTCTTTTTGTTGTTGTTTTGTTTTGAGAATGGAAATGCAGGCCCGTATAGCTCTAAGCACCTAGCTTAGAATGAAACCATAATCCCCATACACCTCTTAGACCCTAGTTGAAACAGAAAACGCAACCCCCCCCCCCCCCCAAGACTTACAGCCCCAAACACTAGGTAACAATAATGATATTGACATACAGCCCTAAACAATAAGTATGCACAGCTCTAAATGCTAGTAATAATACGGACGTACAGCCTAAACACTAGGTAACAATATGGACGTGCAACCCTAAACACCAGATGATTGTAAAGATGCACAGCCCTAAACACTAGATGACAGTACAGACGTACAGCCCTAAAGACTAAGTAATAATATAAACGTACAGTCCTAATAGAATGCGAACTCCATCGCACAATCAGTTTGAGTAATGTAACAAAAATCCTGTTAAGAATAAGCATGATGAGGACAAGGAATAGAATCAAAAGAGAAATAGCAGAAGAACAGTGTGGATTTGTGGAATGGAAAGGAATTATTAATGCCATATACATCCTAAGAACTTTCATTGAGAGGTCAATTGAGATGAATAAGGATTTGTATTTATACTTTGTTGACTATATCAAGGCTTTTGATCGGGTAAAACATGAAGAACTGATCAACCAACTGGAGAGACTCAATGTTGATGGAAAAGATCTATGAATAATCAGAAATATGTGCTGGGAACAAACAGCTGCAATGAGAATAGAAAACAATATAATCTCTTTCCAAAACATCAAAAGAGGAGTCAGACAGGGTTATGTTTTGTCACCAGATCTGTTTTCACTTTACAGCGAAAACATTATGAGAAACCTAGAAGAAGACCCTGGATTAATAATAATAATAATAATAATAAGAGACCATTTATAAGCGCACATCTCTGCCTAGGCGGAGCTTATGACGCTTTACAATCATTCACTCACAATATTTCAATCTCTCGGACCTCACGTACATACACTAATACACAATACGAAGTAATAGAATAAATCCATAAAAATACTACATACGCTACAATCATACACGGATTCTCACGCAAGTCCAAATGCACCCCACAACCCCCACGGCTATACCCCAAAGTACTGTGAGGCACATTGGGCTCTATAATCACCCACCCCCACCCCCCACCTACCTACTATAACATACACACACACTAACACACCTTTTCTACTATTAGGCTGGGGGAAATGAGGTTGAACTTACTGATAATATTTTTGAAAGAGGTGAGTTTTTAGAGCTGTTTTGAAAGAAGTCGATTTTAGGTGTCGGATTTCAAAGGGAAGAGAGTTCCAGATAGTGGGGGCTGCAAAGGAGAAAGAGCGATGTCCAAATGTTTTTGTGCGCACGCGTGGAACACGGAGCAATCTGGTATCAGCAAAGGAGCGGAGATTTCTAGAAGGAGTGTACACAGAGAGAAGATCAGCCAGGTAGCGAGGAGAGAGATCAGAGAAAAAAGAGTGGCATAGTGAGGCAAGCTTATAGTCAATGCGAGCTTGAACAGGCAACCAGTGAAGGGATTTGAGAATAGGTGTGACATGATCATGCTTGCGGGAACGAGAAACAAGTTTAGCGGCAGAGTTTTGTACTTTTTGAAGTTTGTCTAATTGATTTTGAGGACAGCCAGAAAAGAGGGAGTTACAGTAGTATAATTTGGAGAGAACAAAGGCAGAAAAAAATGTTTTGGTAGCGTCTTCTGAAAGTAAGTGGCGAATATAACTAATGCGTCTAAGGTCAATGTATGCTTTGCGGCAGACTGTCTGTACATGTGTTGAGATACTCATGTCTTTGCTGAAGTGGAAGCCAAGATTTCGTGCGGTAGAGGAAAAGGGAATATCTGTTGATCCAACGGTAAGAGATGTAGGAGTGGTAGACGGCAGAGACTTAAAAGAGGAAGAACAGAGGACAGCTTCAGTTTTCTTGTCATTTAGTTTTAGCTTGTTTTCGAGCATCCAGATTCGTATGTCGGTGATACAAAGTTCGAGAGAGGAAATGGCTGGGTTTATGTTCTAAGGAGGAGTAGAGAGTTCAAGTTGAGTGTCATCTGCGAATGATTGATGTTCAGGAGAGTGAGACTGTATCAGGCCGGCAAGTGGTTGTGTATAGAGGACAAAGAGCACGGGGCCCAACACAGATCCCTGTGGGACCCCGTACAATAGTTCTTCAGATGTAGAGTTGAGGTTATTGACAAAGACTGATTGTGTTCTTTCTGTGAGGTATGAACGGAACCAGGAAAGAGCGGTGTGAGAAATGCTGTAACTGTATTGGAGTCTGTTAAGCAAAATGGTATGGTCTATTGTATCAAAAGCAGGTGAGAGGTCCAGTAAAGTTAGTAGAGAGACGTTTCCAGAGTCAAGAGCTAAAAGGATGTCATTAGAAATTTTGAGGAGCGCAGTTTCAGTACTATGATGAGGACGATAAGCAGACTGAGAAGGAGAGAAGAGGTCGTAGTCATTAAGATATGTAAGTAATTGTTGGAGAACGACTTTTTCAAGAATTTTGGAAAAGAATGATAGGTTAGAAACCGGTCTGTAATTTTTCAAGTTGTTTGGGTCCAAGGATTGTTTCTTGAGGAGAGGTTTTACAACAGCTAATTAAGACTTGATGGAAATATACCGGAAGAAAGAGAGGAGTTGATGATTACAGTGAGAGTTGGGAGCAGATCATCAAGAAACTGGAGAAACAGAGGGGTAGGAATGGGATCGAGGGAACATGAAGTGGGTTTTGATTTGAGAATGATGGTTTTAAGTTCAGACTCAGTAACAGGGTTAAACATGCAGAAAGTTGAAGTGGGGGTGGTGGAGGTAGGTCTTTTTACCAAAGGGGAGGGAAAATGATAAACAACATTCGATACGCAGATGACACCGTGCTAATTGCAGAAAATGAAAGGGACCTACGAAACCTTGTGAATATATTAGAAATAGAAAGCAAAGGTAAGGGGCTGGAACTAAACAGCAGAAAGGCTGAAGTCATGGTGATCAGTAAAAAAAATCATGCAAAATAGCAGCAAATGGCACAACCTTGACACAGGTGAATAAGTTTAAATACCTGGGAACGATCATTTCATCAGGTGGCAGATGCACATCAGAAATAACCGGCAGAATCAGCCAAGCCAAAACAGCATTCAAGAAGATGGAAAGCATTTTTACCAACAAATGCTTATCAATTAACATCAGGAAGAGAGTTTTTGAATGCTATATAGAACCAATACTTTTGTATGGATGTGAGGCATGGACAGTCAACAAGTAAAGCCAGAGCAAGATTGAGGCAGCCGAGATGTGATTTCTAAGAAGAATGTTGAGAGTTCCATGGACAGCAAAGAAAACAAAAGAGACAGTCTTGATGGAGGCAGGCACAAGTAGATCATTCAAAAGGAAGATTAGGAAAAGACAGGCAACATTTATAGGCCATTTTATAAAGAAAGGGGATTTGGAGCACCTGGTCACAACGGGAAAGCTGGAGGGAAAGAGAACACCAGGTAGACCCAGGGAGAAAATGCTGGACGGACTTCCAGAGTGGCTGAAGACGAGGAGGGTGGAGGAGATGCTTGGGGCAACAAGAGATAGAGAATGATGGAAGTCCATGATCGCCAACGCCATGTGGCAGGGCACCTGATGATGATGATGATGACTGTCCTAAACATTCAGCTGTGTGTGTGTTTGTGTGTGTTGTGTGTGTGTGTGTGTGTGTGTGTGTGTGTGTGTGTGTGTGTGTGTGTGTGTGTGTGTGTGTGTGTGTGTGTGCATGCGTGTCTGTATGTGTGTGTATGTGTGTGCGTGCGTGTGTGTGACTGTGTGCCTAATACCCTGAACATGTGACTGATGATACAGATATCAAGCCCTAGATGATGAAATTCGGGTGATAAAAGAGACAAAAGATTGCTTTTTCACATAAGCCTATGCTGGTCTGAACTCAGTCATTTCTTCAGCTGGATGAAACCCTAGGGAAGCCTTGATTTGCTCTTAAAGTTTGTATATTTGTTCTTTGTTGTCTTTTGTGTGTGCTTGAGAAAGGTCAATTGGTCAAACATTTGTGCCTGTCATGTTTTGTTATATCGAATACGAGTTCCAGTTTCTTTTCTGTGTGTGTGGGGGGGGGGGGGGTGTTATTGTCATCGTCGCTGTTGTTGTTGTTGTTTCTGTTGCTGTTGTTGTTTTTGTTTTTGTTTGCTTGTTTATTGTTTTGCTTTGTTTCGTTTGGTTGAGTTGGGTTTTTTCCCTATTTCCTTGACCAGGGATAGCCATTTTGGTTTGAAACTCAGAGTCGGGGCAAAATGAATTCTGTGATGAAATCCAGTCAGTCTTTGGCTTGACCGTTTATCATTCTCCTGAACAAGCTTTGCTTCACAGATATCGCTATTCTCTTTTGCCACTTCCTTTTATTCCCTTTTTAACTTCTTCCCGTCTTCTTTTTTGATCTTCTGTCCATCATTAACTCTGAACACATGACCATCATCTTCAGCCGTCATTGTGGTATAGTTTACGTTGTTACCGCCATTTTGTTCCCCAATATCCTGTGCGGGGTGATCTGGTTTGACGTCGTTTCCTGCCAACAGCTGACATTTCGTTTCCGTTAACATTATCAAAGATATGTTGCCTCGTTTGGGGGAGGTTCTCTGATGACGGTTATAATGGGGGCTGGATCGATGATAACTTCTTTGTACAAGTAAAGTTTGTGTGCTGGTGGTAGAGTATCGTCCTGAGGGAGAATAGAAATGTGAAGATGTCTATAGAATCAGATACATGGTTCTTACACAAATATATACATACAGAGAACACGCACACACACACACACACACACACACACACACACACACACACACACACACACACACACCACACACACACACACACACACACACACACACACACGGATAGACAGAGAGAGAGAGCTCCTTGTTTTCTTGTTTTCTTTTCCTTCACTCATAGTGGGCCATCATAAAACAAGTTATGACTTTAGACATTTTGACTTTTTCATAGACAGACAGTCAGACAGATACACACACATGCACGCCTGCACGCATGCACACACATTTTAAGAACGTATATTTGCTGGTTTGTGAAAACATCCCACACTCTTATGTGCGTGCACGCGCGTGTATGTATATGTATATATACACTGGCCATCTGCTGTTCAGCCGTCTCGGTCTCCTATGAGGAAAGCTGTCTTACCTTACTTTGCCCTGGGCTTGTGGAGGCAGGTGGAGAAAGTTGCCGAGGCTCTGCGTAAACAACAGCAACTTACATATGCGCATGGCGCCTAGCACCAACCCCCCTCACAAACATGACAGACATACCCTGAAAAAATCCCTCCAGAAATGTAACATTGACGAAGAACAATGGGAAATCATGGCCAAAAACAGGTCTGAATGGAGGCAAGCTATTCGCAAGGTAAGAGAACCTTATGAAAATGAAAGGGAAGCAGCCAAGTGGAAAAGCGTGTAGCAATAAAGGCCAGAACCAACTCTGCAGAGCGTTCCACTGAGTGTCCCGTATGCAGCCGCCTGTGTGCATCAGACTTTGGCCTGATATCCCACATGAGGGTACACAAATAAAGTGCTAGGTTGGACTTTATTGACCATGAATGTATGTAATATATATATATATATATATATATATATATTAAGATATACAGGGTTGTGACTCTCAAGAGTTATGCTGCTTAGTTAATATTTAAAATTCTCCCTGTTTCCCTCTTATTTTCCTTTGGTGTTACATATATGCCTTGGAAGCAACCCTGTATATGTTCTGTCTTGTCTATATGTGTGTGTTTGGTCAGTTTAAGATTAAAAGACTGTGTCAATCTTGAACATGAGATCAATATATTGTATGAATTTCTCTCCTCCCTCGTGGTTGTGTGTGGGTATAGTTTCAGGGTATAGGGGCAGACTTGGGCATTCTTTCTTGAGGAATGTTCTGCGCTTGCAATTCTGTGCCTTGTGACTGCGTATATGCTAGCTGAATGGGTAGCGCAAACTGTGTTGGATTTGAGAAATTCTACATGGGAGATAACTCTGTGACTCTCAAGAGTTATGCAGCTTAGTTAATATTTAAAATTCTCCCTGCTTCCCTCTTATTTTCCTTTGGTATAACTACAACTACTGCTATTACTACTACTACTGCTGCTGCTACCACGACCACCACCACCATTACTACTAACAACAACTCTTAATTGCTGAGTACTTATAATTTGATTAATTTGACTTTTAAAACCACATAACCCGTTTTCAACACACAACACATAAAATAACTGATAATAAAAACGACGGTTCCTTGTTACACGAGTATTTAATGTCTTGCCATCTGAGTATCGAATGCCGAAAAACAGCTGCATAATAAATAACAAATAACATCAAAATGTAACAGCACATAGTAGCCTATACAGCAACACATAATACACATAATTTATGGTTCACACATTCATCGATGGTTCAGAATTGTGACAAAATGAACACTCGTTTACAAGATGACAATGTGCTTTCAAAGCACGGAATCATATTTGTGCACAGAATAAGGTAGTGCATTTAACCCTTTCACTTCCGCACCTCTCTGCCAACTGCAAAACTTAACCCTTTTCCTCACCCCTGTAGCAAAAACACTTAGTGCTTTCACGTCCTCACCGTATCCACCAGCTGCAGAAACTGAACCCTTTCACTCGCTAAACCCTTTGCTTTGTTATCATGGTTGACAATGCGGGACCATGACTGATAGGGTGAGAGAGTGAAAGGGTTGGTTTTGTTCTTTGTTATTTGCTTTTCTATCATGGTTGACAATGCAGGACACTGATGGAGAGGATAATGGAATGAAAAGGTTAAATGTTTGCTTTGCTATCATGACCGACAGCGTGAGGGAATTCAAAGGATTAACAAAATGAATCAAGGCGTACATCAAATAAACACAAAGAGAAGATTTTGCCCTAAAAAGAAAACATTAAATTACAAAACATGTTACACAAATTCATTCATTCTGATATTCTAAGGGATATTGTACTAAAAAAATTGTGAACCTGCGCATCTTATGCTTGCTGTATCAGCAAAGATTTCTAGACTGTTTATGTACAAGGTGATTTCTTCTGAAAATTTTTGTTGGTGGTGGTAGTGGTGATTGTTTGGGGGGGGGTGTATGTGTGTGTGTGTGTGTGTGTGTGTGTGTGTGTGTGTGTGTGTGTGTGTGTGTGTGTGTGTGTGTGTGTGTGGTGTGTGTGTGTGTGTATGTATGTGTGTTTGTGTGTGTTTGTAAAAAAAATGGTGTTTTGCTTTGTTTTGTTGTGTTAGGCGAGCTTTGAGCTCATTGGGAAGACTGAGACCACACAGTCGAGTCTCATCTACTCCATTGATGCGTCATTGAGGGTGTTGTTTTAAATCTTCTGATCAACACCATGGGTATCTGTATCGCTCAGGCTTAGTTTTTTCTTTGGTACCTAGCTGATAAAGGAAACGCATCCAACCACAAAGCTCTTAACATCCACACGAAAATGGACACGCGCTCTCCCTCCCCCCCCCCTTAACAGGTGACTGAAACTGGAAACGTCCCCCCTACTGTAGCCCTTTACACATACGTGAGAATGTAAACATACACTCCCCCATAGCTCTTAATGCCTAAGTAAGAATGGAAACATACACCCCCACTTCACCTTTTCATATCTAGGTGAGAATGGAAACGTACATCCCCACTTAACCTTTTCATACCTAGGTGAGAATGGAAACGCACACTCCCACTTCACCTTTTCATACTTAGGTGAGAATAGAAACGTACACCCCATAACACCTTTTCATACCTAGGTGACAATAGAAATGTACACCCCCACTTCACCTTTTCAAACCTAGGTATGAATGGGAACATACACCCCCCACTACACCTTTTCATACCTAGGTGAGAATAGAAATGTACACCCCCACTTCACCTCTTCATACCTAGGTGAGAATAGAAAAACACACCCCCACCACAGCTTTTCATACCTAGGTGAGAGTGGAAACATACACCCCCACTACACCTTTTCATACCTAGGTGAGAATAGAAATGTACACCCCCACTTCACCTCTTCATACCTAGGTGAGAATAGAAAAACACACCCCCACCACAGCTTTTCATACCTAGGTGAGAGTGGAAACATACACCCCCACTTCACCTTTTCATACCAAGGTGAGAATAGAAACATATACCCGCACTACAGATTTTCATACCTAGGTAAGAATGGAAACGTACACCCCTACTAACCTTTTCCTACGTAAGTAAGAATGGAAACATACCCCCACTACAGATTTTCATACCAAGGTCATAATGAAAACATACATCCCCACCTCCCTACAGCTCTTTGTACCTAGGTGAGAATGGAAACAACCCTCCCCCTACAGCTCTTCATTTTTAGGTGAGAATAGAAACACACACACACACACACACACACACACACACACACACACACACACACACACACACACACACACACACACACACACACACACACACACACACTACGTCTCTTCATATCTAGGTGAAAATGGAAATGTATACACACACGCACATCCTCTCTTAATACTTAGCTAAAACTGCAAACGTGTCCTCTCCCCCTGTCACCAGAACACATAGGTTATGCTGGAAATGTATACCACCCTACCACTCTTAACACCCAGGTGATAATGAAAACCATTACTACTACCCCCCCCCCCCCCCCACAATGCTTTATACCTACGTCAGAATGGAAAAGTACACTCATCTCTAAAAGCTCTTAACATCTATGTGAGAGTGGAAATGCACCCCCACCTCAAACAGCTCCTAACATCTAGTCGAAAATAGAAACGCACTCTCCCTCACAGCTCGTAATACCTAGCTGAGGCAGAAAACATACTCTCTACAGCGCTTAATACCTAGTTGAGACAGAAAACGTACCACTACAGCTCTTAGCACCTGGGTGAAAATGAAGCCGTGGCCATCACACAGAACTTTTAATGCCTATTTGAGACTGGAAATGTACACCCACCCACCCCACCCATCCCCACCCCACCACACACAGCTGTTAACGCCTGACTGATAATGGTCAGGCAATAATATAAGATGTATTGTCCTAAACACTAGATAATGATGGGATATACAGTCCTGAACACTAGGTAACACTCAGGATGTACAGTCCTAAACACCAGGTAACAATACAGATGTTATACCCTAAACACTAGGTAACAACAAAGAAACACGGCCTTAAATATCAGATTATAATGGGACATACAAGCCCTAAACACTAGGCAACAATAAGGACGTACAGTTCTAAACACCAGGTAACAACAGTGACATTCGGTCCTAAACACCAGATAATAAAGGTTACGTACAGCCCTTAACACATGATAACAATAAGGACGTACAGCCCTACATTTAAACAGTGACATTCAGCCTAAAACTAGTTAACAACAGTGACATTCAGCCCTAAACACCAGGTAACAATAAGAATGTGCAGCCCTAAACACTAAGTAGCAATAAGAACATATGGCCCCAAACACTAGGTAACAGTAGGACATACAGCCCTAAACACTAGGTAACAATAAAGACGTACAGCCCTAAACTCTAGGTGACAATAAGGACATACAGCTAAACACTAGGTAGCAATAAAGACGTACAGCCCCAACACTAGGTAACAATAAGAACGTACAGCCCTAAACACTAGGTGACAATAAGGACGTACATCCCTAAACTCTAGGTAACAATAAGGACACACAGCCCTAAACACGAGGTAACAATAAGGACCACAGCCCTAAACTCTAGGTAACAAAAAGGACGTACAGTTCTAAACACTAGGTAACAATAGGGACACAGTTCTAAACACTAGGTAACAATACGGACATACAGCCCTAAATACTAGGTAACAATAAGGACATACAGCTCTAAACACTAAGTAACAAGAAGGACGTTCAGTTCTAAACACTAGGTAACAATAGGGACACAGTTCTAAAACTAGGTAACAATACGGACATACAGCCCTAAATACTAGGTAACAATAAGGACATACAGCTCTAAACACTAAGTAACAAGAAGGACGTTCAGTTCTAAACACTAGGTAACAATAGGGACACAGTTCTAAATACTAGGTAACAATACGGACATACAGCCCTAAATACTAGGTAACAATAAGGACATACAGCTCTAAACACTAAGTAACAAGAAGGACGTTCAGTTCTAAACACTTGGTAACAATAGGGACACAGTTCTAAATACTAGGTAACAATACGGACATACAGCCCTAAATACTAGGTAACAATAAGGACATACAGCTCTAAACACTAAGTAACAAGAAGGACGTTCAGTTCTAAACACTTGGTAACAATAGGGACACAGTTCTAAACACTAGGTAACAATACGGACATACAGCCCTAAATACTAGGTAACAATAAGGACATACAGTCAAATCTATTGAGTCTTCCTGTCCTGAGTATCTCACCCATCTGTTACATCTCTACACGCCATCTCGAGCTTTGCGGTCCTCATCTGATACCCGTCTCTATAGTATCCCCATAGTCCGCACTAAAAGGTTTGGGCAGCGTTCTTTTTCCTATCAAGCTCCAACCATCTGGAATCAGTTACCTCGCTCTCTTAGATACTCACCCTCTCTGTCCACATTCAAACGCTCCCTCAAAACTCACCTGTTTCCCAAAACTGGTAATCTCTGCCCCCTTCCCCCCATGTAATGTAATGGTGACATTATAGTGTCTTAGTGTCAATGTGTCATTGTATTTGCACGTCATGCTGTGTGTGTGTTTGTGTGTGTGTGTGTGTGTTTGTGTGTGTGTGGGTGCTTCTGTGGGCGTGTGTGTGTGTGCTTGTGATTCTGGTTATATGTTTTGCCATTGTAAACGCTTAGGGCATTAATTTGATTAGGCGTACTAAATGTTCATAATAATAATAATAATAATAATACAGTCCTAAACACTAAGTAACAAGAAGGACGTTCAGTTCTAAACACTAGGTAACAATAGGGACACAGTTCTAAACACTAGGTAACAATAAGGACATACAGCCCTAAATACTAGGTAACAATAAGGACATACAGCTCTAAACACTAAGTAACAAGAAGGACGTTCAGTTCTAAACACTAAGTAACAATAAGGACGTACAGCCCTAAACACTAGGTAACAATACGGATGTACAACCCTTTACACTAGGTAACGACAAGGACGTACAGCCCTAAATACGAGGTAACAATAAGGACGCACAGCCCTAAACATTTAGCTCTGTGTGTGTGTCTGTTTATGTGTCCATATGTATGTTGCATGTGTGTGTGTGTGTGTGTGTATGTGTGTATGTGTGTGTGTGTGTGTGTGTGTACGTGTGAACATAATGCTGAACATGTGGCAACTTGTCAATGCCATAAGACAGACCTAAATTTTGTTTGTCTCGATTCGAACCTACATAGGCTTATACTTGTTGAAACTCGACACTGCAAAGAGTTAAATTACTGATTAACTCCACCTAGTTTTTGGTTTCGTCGCTATCATTCTCCTGAACAAGCTTCGCTTCAGGAAGATCGCCATTCTCCTTTTCCGTCTCCTCCGAATCTCTTTCCTGCTTCTTCTCATCCTCTGTTTTGTTCTTCCGTTCATCATTTTCTTTAGGCACATCGCCGTCATCTTCAGTCGTCGTCGTGAAGTAGTTCACATCGCTACTGCCATTTTTGTCCCCAGAATCCTGTTCGGCGTGATCAGGTTTGACGTCATTTCCTATAAGTGGTTGACCTTCCATTTCCGTCGTCAGGGTCGTGCGCATGTTGTTCCCATTTGGAGAAAGTTCTTTGGTGACGGTGATGATGGGTGTTGCATCGATGATGATTTCTTTGTCCAGGAAAAGTTCGTGTGCTGGTGGCAGGGCATTCGTCCTGAAAGAGAATAGAAACTTAAAGATAAAGAAATTGGTTCCTGTTTCTTACACAATTACACACATTCAAAGAACACACAGACAGATAAATCACACACATAAATACACAGAGACACAACTTGAACTTGCTGCCTGATGTTTTGTTTTTTTCATTTGCTTCATCCCTTTTTCATCGTGACATAGAAGTCCAAAGTTTGCTCAAGAGGGATTCTACACACTGGGATAATTCCATATGTGCTCCACCAAAATTTGACCATACTTATCTGGCAGGTTCTATGAGCCAGTATAAAACCTTGTAACATAGACACACATTCACGCGCACGCGTGCGTGCGCGTACATACACATCGTGATAATGCATAATTACGTGCATGTGTGTGTATGTGTGTGTGTGTGTATGTGTGTGTGTGTGTGTGCGTGTGTGTGTGTGTGTGTGTGTGTGTGTGTATGTGTGTGTGTGTGTGTGTGTGTGTGTGTGTGTGTGTGTGTGTGTATACGACTGCACGTCCAAATAGGTGCGTATGTTTGTGTGCACTTGCACGTTTGCAATGTATGTCACAGACGTTTCGGTACGTCAGCTAAGAGCTCACCTTCAATCGAAATCACAATATGTTCATGAGCGACTCACTGCACTCGGACAACTCCGTATGCGCTCTACCCAAATCTGCCATAATGATTTGTCAGACTCTCTGAACCTGCGCAAGCCACTAAACACTGGCAAAGCTCTTGAATTAGGAAGGGAGGGGGGGATTAAGACCAGGACTTACGAAACACGTAAGGTAACACCACCAGAATGAGTGGATCATAAGATGGACTAGCTAACAGGCCAGTGTTTCATGCTTACCTTAACAGAGGTGTAGTCCTCTCCACACCTACACGGGCGGCGGATGAACTCAGGTAGGAAACAGCACATGTGATCACAGAAGGAGATCAGGTAACGAGGATGTACGTCTCCCTCCTTGTTGCCACCTGGAAAGAAGAGTCAGGGGGGGATAATGACCGCTGGTGTTTTCTTGTTGTTTCTTTCTTAATGTTGTTTTTGACTGAATGCATACACTTACATTTCACAGTTCGAGAAAAAAAAAGGTTATTAAAAAGGTTTAAAAATAACACACACACACACACACACAGACACACACTCACTCACTCATACACACACACGTGCGCACATACACGTACACACACATACACGCATATACACGCAATACACACACTCACACATACACACACACGTAAGCACATACACGTATGCACGCACACATACACACATACACACACACACATGTACACACACGCACGTACACACACACACATACACACACACACACACACACACACACACAAAAGCAGACACACACAAGTACGCGCGCGCATACACGAACACACACACACAACACACACACACACACACATATATATATATATATATATATATATATATATTATATATATATATATATATATCAAATGCCTGTCAATCAACATCAGGAAGAGAGTTTTTGAATGTTATATAGAAACAATAATGTTGTACGAATGCGAGGCGTGGACAGTCAACAAACAACGCCAGAACAAGATTGAGACAGCCGAGATGTGGTTTCTAAGAAGAATGTTGAGAGTTCCACGGACAGCAAAGAAAACAAACGAGACAGTCTTGATGGAGGCAGACACAAGAAGATCACTCATAAGGAAGATTAGGAAAAGACAGGCAACATTTATAGGCCATTTTATGAGGAAGGGGGATTTGGAGCACCTGGTCACAACGGGAAAGCTGGAGGAAAAGAGAGCACCGGGTAGACCCAGGGCCTAGGGAGAAAATGCTGGACGGACTTGCGGAGTGGCTGGGGACGAGGAGGATGGGAAAGATGCTAGGGGCAACGAGAGATAAAGAGAGATGGAAGTCCATGATCGCCAATGCCATGCGGCAGGACACCTGATGATGATGATGATATCAATATATATATATGTATGTATGTTTATACATATAGATATATATATATATATATATTATATATATACATACATATATACATAGAGAGAGAGAAGATATACATACATACATACATACATGCATACATTACATACATACATACATACATACATACATAATCATACATACATACATACATACATACATACACCCCAATCACAAAAGAAATTCATGACATACTACGTGTTGGAACATTCTCATGACATGCAAATTTGCTTTTCGTGGTATCCATCTCCTCCTCTAGCTCATTGACCTTCTTTGCAGACACTGGGGCATCTACTCAGGGACATGACACTTAATACTATACTATACTATACTACACTATACTACACTATATTATACTATACTATACTATACTATGCTATACTATGCTATGCTATACTATAACTATACTATATACTACACTGTGCTATACTATACCATACTATACTACACTATATTATACTAATGCTATACTATTACTATACTATATTACACTATACTATACTATTCTAGGCTAGTCTAGGCTATACTTTTCTATACTACACTAAATTATACTATTCTATGCTGTGGAGAAAATACTGGACGGATTTGCAGGGTGGCTAAGGACAGAAAGGGTGGGAGAAGTATATGCAGCGACAAGGGATAGATTCATGTGGAAGGCCATGACCACCAACGCCATGCGGCAGGGCACATGATGACGATGACTATGCTATGCAATGGTACGCTACGCCATGCTATGCTACACTGTATTATAATAAGCTTTACCATACGCTACTACACTACACTACACTATACTACACGACACTTTACTATACTACACTACACTACACTATACTACACTACACTACACTACACTACACTATACTACACTATACTGTACTACACTACACTACACTGCACTACACTACACTATACTACACTACACTATACTATTCACCGAAAGGGGGAGAGAATGATGAATCCATCGGCACTGACTCCATCACGACTGGAAACGCACAACGGATCATGATTAATGACCAGATGGAATTTCCGTGTGCGTGTGGAAGGAGATTCACCACCAAACGCGGCATGAAGATCCACAGGACAAAAATGGGCTGTTTGAAGACTCATACGAACCAGCAGCAGCGCACTGCGATAGCAGGTGAGACGTTGGATGACCAAGGCCAGGATTTAAACCATAGTGCCAAGGACATCCACGCTAATGGTTCTGGTGCGGATTTTGCACAAGCTCTTAACGCCAAACGTGAAAAACTCATTTTGCCGCCTGCCGGTGCAAAAGAACAATGGGAGAAATTAGATGAGGAACTTGTCCTTAAGCTGAATGCGCTAATATGGAACAGTACACTGGAACACAAACTTGACACATACGGAGACATCATATACTCTATCTGCAGGGACACTTATGGAGTGAAGCAGCCAAAGACAAAAACGCCTCCCCAGAAATCCAGAAGACAGCAACAGATGGAGAGCATCCGGGGGGAAAAAAGGAAGTTTAAAAAGCGAATGAAAACTGCCTCAGAATTCGAGAAGCAAGGGCTCCTGGAACTCTGGAAAGATCTGAAAGCCAAACACAATGCTCTCAGCAAAGTGGAATCAGTAAGGCGAAGAAAGAGCAAAAACAAGAAGACTCAAGATCGTTTCTTCAAAAATCCCTTTGACTTTGCAAGAAAGCTGTTTGAACAACCCAAATCAGGGACTCTCACAGTGGGCAAGGAAACCCTAGAGCAGCATCTCAGGAAAACATATTCCGATTCTCAGCGTGAGGCACCACTTGAAATCCAGAATCTGGTTTGGCCTGCAGCGCCAGAAGGAAAATTCAATAACAAACCACCAACACTGGATGAAGTGAAGAACGTAGTAAAGAAAGCCAGAGCCAAGTCAGCACCTGGACCAAACGGAATACCATACCTGCTCTACAAGAAATGCCCAAAAGTGCTCAAGTGGCTCCACAAGATGATTCAATCAGCATGGAGGAACCAGAAGATCAGCAACCAATGGATGAGAGCTGAAGGTGTGTACATTCCGAAGGAGCAGAACTCCAGCAGCATCAACCAGTTCAGGCCAATATCACTTCTGAACGTCGAGGGGAAAATCTTCTCTGTTATGGCAGCAAGATTGACAAAATACCTGACTGAAAACAAGTATCTGGATATGTCAGTCCAAAAGGGAGGCATACCAGGAATGCCTGGATGCTTGGAACATGCCACGTTGATTTGGGATGCCATCCAAAAAGCAAGAACAGACAAGAGAGACATTGACGTAGTTTGGCTTGATCTGGCGAATGCATATGGATCAGTTCCACACGATATGATCCAGCTGGCTCTTGAAATGTATCACATCCCAGAAAACATCCGAACAATGCTGAGGAAGTATTTCCAAGGGTTCTCAATGCGGTTCTCTACCACGGACTGGATAGACCTAGAGGTGGGCATTGCAATGGGCTGTGCAATCTCTCCCATACTGTTCGTGTTGGCAATGGAAGTCATCTTGAAAGCTGCAATGAAGAGTTCAGGTCCAGTGAATCTGGGAGATGGATACCAGATGCCTCCTCTGAAAGCTTTCATAGATGACACAACAGTCTTGTCCACGGATGAGGAAGAGACACACCAAATCTTAAAGCAGCTGATGAGCTGGTGGCCTCTTCAAGAATGAGGTTCAAACCAAAGAAATCCCGAAGTCTCTCACTGCGAAAAGGAAAAGTGGCAGATTCAGTCAAATTCATGGTAGCCAACCAAGCCATCTCCACTGTCACAGAAGAGCCAGTAAAAAGTCTCGGAAGATGGTATGATGACTCCATGAAAGACACACAAAGGGGATGTGAAACCAAGCAAACAGCAGAAGAAGGCCTGAAGAAAATAGATAATTGCGGACTGCCAGGCAAATACAAAGTCTGGTGTCTACAGTTCATGCTGATACCAAAGCTGCTGTGGCCACTGCTAATCTATGACATTTCCACCAGCACAGTGGAAGCAATGGAAGCCAAAATCAACAAATACGCAAGAAAATGGCTCGGTGTCCCACCTGGTCTCACTGATGTTGCATTCTACTGTCGTCAAGCAATGCTGAAGCTACCTCTCAAATCCATAGTGGAGGAATACAAAGTTGGAAAAGCAAGACTGTTGAGCATGCTGGAGGAATCGGAAGACAATATCGTGAGATCAATTCAGCCAAAGCTGAGAACTGGCAGAAAATGGAAAGTCCAAGAGGCTGTAAACAATGCCAAGAGAAACCTCAGCATCAAAGAAATAATTGGACACACGCAAACCAACAGACAGGGACTGGGAGCAACAAAAATGCAGTGGTGGTCCAAAGCCAAAGGGAAGGAAAAAAGAGACATGATCATACAGGAGTTGAAGAAAGAAGAAGATGTCAAAAGAGTGCAGAAGGCAGTCCAGCAAGGTCAACAGGGGCAATGGACAACTTGGGACAGTGCACTCCAAAGAAGTCTCAGCTGGAACGATATGTGGCACATGGCTCCTCTAAGGATAAGCTTCCTTCTCAGATCTGTATATGACCTGCTCCCCTCGAATGCAAACTTAGTGAAGTGGGGGAAATCAGATGACCCAGCATGTCCGCTCTGTCAGAAGAAACAAACAGTGGAACATGTCCTAAGCTCTTGCAAAGTAGCGCTAGCCCAAGGAAGGTATACATGGAGGCACAACCAAGTTCTGAAAGTGATCACAGACGTGGTTAGCGAAAACACCATGACCCCAAACGCACCAATTGCTATGACAACGTTCTACAAAGCAGGAGGGAAACAGGTCTGGCCCGAAATTGCTATGACAACCAGCACATTGCCAAAGGGTCTTCTGGATGGAGCAGTCGACTGGGAGTGTACAGCAGACCTCCCAGAGTGGAGAAATTACCCAGATGTCATCAGCAAGACAGGCATGAGACCAGACATCGCTCTCCACTTTGACTCCTCGAAACAAGTGATTCTGATAGAACTCACTGTGCCATACGAAAGCAGAATGGAAGAAGCACATATCTACAAGACCGAAAAATACGCCGGACTTGCCAGCACCCTGAAGAAAGCAGGTCTGCGGGTCAAAATCTTCGCCATAGAGGTCGGGGCAAGAGGGTTTGTGGGCACCTCCGCTTATGATCTCATGAAACAACTCGCCATTTCTGGGAAGAAGAGGACTAGAGCCCTTAAAGCGATGGCAGAGGCAGCAGAAAGGAGCTCAAGCTGGATCTGGGCAAGGAGGAACCAAAAGTGAACTTCATAAGGACTAAATTCCCTACAGATGATGTGTGCCCCGTTAGAACATTGGTAAAACCGCGTACCGCAGTTCTGAAGCGCAGAATCGCCCAGGTTCGCTCCCCGGCGTGGGGAAAAAAAAAAAAAGACAACAGCAGAAGGGCATCCAGGAGTCATGACCTGGATGTGGCCCGGCCCCCCAAGAGTGTAAGGAGTTCAGGGCCGAAACACTTGTCTAAAGGGGGTTACTTCTCTGAAGACCTTCTGTTGTCTAGCTCTCCCTAGAGTTTCTTTCTACCTACTACACTACACTGCACTACACTATACTATACTACTCTATACTATACTACACTATACTACACTACGCTATGCTATACTATACTATATACTATACTATAGTCACCTGTGAGGACACTGATGAGGGAGCCCAGAATGATGGTGAGAAAGATTCCGATGGGTGCCAGCCACAGATAGGATATTGTGTACATCTTCTCCACCCCTTCTCTGCACAACAACCACCTCCACGTTAAAATTTTCCTTCCTTCCTTAAAAACAAGATGGTCAAACCATTCTGACAATCTCCAGTTTTCTTCCGTTTGTTTCATGTAGATAATAACAAACATTTTATAAATTACCTTGAAAACAATCTTATGTCAGTGAAATTTTGGTAGATGATTGGATTTCATTATTTGCACACGCAAGCAAAATATAATTACATTCAGCTTTTTAATCTTGGAATTGTAATGACATGTGCACATTGATTTTCAACAATCTAGTAGTTGACTTTTGAATTGTGCAAATGTCATCCAAATGTCGGTATCAATGAATATGACTCAAGGCTTTAATTCACCTATGAAAGCAGTCATGTTCACTTTAATCTGTAATTGTGATGTTGCTGTCCACACAGAGGGCATAGTTCTTATTCTAAATGGAGGTTTATTTTTTGTTGCTTGACCATTTCAGTAACAAAAATTAAGACTACCTATCAGTTTGCAATGACTCTATCAAAAGTTTTAATTATCCAATTAGCTGAGAAAAATTCAATTTGAAATGTCAACACAGTTCAGAAGACAGTCCCGATTTTGTACTTTTCAAGGTCACTCTAACATTGAATAAGCATTAAATGACATAAAACTTCACGTGATGAGGAAATTAGTAGTATGCACTTGTAAAACAGTATGAATAGAGATTCTCTATATACAGAACATTTTCAGAAAAAGGGCTGTTCACACACTTTCATGAAAATAATGTTAGTTTGGGTACTTGTTTGGCCCATGTGATCTTGATTTTGGTGCCATGATTTCCAAAATTTGAGCATTCGTGATTTTTCAACTCACAAATTTGACACTGACTTCGTATGATTCCTAATGTAAACAGGTAAGATTATCTTGCCCCCCCCCCCACACACACGCACACACACACACACGCGCGCGCGCGCACACACACACACACACGCAAACGCACACACACACACACACACACATACACACAAACACACATACATACACACACACCTCCAGTCAATATGAAATAATCGCCCTTTAAAAAAACGAAAAGGACTTACTGAGGGGAAACTCATAGTGAAAAGACGTTAAATCAAAGAACGAACGGCTTGGGCAAAAATAAGTGCTGAAGATCAGTCTGGGTGATTTGTTTCAGTTTTTTTTTTAGAAACGCACTCCTTAAGTACCAAACTTTCCATATAAGTGTTCAAGCTTAGCCTAAAAAAGTTATCAAATTGTTCAAAACAAGCAAGCTTTCATTCGAACTTTTTGGTCTAAAGTTGGTAATTTCTTTAATCAGATTTCGTACATTTGACATACCAAATAAGCAAGCATTGTAACCTTTTCAGAACTTCGTATGTCACACATCGTGGAAAGGTCTTTGTCTTGGCTTTCTTGTGCCGTGTCAGTTGCCTTACTGCTGACTGGAATTTGCACTGATCAGGAAAATTTCATGTCAAAATGTGTTAATTCTTTAAAAGCCCTTTGGTGGGTAGAGTGGGACGGTGCCATTTCTAATGGTAACAGTTTTCCTTATCGGAGATTCAACCATGTCTTGAAATGATCAGAGCAGATTGTAGATATCAGAAACGTGTACACCTCCAAACACCCAAAATCGAGTTAACACTGGCTTTGTGTGACGGATGGCCTGTAAACAGAGCTAATTAGCCACCCCACAAACAATAAAGAGATCCATTCATCCACCCATCCATCCACCCATCAATCCATTTATCCATTTATTTTTACACATACACATACACGTAAATACACTCATACAACCATATATATACAGCCTACATACAGAAACCTCCTCACTTCGCGCTGTGTAAAATGTACGAAATCTGATGTGAAAAAAAACAATGTTTGACCATATAGTTCGAATGAAAGCTTGTTTTCAATAATTTGATAAAAAGAAAGTGGCAATATACTCACGGCACATATTCAGGAACAACAGTGGTAGTCTCGACAACGGAAGAAGACGTGGTGGCGTAATGATAATCCGTGGGGTCAAAATGAAACCCATACACACTGTCATATTCAGAGTACGATACATTCCACATGGATATTGTAGACAACCCAAAAGGATTAACATTTTCCATGCTATAAGGCGTGGTAGCGTTAATGAAAGATGTGTTCTGATTGGCCAGACACATATCTATGGAGGCCAATGGCAGCCAGGGTTGTTTCTTGATCTTTTTAGAGAAACTGGAACCCAGGGACAGCCAGCTGGTGAAAAGGAGAGACAGACTCCCTCCAGTGAAGGCGCCCTGTTTCAGGAAAAACACAAGACAAAGGATAATTTGTTTATGTTTGGATTTTCGTTTTGCTTTGTTTTGCTGCCAAAATTCCTGAACGGCTCCCATGTCACTAGACCCATGCTGCTAACTTTGGTTCCAAAATGTCTGTCTTCTTTCTTATACATGTTTCTGTTGTTTTCTCCATTTTGTATAATACTAATTGTCTTGCATTATCATACTTTCTTTTTGTTTTAATACAGGAGGATTACCAATGGCAGATAGACCTGTTAAGTTACCTATGTGCTGATACCTATATCATTAGAAAATAATGTTAGGCTCCATTTAATTTCATTTTTCCAACACATCTCCAAATCTGCCAAAACCAAGATTACCATGACAGCAGGGCATGAAGGGTCATAGAATCTGGCACACATAATGATATTACAGAGTATTCTAATCTCATCTTCAAAGAAAATCCTGACATCAATCAGGCCCAAGACATATAACTGCGGCGTTGGTCACGGACATGACTTACACGATCTTTGTGATGCACATTTGATGTTCTGCATGTGCGTACACTACAAGGGGATTTAGACACCATCAGATCTGCACACACCTTAACCTGGGAGAAGTGAAAACTCTCCACCATATACCGATAAGGTGGGAGGCAACAAGGCAGGACTGAACCACAGATTTTTTGCTTTAAAGTCAGACGTTTTACCCACTCAATTATCAGGCATGCAGTGCATCTAAGAAAAAAAGAAGTGAACAATGTCTTGATATCTACAGGTGTGAGGTACAAGATGTTTTGAATTTACTCTGTATTGTCAGCTACAGTGAAAATGATTTATCTAAATAAAATCAATCAATAAAAAGAAAAACACGTGTAGTAGCGTACCTTAGCGTTAGTCCAGGGACAGAAGCACCCCATGAGAAACAGACCGGTCAGAGGTCCAGCAAAGGCTGCCAACAGACCGCCAGCAATCTGCACAGTGGACAGTGGCCAGTGAACACACCATTATAATCATCAATGTCACGCTACCACTACTGCTTGCTATTGTCTAGAGGTATGGAGTTTGGAGGGTGCAACAGTTATTCCTATACAATGGGTTTGATTCTTTCAAATAAAGAAAAGAGCACAAGGATATGTTGTCCATACTGTGTTAATCTTTCACTACTGCTGTTATGAAATAATAAATTAATTTACCTAATCTTTAACCAAATGAGCACTACTACAGGTCCAAAGTTCTTGTACAATAATGCACACTAACGTTTTTGTTCATCACTCTCTAGGCACACTGTTTCACAGCAACCACTTCTCCTGAAAGGAACTGCACATATCAGTTGTCTGCAAAGAATTCTCATATCCTTCAGCTAGCTGTATGAAATGCAGGATGAAGGCAGAAGAAGGGAGCACAGTTCGTATCGCTACTCTGGTCGATCTTCTCAGTGGCCTTGGAGCATATGTCTGCACCCATTTGTTAACCAAATCAAACTCTTCTGTGATTAACTAGGCCTCCACAAAACAGTTGAACATGCTGCAGTGACTGCAACATATAGAATGCGTTCTCTGACTCAGATAGCAGAACAAAGAAATGACGCCAGGTAGCTCTCTGTCTCTATGCTCTTCTCAACACAGAACAGAGACACTAGGTTCTGTTCACGCTGCTTCTATGGCTATGCACAGTTCTGTAGACTAAACCTGATGTCTAGAAGACAAACAGGGTTATATTCTTGTCGAACACCAGCAAAGAAAGTTCTACATTATGTGCAAACTCACTCAGTATACACACACAAAGTCCAGACAATTCAACAAGCCAAAGTCAAATGATTTACTTAAACTGGGATTCCCAACATGCTATTCACGTATTAAGATCAGCGCTATTAGCGCCGCCTAGTGGCGAGTTACGGGATTTCCCATAACTCTCTCGACAACTCAGCCTTAAGGGACTCAGTAGTTTTCTGCAATTGACACAATGTATCAGGTTTTCTAACGGAGAGATGTTCAAAAGAAGACAAGTGGTGGACCAATGGTTCAGTACTGTCAACAGACAATTTCAACACTATTCACTGAAAGGAAAAATAAAAACGGATTTCCCTTTCTCACAGCTCTACAAAAATTGTTAGTGGCCTGAACTGACAATCAATCAGTTATTTGTCAGGTTAACATAGAAAAAAAAATACACTGACTATGACAAACACACGCATGTACACTTGGATGTATACACACATACACACACATACACACACACATGCACACACGTACAAACGCATGCTGACATGTGCACCACACTCATGGACACGCAGACACATGTGCACGCGCACGCACACACACACACACACACACAAACACAACTCTAACTCTCTCTCTCTCTCTCTCTCTCTCTCTCTCTCTCTCTCTCTCTCTCTCTCTCTCTCCCTTGCCCTTTCCCACAGGCATTTGAAACTGAAATGTAACAGTGATGGCAATGACTGATGGTGAAGATGTGATGATGGAAAAAGAATGATAATGAAGATGATAACAACGATGACGATATTGGAGAAGGCAACAATCAGCGTCACAGACATCAATGGATATGGACTATGATGTTAATGATGACGACAGTGGTGCTGGACGTGATAACTGTAATGATGAGGTTAATGGCATGTTGATGATGGCGATGATATCTGATGACAACCCCGATGATAAGGATGCAGGTGATTACACTGTAACGTCAATGGCACTGACAATGATAGCAATGATAACTGATGATGCCCCTGATGACGATGACGACAATGATTACACGACACTGTTAATAGCACTGACAATGATTACTGATGATGACCCTTGAATTGATGATGATAATGATAGCAATCATGATGACGAAAGTGATGATGATGATGACGACAAAGATGACAAGGTCATGACGACATGCAAGTACCACAATCATAGGAGTGTTGTCGCTATTCTGTACACAGAGAAAGAGACACAGAGAAAGAGACAGACAGACAGAGACAGACAGACAGACAGGCAGGCAGACAGTCAAATAGACAAACAGAGAGAGAAAGAGAGAGGGGGGGAGTTTAAGGAAGCTTGTTTCATATCAAGCGGAGACAAGAGGGGTGCATTATGCGACTATGTGCATGTACGTGTGTGTGTGCGTGGATATGTACGTGTAAACATTTGTGTGCTATGTGCTCTGAGTGTGCATGCATCTGACTTACTTTGTGTGTCATCATCATCATCAGGTGCCTTGCCGCATGGCGTTGGCGATCATGGACCTCCATCTATCTCTATCTCTTGCTACCCCAAGCATCTACCCCACCCTTCTCGTCCTCAAACACTCTGCAAGTCCGTCTAGCATTCTCTCCCTCAGTCTACCTGGTGCTCTCTTTCCATCCAGCTTTCCTGTTGTGATCAGGTGCTCCAAATCCCCCTTCCTCATAAAATGGCCTATAAATGTTGCCTGTCTTTTCCTAATCTTCCTTATGAGTCATCTGCTTGTGTCTGCCTCCATCAAGACTGTCTCATTTGTCTTCTTTGCTGTCCATGGAACTCTCAACATTCTTCTTAGAAACCACATTTCGGCTGCCTCAATCTTGCTCTGGCTTTGCTTGCTGACTGTCCACGCCTCGCATCCGTACAACAGTATTGGTTCTATATAACATTCAAGGACTGTCTTCCTGATGTTGATTGATAGGCGTTTGTTGGTAAGAATGCTTTTCATCTTCTTGAATACTGTTTTAGCTTGGCCGATTCTGTCAACTATTTCTGATGTGCATCTACCGTCTGATGAAATGACTGTTCCCAGGTATTTGAACTTATTATCCTGTGTCAAGGTTGTGCCATTTGCTGTTATTTTGCATGAGGGGATTTCATGTTTTTTACTGATCACCATGACTTCAGTCTTCCTGCTGTTTAGTTCCAACCCCTTACCTTTGCTTTCTGTTTCTAGTATATTCACAAGGTTTTGTAGGTCCCTTTCATTTTCTGCAATTAGCACGGTGTCATTTGCGTATCGAATGTTGTTTATCATTTTCCCTCCAACCTTTAATCCAGGGTCTTCTTCTAGGTTTCTCGTGATGTTTTCGCTGTAAAGTGAAAACAGATCTGGTGACAAAGCACAACCCTGTCTGACTCCTGTTTTGATGTTTGGGAAAGAGATTATATTGTTTTCTAATCTCAATGCAGCTGTTTGTTCCCAGTACATATTCCTGAGTATTCGCAGATCTTTTCCACCAACATTGAGTCTCTCCAGTTGGTTGATCAATTCTTTATGTCGTACCCAATCGAAAGCCTTGGTATAGTCAACAAAGCATAAATACAAATCCTTATTCATCTCAATTGACCTCTCTATGATAGTTCTTAGGATGTATGTGGCATTAATAGTTCCCTTCCCTTCCACAAATCCACACTGTTCTTCTGCTATTTCACTTTTGATTGTATTCCTTGTCCTCATCATGATTATTCTTAACAGGATTTTTGTTACATGACTCATCAAACTGATTGTGCGATGGAGTTTGCATTCTATAGCCCCTGTCTTCTTTGGAACTGCAATGAAAATTGATTTTGACATATCTTTAGAGATTTTTCCAGTGTCGTTAATTTCATTTAGGAGGACTTATTTTTTCTATGCCAAATTCCTCCAGGGCTTCAATCATCTTTGTAGTAATGTTGTCTGGTCCTGGGGCTTTTCCTGGTTTCATCATTTTCAGTGCTGCTCTAACTTTATCTTTTATTATGGGTGGTCCTTCAAAGTTCTGTTTTATAATGTGTTCTTCGTTTCTGTCATCCTCAAAAAGGTCTTTAATGTACTCTCCTCATCTGTCCAGTATATTGTCTTTTTCCATGATAAGCGTGCCATCTTTCGATTTTAAGCAACCAGTTGATGTGCACGTATTTTTCCTGTGGACAGTTTCTTCAATTCGTCTGTACATACCCTGAGGATCCATTTTGTGTCGGTCTTCTATCTCTTTGCATTTTGTGTTCAGCCAAGCTTCCTTAGCTTCATTGCACCTATACCTGATTTCTTTGTTTATCTTCCTATATATCTCCTCGTTTCTCTTTGCCCTCCTCCTTTCCTCCATCAAGCCCAAATTTTCATTAGTCATCCAGAACTTTTTGCTTTTCTATCTACTGCAGGGATTTCTTCACAAGCTTCATTTATCGAATTTCTCAACTTTGTCCATTGTTCCTCACTGTCACCAACGTCTTCCAGAGCACTGAATTTGTTTTGAACATGTACATTAAATGTTTGACGTATCATTTCATCTATCTTTAAGACTCCAAGGTTTAGTTTGATGTTGCTTTTGGTCTGTTTCCTTTTCCTCAATTTCAGCCTAAACCTTCCCACTACAGGATTGTGGTCACTGTTGCAGTCTGCTCCTGATATTGTTTTTGCTGACAGTAAAGAATTTCTAAATCTTTTGTTGATCAGGATGTAGTCAATCTGATTTTTTAGTATTATCTCCTGGACTCATCCAAGTCCATTTTCTTTTGTTAGGCTGCTCCGAAAAGGAGTTTCCTATTATGAACTCATTCATCTGTGCCCATTCTATAAGTTTCCCTCCCCTTTCATTTTGTGTACCAAGGCATGAGGTCCAACTATATCCTACACCCTATCCTGTCCCACTTTAGCATTAAAATCTCCCATTATGACTGTAACTTTTTGTGATTTACATTGGACCTTGGCCATCTCTAAAACTTCGTAGAAGTTGTCGATGTCTTCCTGTCGGTGCACACACATGTATGATGTTGATATGAAATAGTTTGCTTCTCAATTTGACCAGCAAAACTGTGTCAGACACAGCACAGTAAACCTTAACTGCTTTTGATTTGTCTTTGTCCATTATGACGCCTACTCCTCTTTCATGTGAATTACCACCAGAGTATATCACTGTGTATTCTCCTGATGTTATCATGCCTGCCCCCATCCATCTCACTTGCCCTAGTCCTAAAATACTAATGTTAAGCCTTTCCATCTTTGTGTGTGTGTAATAAAATTGTGTTAACAAGATGTTCTTTTTCAGCTGTTTCTCAATGGATCTTTACCACATAGTGGTCAAAGGCGTAGACCATTGAGGAGTCAATTTTCCAGGTCAAGTTGACACAGACCAGCAAAGTCCCTAAAATCAGCACTTTCTGATGAAGTTTTTGTGAGGAGCTCTTTGTCAGGAACTCCTAGTAATTTTAAACATTTATGTCCTCTGTTATGACTGTCTGTGACAGTTTTCACTTCACCTCAACTTTTATTTCGGCTGAAGCATCTTCAAAATAGCAGTGACTTAGGAAAGTACAAAATCTATAAATATCTTAATATTTTCCTGTATATAAAGGAAATTTCTTAGAATGGCTCGACCACGTTGCTTGTCTTTCTTCTTCCTGCAAGATTTCTACCTTTTATTTCAATGTCGTTTTTGTTTCTTTTTTGTTTTGTTTTGGTTTTGTTGTTGTTGTTTTTCAGTCTTTTGCTTTCCAGCTCTCTCCCTCCATCTGTCTCTTCTCTCCTTCGTTTTTATTTGAAGATGCTGCTGTCAAATGTTTAAATGGCTTATCAAATGTTGAGACACGAAAGTCACGTGGGGAAGATTTCCTCCAATCAGTAACTGACCTGTGTCAGAGGTCCACCGATCAGCGACACCAGAAGAGCGACACCACAACCAAGAAGTCCAAACATAACCACTGAAAACACAAATCATCAACATTTCATCATCATCATTATCGTCGTCGTCGTCGTCGTCGTCGTCATTATTATCCCTTCCTCCTCTTTCTCCTCCTCCTCCTCCCTCATCCTCCTCCTCATCATCATCACCATCATCAACTATTTAATAGCGTTAACAACACCAGTGCATTGATATTTTAAGAGGATTCATAGGCAGGTTTGAAAACACTTACCGTTACAAATGAAAATCAACATAAACAAAACTACGACATTCAAACAAGATAACCAGAAAATCAAAATGGCTATACAGAAAAGACCAATGGAATGAAATTTTCTTGATAAGCAGTTGTTTAGCACAATTGTAGAACTTTAGCCAAATAAAGCACAAATTTGCACTCTCTTTTTGCGCCACACACACACACACACTGCTGACTTGAGCAAAGACAGTACTTTTGGACGCGCATGCGATCACACTCACACGCACACGCACATGCCCTTCGCAAGCTTGGTCTAAATCACACACACACACACACGCGCGCGCGCGCGCGCACACACACACACACACACACACAAACACACAGAGCGAGAGAGAGAGAGATCAGATCACACACAGGCACAACACACACACACACACACACACACACACACACACAAAGATGCAAGAATATGTATGCACAAACACACACACACACACACACACACACACACACACACACACACACACACACACACACACACACATATACGAAACCGCACACACACGCACACACACACAAACATTCACGCACGCACACAAACGCACACACAGAGACACGTACCACACACACACATACACACACACACACACACACACACACATACACACACACACACACACACACACACACACACACACACACACACACACACACACACACACACACACAACACACACACACAATATATATATATATACAACTTGCTCGAATCAGCCTCATGGATTCGATTTCATGAACATTTGAATGAACAGTTTGTGTCACAACAAATGATAAAACTTTCCGTTCAAAATGTATGTAAAAAATTGCAGTATTCTTCCATGTATCATTTGAGATCAATTGTTCCTGTTCGTTTTCGTATTCAGCTAAACGCATTGAAAACAAATATTGTAAAAATGGTCAAATGTATTTGCGGCAGACAGTTCACACTGTTTTACTGTTTATTTTACTGCAAAAGGCTACGTTCTTTTTTACCGAAAATGTTTACACAAGAAAACTATTCTGACACTCATTCAAAAAATCAACATCAGATCAATCTTTGTTAGTTAAAATTTCGAATCATTAGTTCACAGTCCTGTTAATGCATTACTTTAACTTTATGCAGTTTGTGTTTTAGTGTTAAAAATTCCCTTCACATTGTTGAAGTTAATTGTTACTAATGTTAATTAAGTTATTTATGATTTTTTTACTCTGTCTCCCCTCTGTCCCAATCCAACCTGTCCAACTATCGTTCTCCATTTTATTTTATTTATTTATTTTTCTTACCCTCCCCCCCCCTCCCCCGTCTAATATCTCTTATAGTGAAAAGACGTTAAATCAAAAAAGGAACACACATACACACTTACATACAAACACGCACACAAATGCACATACCACTGATTTTCGCAATGACAGTAGCTTTGAACTCAGACACCTGGCCAATCCTGGGTTTAATGAAGTCTGTCCACAACAGGGCCGATAGACTGCTCAACCCTGACGACAACGTACTGCCAACGAACACAAAACGACAATTCACGAATCATTTTCCGAGAAAATTGTATTATCATGTTATCATAAATCGGTCTTGTATAGCCCTATTACCCAAACTCATTTGGGCACACTCGCATTCAGATAATCAGATTTCTTTTTAAATTAATGGAGCTGTTAGGTGAGCTGACCAAAGTCCATCATGTTGCTGCATAGTCTGCATTTATAGTGAGCGTTACATGCTGAGTCTTTTCGTGTTACTATCACAGGGTCCCCCTCAGACCGTATTGTTAGACGGGTAAGTAAGGTTTGCGTAATGAAGAGCACGCCATCCATAATATAACTGATTACTCAACATTTTCCACCGAGCAGGATCTAACGCTCACAACTATAGAAGGTAGGTTATCTAGTACACAAAAGGTTTCAGCAAATACCAACGTCCAAGCGAAAAGTCCAGAAAGTTGAATAACAGCCAGGGCCGCCAGGTGCCAAAGATTGCTTGGTTATTCAAATTTCGATGTCCAATGAAAGACAGGTTAGTTTTTCAAATTTCGATGTCCAATGAAAGACAGATGGGAAGGTTTTGTGACAGAAACGCACTGTATAAAAGCCAGAAAGTCAATCACTATAGGAATTGACCATTCGATTGACACCCAGCCAGAGACCTTCCAACCTATCTTAGAGGTATGTAATCCCACGTCTCATTTTATACCTTAGTTAGGGTAGGGATAGAAGTAGGTAGTATGTTTGATTTTCCATGAAGCAAAGAGAGAATGAATAGAGTAGGACATAAGAAAGTGTTCAGCATTCTAGTGATATGCAAGTTCTGATGATTCGTAGTGCATCTTAGGATTTTAGGAATATTAGGACCCAGGACAGTAGGAATGGTGAATCACGTTTATGCTGAAGTTGACTGCTTAAATAAATACGTTGTAGTTATTATTTTATGTGTGGACTGCTTATGAGAATCATGTCTAGTGTGTGGTCAGTGCATTTCTTCTCGTCACTCTCTTTCCTTGTTGTGTGTGTGACTTCTAAGAAGAGAAACAATTCTTCATATACATCCCCAATACACCCTCCTGTTACATATGACTCCACCCAAATAACCTTCCCGCGATATTACCATAAGCCAGGGAGAAATATCGGACAGACTTGCAGAGTGGCTGAAGACAGAGAGGGTGGAAGATGTGCTTGCAGCAACAAGGGATAGAAATATATGGAGGGCCATGTGGCAAGGCACTTGATGATGATGATTGATGATGATGATGATGATGATGATGATGATGATGATAAGCCAGCCACTTAACTCGTTTACACGACTTTTAAAACTCTTTCGCCGTCATAGGCATGTTTAGTCGACATAACAGTTCACCACAACCACTACCACCACCATCCATCATATCATCATCATCATCATCATCATCGTCGTCATCATCATCATCATCATCATCATGATAACGACGATAGTTTTATCAATCTGTTCGTTTGATCATTCATGTGTAATACGTTTATGACTTGATACATAGATCGATAAAAATGCATACATACATATGTCCATACGTACATCCATACATATATGTACATACATACATACATATAATACATACATACATACATACATACATACATACATGCACATATACATACATATACGTATGTACTTGATACATATATACATACATACATACATACATACATCACAAAATGCATGATACATACATATGCACCGTAGATGATAGATGAATATAATCATAGATAGTAGATAGATAGTATAGTATATATAATACACGACAGATAAATGATGATAGATGAAAACTAATAATGATATAGATAGATAGTAGATGATGATATAGATTAGATAATAGATAGATAGATAGAAATAATAGATAGATGATGATAGATAGATAGATAGATAGATAGCTAAGGATACCCACCTGAGGGAAGCACTGAAGAGAGATGCCAGAAACAGCCCTGGCATTCCAGGTAGATTCCGGAAGATGTCCATCACTGTGAACGGAATGATCTGAACACACACAGGTCACACAATGTATAACATCACCATGAACGGAATGACCTGAACCCACACAGTTCACACAATGTAAAACATCACCGTGAACGGAATGACTTGAACACACACAGGTCACACAATGTAAAACATCACTGTGAACGGAATGACCTGAACACACAGAGTTCACACAATGTAAAATATCACTGTGAACGGAATGACTTGAATACACATATGTCACACAAAGTATAACATAGCCGTGAACAGAATGACATGAACATACACAGGTCACACAAAGTATAGCATCACCACACACACACACACACACACACACACACACACTCACACACACACACACACGTGTGTGTGTGTGGTAGGGTATATTAGGCTAAATCTGGATTTTCTGTTCAGATTTTGTATGAAAAGGGAGATTGGTGGAATGGCTTCATCATTTTAACAGATTTTACTGCATCAAGTTCGTCACCACGGTGGTGTGCCACTGGTTGTTGTTGTTGTTGTTGTTGTTGTTGTCGTTATTGTTGTTGTTGTTGTTGTTCTTCTTCTTCTTCGTTTAGTTGGGGTTTTTGAGTGTGTTTTCGTTAATTCACGGATATGTAATTTTCTGCACAGTTCTGCCAGGACAACTGGTTCTTCTATGTTCGCTCTTGCGTGCTGCAAGGAACCTTGGTTTGTCGCTCACCCTTAAGACTTGCACCTAAACCAGATACACTCAAGGTCAAGTTGGGGGAGGAAATAAATCGCTGTAGGACAGGGTATTGGACCCCAGACCTTTCATGATCTTTCGCTTCTTGGTGCAGGCACTAAATCACCTGGACCACAACTATCCCTCCCTCCTCAAGTCTTTACGAAAGATGAAATTAAAACTAGTTGCCGTGGTGCAGACTAACGACAGGAAGGTGTCGTAAGTTTGAATCAGAAGTTCGAAAACATTGCATGATTTTTTTTCTTTTCTTTTTTGTTTTTTGTTTTGTTGTTTGCTTTTGTTTTTGCTCCAGTTGGTTCCTACCCAAAGTTCAAGCGTGCTATGGGCTTAAAACTGCAGATGAAAGCAGGATCAAAGTGCAGAGATGTGGTTCTACGGAAGACTCCTACGAATAAGCTGGACTGAAAGACGAACAAACTAAAGCATTCTGGAAGAACTGAACAAACAACCTGAACTTTTAGGCCTGGTTAGGAAAAGGAAATTGAAATACTTTGGACATGATATGAGACATCAGAGCTGCCATGTAAGAAAGACTCTGGCCCAAGGAATAATGGAGGGCAAGAGACGACAGGGAAGACCTCCGACTTCTTATGTAGAGAATATAGCCAAGTGGACGTAGTTACCGAAAGATAAAATCTTCAGAAGGACTGTAGACAGAAGGGGATGTCGTCCACAGGTGAACAGGTGATGGGCTTAATGGGAAAACTTGGGACCTCATGGTCGGGGTGTTACCCTCTTTATAAGTGTGTCATTGAGGGTGTTGCTCAAACTTCATGACCAACACCACAGGTGTCTGTATCTCACGGAGCTGGTTGACACCAAGATATAACATCATGAAAGGAAGCAAAGAACACAGCCCTGTCGCTTAGTCCCAATTGAGAATGGAACTCCATACCATCATCACTGATTACCACCCCCACCCCCACTGTTATGCATCATCATGGTATGATGAAAAATGGTACTGATATGAGACAGAAGAAAAAGAAATGGAACTCGAGCAGGCCTGACCTGGTTGGGGTTGGCGATCTTCTTGGCGGCCAGGGGGTCACAGCCAACGGTCTGGTAGTAAGCGTAAGCCACAATGCCCTCGTAACAGGCGAGAGACAGAGAGATGAAGAAACAGGGAGCTGTGATCATTAACACCCTGGACATGAAAAACACAAAGAAGTAGAATTGGAATTTGGGCCAGAGTGACAAAAGTCACACACATACATGCACGCACACGTGCCAGCACATATACACACGCTCGCGTGCACGCACACACACACATTCTCTCTCTCACACACTCACAAAACATACAAATACATGCAGACACATTCACACACACACACACACACACACACACACACACACACACACACACACACACACACACACACACACACACACTCATGCACGTGAGCGCCCATATATTCACACACTTACATTCACACACCATGCACACACACGCACATACACACATAACAAACACACACACACATACACACATGCGCACACACGCACACACACACACACGCACGCACGCACACGTACACACACACACAAACACACACACACATACACACACACAAACACACACACACAAACACACAAACACACACACACACACACACACACACACACACACACACACTCATGCACGTGAGCGCCCATATATTCACACACTTGTATCTGGATTTCCGGTTATAATTGTTATAGTTACTGTTATGTTATTGTTGTTTAAAGGCCAGCCGACTGCGTAGAGCCATACAGGGCTGTAACCGCTTCAGAACACAAAACTTCAAAAGGAAAAAAAAGAAAAGAAAAGTAAGTACACGTATCAATGCATTCGCGCACATAATCTAAGGATATGCCCCTGGCCTTGACCACTCCGTCCAATTTATTGCACAAGGGATTTAAAAAACACACTTCAATACAAATTTAAACATAGCTAAGGACACCAAAACATATATGAAAACAGGCATAAATTACCTAAAATAGCTTCTACATATCTCATCTCCCCAGAGCCAAAATGCACTTAATGCATGTACCAGTTATCAATCCTAAGAAAAAGTACGTAAGACTTTACCATACAGGCCAATAAACCATTAAGGCAGAAAATTATAGGAAGAGCTGACAGAAAGAAAAGGAACAAGGCAGAAACAAAGAGAGTGACAGAAAACAGGAAATTTCTAACAGGAAATTTCTATCACACAATTTCCAGAATGTGGGGATACTATTTATACTAAAAGAGCCACGGGCATCCCCATGGGGGGTCTGTTATTCTAGATTAGATGCGGTAAAAAGAACTATGTGCGGCATCTAAGTCATCCTGCTTGTGGGCAGACACCTAATCCTGCTCAGGATCAGGAAAGGTAAAGCATTAAGGGACGGGAGATGAGCAGTATACTCAATGCTGATCCTGAGAACACTCAAAATCATATCTTTCGGTTCCAAGCAGCGCGTACTCAGAGAAGTGCGTGCTGTGGGCACAATGAGAAAACTAGAACCACGCAGTCGAGTTTCACCTACTTCACGGATGTGTCTTTGTGGGTGTTGCTCAAATTTTCTTATCAACACCTCAGGTGTCTGTATCTTTTGGGACTGGTTGACGGCAGAATATACTATGAATCTAAATGAAAATACTCTTAATAGTACAGCCTCATCGCGAAGTCTCAGTCCTCATTGGAACTTCATACCATCATGATGATCGTCTCCATCGTCATAATCATTATGGCATCGTGAAAAATATGCCACAGATTGTGTGGCCATTAATGTGGTGTTGACAACTGGACAGCAAAATACAAACAAAAGCCAAATCTTTACCATTAGACTACCCAATAGTATCAGGTTTACAGGACAACTCCTAACCTTTAAACTGCCCTGAGGGCCAGATAGTCCAGCAGGGCAGAGCATGTGCTCCGGAGAAATGAGGTTTTAGCCTGATCGAGCGTAGCTGCAAAACGTTAAGCGTAAGGATGACCTTGTTTATTGCCCTAGCTTGAACAACACCGCTCCAAGTCTACCCACCTTTAAATTGGCTCCTGTACCTATTAAGGTGGGGGGTGGGGTGGGGATAGCAGGAGGTAAAGCATTGGCAGAAAGGAAATGGACGTCCTCCACATAAAGCTGACCCTCAGAAAAGTTGAGGTCTCTACCATCCTCTCCCAAACACCCACCCATTTTACGGAGCAATTTAAATAAAAACTATATTTAATTATGATATTTCAATTTCAACCATAACCAGTCACTGCAAGTATTTTTTAGATTCACTTTAATGATGAAAACAAGCAGGTGAACAACCAAATAAACAGGCATGTAAGCAGGCAGGCAGGCGGAGAGACAAACAAACAAATAAACCAACGAACGAATAAACAAACAAATCAAAACAAAACACAAACGAAACAAACTAATTAACAAAACCAGATCGACCAACTGACTAACCAACTTACCAACAACCAATCAATCAAACACACGAAACAAACAAAATAAAACAAAGGCATTCCTAACCAGTTGGCTTCTCTCCGGGTTCTGGTCGAGCTGACCCTTTGTATTGTGGACTGGTTGAAAGCGAGGCCAAATCCCCGGATGACAGAGCCAAAAAAGAGGTTCCAGAAAGTATGGCGTGTCCTTGGGTCAGGATCAAAGCTACAAACAAAAAGTCGGCATTAGTTTAAAAGGCAAAAATTGTTCTTGTTGTTGTTGCTTAAATCCCAGCCGACTGCGTAGAGCCAATCAGAGATATGTCTGTTTCAAAACATAACAACACCTCGACAGGAATTAGAGGAAAAAAAGCCAAATACACATATCAATGCATTCACGCACACACAACCCCGTGTAATTTATTGCACAGTGAATTTAAAAAAACACACACCTGAATACAAATTGAAACACAAGTAAGGACACTAAAACATCTAAAAACGGGACTAAATTGCCTAAAATTGCTTCTGCATATCTCACCTTCCTAGCGCCAAAAATGCACTTAATACATGTACCCAAACTATCAATCCCTAGAGAAAGTACGCAAGACTTTATTGAACACATACAGGTGAATGGACCAGCAAGGCAGAGAATGATAGACAGAAATGGCAGAAAGGGACAACATTGAACATATATTCTGGAACTGTGTATGTGTTAAACAATTCTGGAAACATTTACAGCATACAGCCAACGATAGATGTGCAAATGTATCTTCATTGATATTAAACCAATCAATCATACTTTTTGGACATGACGCAAACTTCAAGTCTGACAAAACTTTTGATTACATTTTGTTACTTGCAAAATTTTTTACATATACATGTAAACTCAACAAAAGCTTACCAATCTCGTCACTATATCAAATGTTTCTGAAAACAAGATATTAAATTGAAAAATACATTGCTGCTATCAGTTATGAGCTTGGTAACTTTTCAATAAATTGGCTTTTTTATAAAGACTTGATGGAAACTTGAAATGTTTTAGAAGAGAGAGAGAGAAGGAAAATAAGGGCACGCATAAATGCGCGTACTTTGGTGTGAGATCGGACAGGGATCAAATCGGGCAGAAATCGAAATTCAAATTGAAATTGGATGCATCAGTGATGATCCTCAGATCTCATGACTAACACTGCACATGTCTGTTTCCTTCGGGCCTGGTTTGAAACCAAGATATATCATGATGGTAGGCGTCGAGTACAGCCCTGTCACGTTGCCTCAATCGTAGATGGCAATCCATAGCATCATGATCATCAACACTATCGTCATTATCATACTGTTGTGAAAACTTTCCTCAGTGGCAATTAATAAGATGTAGGCAGCAAATAGGACAGAAAAAAAAAGTTACTGCTGCGAGTGTATAAAAATTACCTTTACTTTGCTCCATTGTCCTGGTGTCTCATTTGTCACACAACTGATCGTACGCTAGAAGAAGTAATACTAGCTGCTGCAGTATTAATTTGCTAATAATGGGGATAATAATAACAATGATGACAATGATAATAATAACGGTTATTGGTATTACTATATGAATGATAATTAAAGTAATAGTAATGATAATAGTAATAATAATAATAATAATAGTAATAGTAACAGTAACAGTAATAGTAACAATAAAGTAATAGTTACAGTAATAATAATAACAATAGTAGTAGTAATAAAAAATAATAGTAAAATAATAATAATGATTATGATAATAATAACAGTAATAATAATAATAGTAATACTACTACTCCTACAACTAGTAATAATGATAATGATAATAATAATAATAATAATAATAATAATAATGATGATGATAATAACAATAATAATAATAGATGATGATAAAAATAGTGACAATAATAAGAACGATGATGATGATGATGATGATGATGATGATGATGATGATGATGATGAATGATGATGATGATGATGATGATGATGATAGCGATAATAATGATAATCAAGATGATCATAGTTATTCCATTTATAAAGTTCAAACACACATGTCAGGGATTCGCTCGTTGCACTTCACCAACAGCATAAACATTGCCATGTTCATACATAAATGCGCAAACACAGACGGACACATACACACCACTAATACATCACTGCAGCATAAACATGCAAAACAAACATATGAGATACATGAATACAACAATACATCATCGCAGCATAAACATACTTCATCAAAAATAGCAAATACGTTTTTCAATTTATCGGTTACAATCACACATGAAAACATCACACATATATATATAAGCAAGTACACACACACACACACACACACACACACACACACACACACACACACACACACACACACACACACACACACACACAACATACACACACACACACACACACACACACACACACACATATTTCCAGATAATCCTATACATAAGGCTTCTGCCATTGACTTAACTTTGTTATCACCTGACCTCGTCATTAATTGCATGTGGCATGTTACATCCGACTCCCTTGGAAGTGATCACCTGTCAATTGTCACAGTTGTAAATGAACAGTTTGATAACGCACCAGAACAAGACGACGTTATACCTAGATACATGTATAACCGTGCGAACTGGGTAACATACCGTACGATTTTAATGGAAAAACTTGCAGGTTTAACGAAAGCGACAATGATGTGTATTCACATTCACAAACGCTCTACACGAGGCAGCAAACAATTCAATTCAAAAGGAAAGTATTCAACAAAGTAATTATGTTGATAATAGTTGGTGGAATCATTTATGTGAGGAAGCGAAAAATGAAAAAAAGAAAATGTATAAAATCTATTTAAAAACTAAATCTCCAGAAGACCATTACGATATGAAAGTGGCAAAGATTCATTCAAACAAAGTTATAACCCAAGCCAAAAAGGAGTATCGGACAGATGCTTGCTCTCAACAATTTTCGGGCCCAAAGATCTTCCTAAAATTTGGAATAAGGTCAAAGAAATAAAAAAAATGGTTTTCATTTACCCCAGTTTCCTATTGAGATTAAAAACAAAGAATTTCCTTCGTCATCTGAGAAAGCTAAAGAATTCGTACAGTTCTTTTCGAGAGCAAGTAATTCTGGTAGCTTGTCTACATCAGTAAGGGAGAAAAGACTGAAAATTGAAGAAACAGAAGAATACTTAGATCTTCCCCCCAATAGTCACATGTACATAAATTCGAAAATTACGTTACAAGAACTTAAATATGCCCTTATCTCGTTGAACAACAAGAAATCGGCTATAGGACTAGATGGCGTTTTGCATACCCTTTTGAATCTTTTGCCTGAGAAATGTATTGAATACTCACACAATATCATACTAAAATGCTGGGAAAGTGGTCGCATACCTGACATTTGAAAGACTTCAGTTGTGTTACCTAAACCAAAAGCTTATAAACCCCTCTCTGATCCAGGTAGTTACAGACCTATCTCGCTTACATCCCATGTTTCCAAACTAACCGAAAAAAACAATTATGTTGAATCGACTTACTTACTTTTGTGAGAAAAATGATATGATACATATTAACTAATCTGGGTCTCAAAAAAGGTAGATCGACGACATACCATTTAGTCAAGTTAACAACTCAAATTAAAAATCAGTTTGCTAAACGAAAAAATTTCTAAGCTACCTTTTTTCTTTATCTTAAAAAAGCGTACGACCAAGTCTGGCATGCGAGACTTTTGTTCAAATTAAAACACATAGGTCTAAATGGTAATCTTTATTATTTTATCAAAGCGTTTATAAGTGATCGAAGTATAGTCGTTAAAATAGATAATACATACTCTAAAAAACGATCTGTAAGCATGGGAATTCCACAGGGTTCCGTAATATATCCTTTATTATTTAATGTTCTGATCTATGACCTGCCCACACAAGTCTCAAACAATGTAAACGTAGCTCAGTATGCTGATGACATAGTTGTTTGGATGAACGTTTCGTTGAAAAGGAAGACTTTCTTAAGAGAAATAAACTACTTTAAAAAGGTCTATCAAAGTGAAATTAATCATATTTCCACTTACGTGACGGTTAATGTTTTGGAAATATCCAATGAAAAGACACACATGATGCTTTTTGATAATGGTCTTAGTCCTAAAGAGGAACCGTTGTTTAAAATTGATAATGAGGAACTGAATTATGCTACTCAGGGGAAATTTATGGGAGTATACTTGACTTCTAGTTTACAGTGGAAAGAACATATTGATGCCTTGTTATATACAGCTATGAAAAGCTGTAACTTAATGAAAACATTATTAGTAAACAGTCTTGGGGACAGGACACTAAAACCTTGTTACATCTTGTAACAGCTTTAGTAAGATCGAAGTAGGCTTATGGCCAAGAGGTGTATTTTTCTGCTCCAAAATGCTATTTGAAAAAAATTCAAAGCTTAGATAGTAAAGCTGTTAAATGTGCTCTTGGGGTACCAGTGTATACAAAAACACAAGAAGTATATAAAACAGCCGGTATCCTTCCCTTGGAAGACTGAAGGAAGTTATCAGCTGCTAAATACATAGTTAGAGCACATGCAGTAGATAATTATGCTGATACGGAACTTAAAATAAAGGCACAAGAAACAATATCAACTTACACAAATGAGCTTTTTGAAATTTCCCGCGTAGTACCTAACAAAGTTTCACTTAAGATAATATGTTGTCCTCTACCCCCCTGGAAATTGTACAAAGCAACTTTTGATATCAACTACACTGATGATGACTTGAGTAAAGATATTAGTCCTCACTTGTTAGCAATTGACGTTCTGTCACATCTACATACAAAATATTTACATTCTTTGTAAATATTTACTGATGGCTCTGTTCTAGATGATGGTGCAGCAAGCGCTGGCTTTCTAATTCCAAACTTTAAAATAGAAAAGGCTTACTCTTTATGACAGGGGCATTCAATCTTCACTTCTGAATTAGTTGCCATCCTGATGGCACTGAAATATATAGTAGATCTATCCATACCTTTGTTTAGTATTTTGTTATGTTTAGATTCGAAATCGGCATTACAATCCCTAAAAAGTTGCGAATATAAAGTGAATAGTACGTTAATATTTGAAATAAAATTTCTAATTCATTGTTTGATAACAAGTAATACACAAGTTACTTTTTGTTGGATCCCATCGAATTGTGGCATCATATATAATGATCGGGTGGACAGAATAGTTAAAAGTGCAACATTGAATTGGGCTTGCAGTACTAACTTGATTTACCACTCTCTGAACATGAAATGAATGCTAAATTAGAAAACAAAGTGAAAGCTCAACGTGACCTTCGCCCCTTCATTATAAATTACCAGGGTTTTACAAGACTACAGATAACTTTAGCTTACAAGATTATCTCTCAACTCACTTTGAACTAAATTCAGTAAAAACATCAAATGTATCTGTAATGATTACATAACAGTTAAACACATTTTGTGTTGTCAGCAAATGTGACCTTAGTTCCCTGCATCATTTACAAATTCAAAACAGAAACATACTGATTTCACTCTGTATTTACACATTGCTAGGCATTTACTGCAAGTCCCATAGATCATTTTTTTTTATTCAGCCTGATTGTTTTATATCAGTAACCCCCACCTGCTCCTTTTTTTCTATTGTTACAATGCTTTGAATTAGACAAGACAATTTTTTTCTCTCCCTTCTACCTCTCCAGATATTAACAGGTGACTTGTTATACGCCAGCACAAGAACTTAAATGCTCACAGCACACACACACACACACACACACACACACACACACACACACACACACACACACACACACACACACAACACACAACATACACACACACACACACACACATACACATACACCCACACCCACGCATGCACGCATGCACGCATGAACGAATACACGCAACCCTGAGCAAATTGATGAAGCCTGATCGTTCTAATGTTTGGTTTGTTTTTCTCTTGTTCGTTAATTTGTCTGACGTTACCTTATATGGTACAATGCCTTTATGATTTCATAGATTCGTTCACCCCCTTATTTACTTATTTGTTCATTCACTTATTTATTCATTTACTTACTATTTATTATTTATTTGTTTATTTTTTTATTTATTCATCTATCTATTTATTCTTATATGTTCATTTTTTATTCATTCATTTATTTATTTATTTATTTGCTTGCCTTTTTTTCTCGTCTAAAAACACTTATGTGAATAGATGTTAAAGAAATAACGAACGAACACATAAACACATACACACATATACACACACACACACACACACACACTCAAAAAAAGCAAAGAGGGATAAAAAAAAAATAGAAAGACGAGAACGTTCACACACAAACAAGATAGAGAGAGTGAGAGAAAGGGGAGAGACAGAGAGGAGAGAGAGGGGGGAGACAGCCAGCCAGACAGACAGACAGAGAGAGACTTTTGTCATTCTGAATAGAAAACATTCTTCGTGACCAGTCGTTGTGGTGTAGTGGTTAACGCAATGGACTACCGACTGGAAGGTTTGTGGGTTCGAATTCCCATCAGTCCCTTCAAAACTATATCATTGTGAGATTTTTCGGCTTTAACTGACTCCAACCCAGAGCTGGGCGTGCTATGAGAAGACTGGTATCACACAGTCGAGACTCATACACTTCAGGATGATGCGTCATTGAGGGTGTTGCTCAAATCTTCTGACCAGCACCGCAGGTGTCTGTGTCTCTCAGGCCTAGTTGACGTCAGGATGCATTACGATAGTAAGCATAGCCCTGTAGGCTGTAGCCCTGTCACGCAGTCTCAATCCTAGATGGAACTTCATAGCATCATGATTATCATCCTCATCGACATCATCATCATCGCATTGTAAAAAAAAAACTATGCCAACTTCTGTGGCCATTAAAGAGAAAATGGACGAAAAAAAAAAGAGTACAAAGGTAACCTCCCTAAAAATGTTTTTTTTTTTTATAATTCTTCATTCAAAAATGAGTGAGTCACTTACTTGAAGAAATTAAATCTACCTCCTGCGCTGGCTATTTCCCATACCTTGGTGGGGCTTCCCACGTCTATTGTGCCCTGTAATACACACACACACACACACACATACATACACACACACACAGGCACACACACACACACATACACACACAAACACACACACAAACACACACACATACCCAAACACACACACACACGCACATACTCGCACACACAACACACAAACACACACACTTACAAACACACATATACACAACACACAACGCACACACACACAAACACACACACATACACACACAAACACACACACATACACGCACACATGCACACACACACACACACACACACACAAACACACACACACACAAAGACATACACACAAACACACACACACACACACAAACACACATATACACACATACAAACACACACACACACACACACACACACACACACACACACACACACACACACACACGCACACACGCACACAAATAAGCAAACAAACCAGGAAACAAATAAAGCACGCATACACGCATGCATTTCATAAGCAATTTCTCGGAATAAAACGAACATGCCGAAAAGCTAAAAATCTACTTATACTAATTGAAAGAGGACCATTTTCTATCAGTAGACAAATTATGTCCAGTACAAGGCTTCTGATTACACATATTACAATAATAGAAAATACCAAATATCTTACATGAGACATGTATACAATGAAATGTCACAAAGTAGCCGTGCTCAAAAAGCATCTTTATTTGACTCTATATGAAGAATTATTCATGATATTGGAACAAATTGTGTATGGAACAAGCAATTAACCTTGCGAACAAAACACGAAACATGCAATGGAAAAAAGTAAAACACATATACATCTGTTTCTGGGATCAAAGGAAAAGGATAAACACATCAAGATTACTTTTTTATATCATCATCATCATCAGGTGCCTTGCCATATGGCGTTGGCGATCATGGACTTCCATCTGCCTCTATATGGCATTAATAGTTCCTTTCCCTTCGACAAATCCACACTGTTCATCTGCTATTTCTCTTTTGATTCTATTCCTTGTCCTCATCATGATTATTCTTAACAGGAGTTTTGTTACATGACTCATCAAACTGATTGTGCGATGGAGTTCGCATTCTATAGCCACTGCCTTCTTTGGAAGTGCAATGAAAATTGATTTTGACATATCTTTGGGGATTTTTCCAGTGTCGTAAATTTCATTTAGGAGGACTGTTATTTTTTCTATGCCAAATTCCTCCAGGGCTTCAATCATCTCTGTAGTAATGTTGTCTGGTCCTGGGCCTTTCCTGGTTTCATCTTTTTCAGTGCTGCTCTAACTTTATCTTTCATTATGGGTGGTCCTTCAAAGTTCTTTTTTTATAATGTGTTCTTCGTTTCTGTCATCCTCAAAAAGGTCTTTAATGTACTCTCTCCATGTGTCCAGTATTTTGTCTTTTTCCATGATAAGCGTGCCATCTTTCGATTCTAAGCAACCAGTTGATGTGCATGTATTTTTCCTGTGGACAATTTCTTCAATTCGTCTGTACCATGAGGATCCATTTTGTGTCGGTTTTCTAGTCCTTTGCATTTTGTGTTCAGGAACCAGAAGAACAAGCAAACCAAAAAGAACGCGTGTCCAACACAACAAGACAAGACAAGCGCAAATTTTCGGCCAACCGGCCTTTGTCAAGCGCGAATGCACGATCACAAACAGACACCAAACAACGGATAATAACAAAAAGACTAAAACTTCCCTGCCGCCTCGTCCAGTGGATAAAAAGGGACCAAATGGAATGCCAATGTGCCTATGAGCAGTGGTAAGAAGTGGGGAGAGGGGAGGCAACTATTTTTGTGTTCAGCCAAGCTTCCTTAGCTTCATTGCACCTATACCTGATTTCTTTGTTTATCTTCTTTTTTTATATAATACAAGTTATTATCGGCGAGAAAACGCCTGCTTGTAGAAGTAGAAGAAAAGAAGAAGAGGCGAAAGAAAACAAAATGAAGAAAAAAAGATGATGGTGGTGAGAGAAGGAAGAGAAGAAGAAGAGAGAAGAAGAAGAAAGAAGAAGAAGAAGAAGAGAAGAAGAAGAAGAAGAAAGAAGAAGAAGAGAAAAGAAGAAGACAACGAAGAAGAAGAAGAAGAAGAAGAAGAAGAAGAAGAAGAAGAAGAAGAAGAAGATGAAGAAGAAGAAGACAACGAAGAAGAAAAGAAGAAGAAGAAGAAAAAGAAGAGAAGAAAGAAGAAGAAGATGAAGAAGAAGAAGACAACGAAGAAAGAAGAAGAAGAAGAAAGAGAAGAAGAAGAAGAAGAAAGAGAAGAAGAAGAAGAAGAAAGAAGAAGAAGAAGAAGAAGAAAGAGAAGAAGAAGAAGAAGAAGAGAAGAAGAAGAAGAAGAAGAAGAAGAAGAAGAAGAAGAAGAAGAAGAAGAAGAAGAAGAAGAAGAAGAAGAAGAAGAAGAAGAGAAGAAGAAGAAGAAGAAGATGAAGAAGAAAAGAAGAAAGAAGAAGAAGAAGAAGAAGAAGAAAAGAGAAGAAGAAGAAGAGAGAAGAAGAAGAAGAAGAAAAGAAGAAGAAGAAGAAGAAGAAAGAAGAGAAGAAGAAGAAGAAGAAGAAGAAGAAGAAGAAGAAGAAGAAGAAGAAGAAGAAGAAGAAGAAGAAGAAGAAGAAGAAGAAGAAGAAGAAGAAGAAGAGAAGAAGAAAAGAAGAAAAAGAAGAAGACGAAGAAGGTGATAAAACGAAGAAAAGGTAAAAAGAAGAAGGAAAGAGCAGAAGAAAGGGAAGAAGAAGTAAAAGAAGAAGAGCAAGTAAATACGACAATGACACCAAGACCACTCACAAATGCAAACCCACCACCACCACCACCACAACCACCAACTACAGCAACAACATTATCCACACGTTTTGTGATGGAGCAAAAGTACACATACCTTGATGAGAATGGCAAACATACCAGCATACATGACAAAGGCCTGGAAGACGTCAGTCCAGATCACAGCCTTCAGACCTCCCTGTGGACAGGACACGTTTTTAAAGGCAATGTACTCTTCTTATGAATATCATTGTTTTATATAATATAATATTTATATATATTATATATATATATTATATATATATATATATATTCTATTCAGTCTATTTCAAGAACAAGCATGTTTGCAAAACCGTCTGTGTGTGTGTTTGTGGGCTGTTTGTTGATTGTTATCCAGATTTCTCTGTAAGTTTTCATGATATATATATATATATTTATATCTATAGGTGTTTCCTTTTTCCTGTTATTGTTGTTGCTGTTGTTGTTGTTTTTGTTGTTGAAGTAGCTATTGTTGTCGGCCATTATGCTGTGTGGATATGGGTGTGTGTGTATGAATGTATGTGTATATAATGTGTGTGTGCAGGCATGTGGGTAAATGCATGTATTTACTGTTATTTGTTATTTTTATGTCTTACCTGTTTATTTATCTACATCTGCTCATTTATTTTGTGTGTATTTATTCACCTACTCATTTACTTACTTACTCACTTACTTACTTACTCACTTGCTTACTTACTCACTTGGTTACTCACTCACTTACTCACTCACTTATTCACTGACTGACTGACTGATTGACTTGCTTACTTGCTTGCTTGCTTGCTTGCTTGCTTGCTTGCTTGCTTGCTTGCTTACTGACTTACTTATCTATGATTAAGAAAATATTGTCTTCACCTGGTTGATAGACAGCTGAGCATTTGGACATCAACTGGGGGGTAGTGGTGGTTTTGTCATGTGAGACGAATTTATACAGGATAGCTAGTTGTAATGTGGTTCAGACCTTTGTTTGTTAATTTATTTGCTTTATATAAATATTCCTTTTTTGAAAGTAAGATACACAGATACACAAGCCATTTACATGTAACCAAGATTATTCCAGTGAAAGGCTGATATAATACCAATATAAAATATAGACTAGGTAAAAATTAGGATACCCAGGGTCTCAGGACCTGGCCAGCTCATGGGTTTATGTGCAGGCTTAAGGCGTGTGTCATGATCACCATACACATGGCACCTGTGACGCTAGTGCGCATGGAATTCATTCCGAGCGCGGAGACGTCATTTCGAAAAACTGAAACTGAAACTAATTCAATCTCCATATTATAGAAAAATCTTCGTATTGTAAACTGAAATGTCTCACATAGACCAGAGGAGGGTGTTTGTCTATCTGTCTCTCTGTGTCTGCGTCCGTGACGAAAATTTTTCATTAGCAAAATCTTCTCAATTATGTCTGAATGGATCTTACCAAACTTTGGGTCAAAGATCATTGAGGAATCGCAAATGCACAAAATTAAAACTGCCATGCTGCCAAAATTAAGGTCACACGGACTATTAAAAAAAGTTCCTGAAATCAGCAATAAATAAAGTCGGTGTGTGGACAACACTGTCTCAAGAACAGCTGACAGTATTTACATTGTGTTTTTACTGTTGTGACAGTCTATCATTGTTCTCGCTTCACGTCAAGTTTTCTTTCAAAGTCACAGTGATACTGAGAAGTCTGGAATCTGGATTTTCTATAACAAATATGGAATTTGGATTTTCTGTGTTTTTGTATTAAAGGGAGACTGTTAAAATTGTTTTGACCACGATGAAGTTTTGTATAAGAAAGAAGATTGTTAGAAGAAATTGACCACAATAATTTTTGCATAAAAAAACAGATCTTTTGGACGGATTGATCATAACAACTTGTATAAAAATGAGATTTTTAGAACAGATTGAGCACAATCTTTCGTATAGAAAAGAGAGATTGTTTAAACGGATAGATCATTATAATTTTTTTTATGAAAAGGAAATTATCGAAACGGATTGAACTAATGTTTGTATGAAAAGAGAAATTCTTAGAACAGATTGACCATTATATGTAGACCTTTGGAAGAGGACGAAAAACGAATCGGACCCGTGTGCCTTCTGGCTACGCACGCTTAAGATCCCAAGGCATTGAAAATCGTGAAGAGCAGGGCATTGCCCGGCTGCCATGGTATAAAACATTGAAGGTTCCACCCCTTGAAGACCAGTTAGCCTTCGTGCCTTTCTGAAGTCTTGGTAAAGAAAAGAATTGTGATTATGAATATGAATTCGAAGCAAGGGAGAGGAGATGGGCGCCGCCCTTGTGGTGCTGGACCCGTGGAAAGTTGAGGTCTCTGCCACCTCATTCCCCTACGACTTCAGGGTTATGGAACTATCCAGACAGGACCCAAGGACCTGGCCAGCTCATAGGTTTATGAGGCAGGCTTAAGGCTTGTGTCGTGATCATTCTGGATCTTCTCCATCACATGGCACCTGTGACGTTAGTGCATATGGAATTCATTCCGAACGCTGAGACGTCATCTTGAGAAATTGAAAATGAAATGAAAAAATGTAATATTCTTAGAAGGAATTGATCAAATTAATTTTTACAATTTTTGTATAAAAAGGGAGAATGTTAAATCGACCAGCTTGCCTACTTACTTACTTACTCACTTACTTGCTTACTTATTTAATTACTAAGTTACTTACTTACTTACCTACTTACTTACTTACTCACTCACTCACTTATTTATCTATCTATGATTAAGAAAAGATTGGCTTCACCTAGCTGATAGATGGCTGAGCATTTGGGCATTGACTAGGGTGGGAGGATCTGTCATGTAAGACGAGTTTATACAGAATAGCTAGTGTGTTGTGATTCAGACCTCTAATGATTTATTTATTTACTTCATATGTGTGTTCCTTTTTTGAAGGTAAGATACACATATACACATATCATTTACATATAACCAAGATTATTCCAGTGGTAGGCTAATGAAATACCAGTATGAAATATAGACTAAGTTAAACATAGTCTAGGTATGGCCTCAAGACCTGGCCAGCTCCTGGGTTTACCATACACGTGGCACCTGTGACGTTAGTGCATATGGAATTTGTTCCAAGCGAGGAGACGTCATCTTGAGAAACTGAAACTGTGTAAAAGGAGATTTGGTAAGAACGAATTGACCATCCTGTTCACAAGGTTTGATGCTGTCAGCGCATGATTTAATGTACTTTATATTTGTGTAAAGCTCGGAATAGTGGTATGTCACTATAAAAGATATAGTACGGTACCTATCAATGGAAACCTTACCGTATTTATGGGTGTTTTTGTTAACCAGACTAAGCGTTTTATTTTGAATGTGTGTGTGTGTGTGTGTGTGTGTGTGTGTGTGTGTGTGTGTGTGTGTGTGTGTGTGTGTGTGTGTGTGTGTGTGTGTGTGTGTGTGTGTGTGTGTGTGTGTATGTGTGTGTGTGCTAATCATGATTTCTTTGTACCTGAAGTGGTTGTGATAATGATGTGTGTGTGGTTTGAATCCAGCGAGTGCATTACTTTAATTTTCGAAGTGGTATTGATACAGAAGTAACCTATCGTAGAAGGATGATGGTGAAGAGGAAAACAACAACGACCATGATGACGATGATGACAGTGATAGCGGTGGCAGGTGGTGGTGGTGGTGGTGGTGTGGTGGTGGTGGTGGTGTGGTGTGCTGCTGCTGCTGTGCTGCTGCATGATGATGATGATGATAATGATGATGATGATGATAATGCTGATGATGCCAATGAAACTGCTGCTGTGATAATGATGGCAGTGGTGGCTGGTGGTGGTGGAGGAATGGTGGTCATGCTGCTGATGAGATGAGGAGGAGGGATGGTGTGGTGATGGTGATGTGAGGTGATGGTGGTGGTAGTGTGATGGTGATGGTGATAGTGTGTGTGATGATGATGATGATGATGATGATGATGATGATGATGATGATGATGATGATGATGATGATGATGAAGCTGCTGCTGCTACTACTACTGCTGCTGCTGCCGATAATGATGGCAGTGATGACTGGTAGTGGTGGTGGCTCGTGTGGTGGTGGTGGTGGTCATGCTATGCTGCTGCTGCTACTGCTGCTGATATGAGGAGGAGGATAATAATGATGCTGGTGTGGTGTGGTGGTGGTGGTGATGATGATGATGATGATGATGACACAATGGCGACGACGACGACGGCATCAGTTTGAATTTGCAATGGACATGTGTGTCTAGGCGATTGTAAGCCAGTGTGGCCAGGGCTCATCAGGACCACTTGCTGCTATGTGGGCAGAGGGTGTTATCATGCCTTTCTTTCTGTAGTTTAAGGAGTGATCTGATGATACTCCTCTCCTCCCTAATGCGATCATGGCCCTACATATGTATCTATCCCTTGTTGCCGCAAGCACGTCTTCTGCCATCCCTGTCCTCAGTCACTCCCTGGGTCTACCTGGTGCTCTCTTTCCCTCCAGCTTTCCTGTTGTGACCAGGTGGTATATTTCGTCTTTCCTCATAAAATGGCCTATAAGTGTTGCTTTCTTTTCCTAATCTTCCTTATCAATGATCTTTCTGTGTTTGCCTCCATCAAGACTGTCTCGTTTGTTTTCTTTGCTGTCCATGGAACTCTCAACATTCTTCCTAGAAACCATATCTCAGCTGCCTCAATCTTGTTCTGGCTTTGTTTGTTGACTGTCCACGCCTCACAACCGTATAACATTATCGGTTCTATATAACATTCAAGAACTCTCTTCCAGATGTTGGACTATAAACAACCACCTATCCACTTTACTCATCCACCCATCCACAGACTCTGTCAACCGACCATCGTATCAATCAACCAATTATCTAATCACCCCCACTGATTCACCAGCAACGGAAAGGACAGAAAGAGAAAATTGACCAAACTCTACTACACTTGTGGTAGGAGATATCGTGTGTAATTGCCTTTACCGTTGGAAAATACAATAACTCAAAGACAGATAAATCAGAAAAAACACGAAAAAACAATAATAACGCGTATTTAATACAACAAGACAAGACAGGCACAAATTTTCGGCCAACTGGCCTTTGTCAAACGTAAGATTACGAATAAACAAATACCAAATACAAAAATAAGGAGAGAAAGACTGAAACTTCCCTGCTGCTCTGTCCAGTGTGAGAAAAGGAATAAGCTTACTAAAATGACATTGTAATGTGATTTTGAGTAAATATGATGTCAGAATGGAAGTGAGATGGATATATAATCATTATATTTACTCAAAATCACATAATGATGTCATTTTAGTCAGTTTATTCCTTTTCTCACACTGGTCAGAGCAGCAGGGAAGTTTCAGTCTTTCTCTCCTATTTTTTTTTATCTGGTATTTGTTTTTTTGTGACCTTACGCTTGACAAAGGCCAGTTGGCCGAAACTTTGCGCTTGTCTTGTCTTGTTGTATTAAATACACATTCTAATTCCTTTTCCGTTTGTTTTTTCTTGTTTTGTTTTGTTTTGTTTGTTTTTTGTTTGTTTGTTTTTGTTTTTTTCTGGTTCTTGTTTGCTTGAACGCGGGCAGTCACACTTGTTTTGGATTACAGATAAACCAGTCAACCAAACGATCTGCCCACGTATCCACCACGAAACCAGCCCTCCAACCATAGTTAATCAACCAACCAGCCTCTCACCCAACCATCTAATCAAGTAGTCAAGCAAGGAAAGCCGTACTCACAATAGAGGTATAGATGACAGCCACCAAAGCGATGAGAAAGATGGAGCTCCACTGGGAGAACCCCGTCACTGCAAACAGACACAGACAGACAGAAAGTTCTCTCAGTACAATTCGGTTTCAGTTTCAGTTTCAGTTTCTCAAGATGACGTCTCAGGACTCGGAACGAATTCCATATGCACTAACGTCACAGGTGCCACGTGTATGGTGACCGTGGCACATGCCTTAAGCCTGCACATAAACCCATGAACTGGCCAAGTCCTGAGGCCCTACCTAGACTATGTTTTACCTCGTCTATATTTTATACTGGTATTATGTTAGTCTCCCACTGGAATAATCTTGGTTACATGTAAATGACATGCGTATGTGTGTATCTTACCTTCGAAAAAGGAACATATATATAAAGTAAATAAATAAATCATTAAAGGTCTGAATCACAACACAACTATACATTCTGTATAAACTGGTCTCACACAGAGGAACCCACCCCCACCCCTAGTCAATGCTCAAATGCTCAGCCATCTATCAACTAGGTGCAGACAATATCTTCGTAATCATAGATAGGTAAGTACGTACGTACGTACGTAAGTAAGTAAGTAAGTAAGTAAGTAAGTACAATTCGGTTAATTGTGTTATCTAACCACATCTGGAAATTAGAATGTGCATACACTGAAAGCGCATCACTCGTTCTTATCATTTCTTATATCTGCTTAAAACATTTGACTCCCGCACCCTATCCACCAACTACAAAAACTTAATCCTTTGATCCCCTCACTCTATCCACCAGCTTCCTGTTTTGAGTTCGGATCCAAAATCATGTGAGCTTGTCCCTTCCTGTCTGATGTTCGAATGCCTTTATGTTCTGCTGCCATATGTTATCCACATTATCAATTTTTCTTTGTCATTTGGTGATTTTCCTTAAAACTTCAAACCTGCTATCACACAGCCACTCGTCAAAAAAAAAATTAAAATAATTTTTTGTCAATACACGCCTACAGAAAGAAAAAAAAATGACATTGCACCGCCGTGAAGCCCCCTCCCCAGGAAGACCAGGCCAAACTTCGCTGGGTGATTTATTTTTATGAACAAATAAGACAAATAAACAAAGAAATAATCCAACGCTCCTTTTTTTCTTTCTTTTTTTTTTCTTTATCTGTGTGCATTTATTTGTACAGGCCTGTAATGCCTTCAGAATATTGCCAGTAACCATTCCTTAACCCTTTCACTCCCACTCCGACTGCAAAAACTCAACCCTTTGACTCCCTCATCCTATCCACCAGCTGTCTGCAGGAAGCTGGTGGATAGGGTGAGGGAATCAAATGGTTAAGTTTTTGCTTTGCTAGCGTGGTCGACAGTGCAGGATGGTGGTGGACAGGGTGAAAGAGTCAAAGGGTTAATTGCCGTAGGTTTTTTTGTTGTTTTATTTTGTTTTTGTTTTGACGTTTCGTCCGTGTATCCTTCACACGGGACGTCTGTGTGTCATCTCACCCGAAATACCAACGTTGAGATCTCACTAGAATTTCTTTTTTTTCAAACGTATTTTTAATTCGTTTTTGACAAGACACAAATAAAGACAATATTTGCCGAATATTTTTAAAATGTCACTGAGAATCATTAACAAAATTTATGTACAAAGGGGTGAACAAAATTTACATACATACGTCATATCTAATAATCTCTTATATGCTTTTCAAAACAATACAAAGTCGTTTGATTTGTACAGTTTCAGATCGTAGCTGTTGTTGGTGGCGGTTTTATTTATTTTTGGTTGTTGCTGTTTGTTTGTTTGTGTGTTTGTTTGTTTGTTTTTGTTTGTTTTGTTTGTTTTTTTTGTTTTTTTGTTGTGTTTTTTTTTTTTGTTTTGTTTTTGTTTTTGTTTTCTCAAATTTCTTTGTATTCGTTTTCGACAAAATACAACCATAAACGTATTAACAAAGCAAAATCATTTGTATCAGACTTAAAAGTTTAAGGGGCAGACCTACCCAGATTAGGGTACCAAAATTATGATGTTCAGTGTTTCAGTTCTAATTAACCGATTACCATGATATTTGGCAAGAAGATACCTCAGACAGTATTCTTTGGATGAATATCTTTGTTGGGGTCTGTGAGTTATGACAAGTTGACAAAAATTAATTAATTAAAATAATTGATTTTTTGCGAGATTGTATACATCAGACATAATATGTTCAAACGTTTCATCCGATTTCCTTGATATTTGGCACACATATAGCAGAGACAGGTACCTATAGCCGGTAGTAAAATCTTGCAATTCTGCTTGAAAGAAAAATTTTATCAAAAGTTGTTGTTTTGTTTTTTTAAATTTTATTAAAATTATTCTAAAAATTGGTGTGATGATTGTACAGAAATGATAATAGTAGAGCTAAGATTTTACTACATGCCATACATACTATACAGATGTGTTTGCTCACTAAATATCAAATTCCTAACATGAATATATGTAGTTATAATATCACAGTATGTACTAATAAATTTTTCATTTTCGCGAGAACATTTTTTAATTAATTACTTTTTGTCAATTTTTCATTACTCACAGACCCCAACAAAGATATTCAATCCAAAGAATACTGTCTGAGGTATCTTCTTGCCAAATATGGTGATTGGTTAATTAAATGAACATGAATCAACTTGGTACCAAATCTGGGTAGATCTGTCCCCTTAAAATACATGCAAAACGTCTACATCGTCAGCAAAGGGTCTCTGTGCGTGAATTTACGGTCACTATCAATCAACATATAAGACAAACATCCAAATAGAAAAAGGCAGGTCATAGAGAAACAAGGCATACGTCTCATAAAGAAGCAAAAAGTCACATCAGACTTCATCTGAAACCAGGGACAGATATGGCAGCCATTTTTCTCTAACAGCGTGTAAATTCCAGCTCAATTGTGCATTATCTTCTTTTATCTGGAAGTTTTTTCACCACTCAGAGTTTGGTAGAGCTGTGGGGTTGATGGTGAGAACAATATCTGTTCCAGATGGGCACTTCAATATAGAGCAACTGGAATCCGAAACTGGGATTTCTGTCTTCCTTGAAGGGCACACACACACGCACACGCGTGTGCACACACACACACACACACACAACACATACAACACACACACACACACACCACACACACACACACACACAAGCTGCACGCTCACACACATATACGCGCGCGTGCGCTGACACACACGCACACACACAGAGTCGCACGCACTCACACACACTCACACACACTCACACACAGGCGTGCACGCTCACAAACACGCGCTCGCGCGCGTGCACTGACACACACACACACACACACACATAAGGCGCCCGCACTCACACACACACACATGCACACACACGCACACGCGCACATACACATATACACGCCACACACACACACACATAAGCGCACGCGCTCACATGCACACACACACATACACACTCACATACGCACACGCTCACGCACACACACACACACACACACACACACACACAAACACACAACACACACACACACAAACAACACACACACAACACACAAACACACAAACACACAAACACATACACACACACGCACGCACACACACACACACACACACACACACACACACACACACACACGGACACACACACAGACAGATACATATCTCTCTCCAGTTGGCTTGATATACTCTTATTCCTCCCTCTACACCTTTTCCCCCCTTTTTTTTAAAGGAAGATTACATATCATCACCGTCATACAACCAACACAATTACCGCTATTATCATCACCACATTAATCAATGAGGAAACAATGGTGTATGTCAAATAAATAGTTAATAAACTTACCAGCCTCCAAAGCGATCGCCGGACCGAAAAGCACTATGCCCATATACCACGTCTGAAATCATAATGATATTGATTGATAACAATACAATGATGATGGTGATGGTGGTGGTGATGATGATGATGATGGTGATGATGATGATGACGACGACGTCAACGACGACAACGATGATTATGATGATGGTGACGGTGGTGGTGGTGGTTGGTGATAATGGTGGTGGTGGTGGCGATGATGATGATGATCATGACGACAACGACGACGACAGCAACGACGACGACGATGATTTTGACGATGGTGACGGTGGTGGTTGTGGTTGGTGTGATGATGATGATGATGATGATGATGATGATGATGATGATGATGATGATGATGATGATGAGATTGATGTTGATGGTGATGATAATGATGATAAGAATAAGAACAGTAGTATCATTAATAATAAATGTTGATGGAAAAAATAAAGAATAACAATTAGAATAGTGACTACTGCTTCAGCGTTTCATCTCAGAAGAGCCCTAAGCGCTTCTCAAAAGCACAAAACTAACTGAACATGCCCGTAAAGTAAATACAGGTCAACACTTCAACATTTACGTATGATGAAAACATACTGACTATCATATATACAGTGAAAAAGAAGCTAGGAAAATGAATTATAACAATGTGTTCTTCTATATATCAATCCGTCAACATCATCATCATCATCATCATCATCATGTACCCTGCTGTATGGCGCTGGCGATCATGGCCCACCGTACGAATCTAGCCTTCGTCGCTGCAGATACATCTTCTACTCTCTCTCCGTCCTCATCCACTCCGAAAGTCCGTCCAATATTTTCTCCCTGGGTCTACCTTGTACTTTTTTCCCTCCAGCTCTCCTGTTGTCACTAGGTGCTCTACTTTCACTTGCCTCATAAAATGTCCTATAAATGTCGTTTGTCTTTCGTCATCTTTCTGATCTAATGTTCTTTTTGTCTCTGCCTCCTTCAAGACTGTTTCCTTTGTTTTCTTCGCTGCCCATGTAACTATCAACATTCTTCTTAGAAACCACATTTTAGCTGCCTCAATCTTGTTCTGATTTTGCGACGACAAAATACGACACGAACTTAAAAAAAGCTTCTGATGGTACTAAATTTATAAAGTCTATTTATGTATATGTATATACATATATATATATATATATATATATATATATATATATATATATATACATATATTATAGATAGATAGATAGATAGATAGATAGATATAATAGATAGATAGATAGATGATAGATAGATAGATAGATAGATAGATAGATAGATAGATAGATAGATAGATAGATAGATAGATAGATAGAAGATAGAGATAGAGATAGATATATATATACACATACATACATACTGTTTATGTGTGTGTGTGTGTGTGTGTGCATGTCTTTGTGTGTGAGTGTGTGTGTATGTGTATGTGGTGTATGTGTGTGTGTGTGTGTGTGTGTGTGTGTGTACATGTCTTTGTGTGTGAGTGTGCGTGTATGTGTGTGTGTTGTCTGTGTGTGTGCATGTCTTTGTGTGTGAGTGTATGTGTGTGTATGTGTCAAAGTATTTGTATTTATTTAGATAGGTAATTATATAGACAGACAGGCAAACAGACAGACAGACAGATAGACACATACATACATATATACATACATACATACATACATACATGACAAACAGACAGACAGATAGATAGATAGATAGATAGATAGATAGATAGATAGATAGATAGATAGATAGACAAAATAGATAGATAGATAATAGATAGATAGATAGATAGATAGATAGATAGATAGATAGATAGATAGATAGGCAGATAGATAGATGTACGCGTACGCACATACACACTCGGCATACACACATATACAGACAAACAAACGCACGCGCACACACATACACACACACACACACACATGTTATATATATATATAATATATATATATATATATATAAGAGAGAGAGAAGAGAGAGAGAGAGAGAGAGAGAGAGAGAGAGAGAGACACACACACACAAATCGTTACAACAATTCACTCCTTCATTCATTTATTCATTCCTTTGTTCATCTTTTCTTTTGTTTTTCTTTCGTTCTCTCATCCATCCATGTTTTCATGTGTTTATTTTCCTGCATCCATTATGTACACACCATTTTCATAAACCATTCACTTTTTGTCTGTGTTTATCTGTCTGTCTGTCTGTCTGTCTGTCTGTCTGTCTCTCTGTCTGTCTGCCTGTCTGTCTGCCTGTCTCTCTCTTCTCTTTCTATTATTTGTCACTGAATTTTTCGTGTAATTTCTTTATTTTTCGTCACTTTTCTGAATAAGAGCACTCTCTCTCTCTCTCTGTCTCTCACACACACACACAAACACACACACACACACACACACACACACACACACACACACACACACACACACACACACACAAGCACACACTCAAGCACACACACACACACACACACACATTCAAACACACACACACACACACACACACACACACACACAATACAAGCACACTATTACACTCACATACATGCCAGTATATAAACATACAATCCACAAACACATGATCACGCACACACAGACACACGCACATACGCACAAACAACTCACATAAGTAAGCATCCCAAGGACACTGCCCAGCAGTCGAACAGCAGTAGAATTGTACCTGTACTCTAGATACTGAAAACAGAGTAAATAATACACTTAAAAAGAACATTGTAGATACTGAAAACAGACTAAATGATACACTTAAAAAGAACATTGTAGATACTGAAAACAAGGTAAATGATACACTTAAAAAGAACATTGTAGATACTGAAAACAGAGTAAATGATACACTTGCAAAGAACATCGTAGATACTGAAAACAGAGTAAATGATACACTTGAAAAGAACATTGTAGATACTGAAAACAGACTAAATGATACACTTGCAAAGAACATCGTAGATACTGAAAACAGAGTAAATGATACACTTGAAAAGAACATGTAGATACTGAAAAGACTAAATGATACACTTGCAAAGAACATGTAGATACTGAAAGCAGAGTAAATGATACACTTGAAAAGAACATTGTAGATACTGAAAGCAGAGTAAATGATACACTTGAAAAGAACATTGTAGATACTGAAAGCAGAGTAAATGATACACTTGAAAAGAACATTGTAGATACTGAAAGCAGAGTAAATGATACACTTGCAACGACATTGTAGATACTGAAAGATTTCGAACAGGCAGATCAGCAGTAGAACTCTTAACAAAATTGACTATAAGATAAAGGACAATCTGCGACTAAATATAGCACTCCTGATTATTACTCATATTAAAAAGCATTGGGCTGGCCGATCATGTTTATGACAATTTTAAGTGTTTATAAGAAAACCTAGAATTTCAAGCAAGGATTGGAATTTAAGGAACTTTCGAAATGGGTATCCCAAATGAAGCTGTTATAGATCCCCTTCTCTGTACGATATTATTCAAACGAATTACCGATTTTAGTTCAGTATGCTGGTGATCTACGTATGTGAAAGCAGATATATGTGATAATGCTACCAATTTTGAAGAACAAGGTCTCCCAACAGTGTAAAAATCGCTACTCACAGTTCCGTAGCTTTCGCAGATATATGTGGAAAACAAAAATCTTTCGCGCTGTAAAAATTATGCAGACTAATTTCATCCGCTAGAACTTGATAAACTGGCACAATATATGACTACATCTATCTAAGGAAAAGACAAAGATACTTTTATTTAACAATGATTCTAATCAGAAAAGATAGGCCTACATACCCACTTTCAGACTGAGACATATTTTTCTTGAGTATAATCATTCGATCAAATTCTTAGGAGTTTTCCTCAGAGCAAAATAACTTTGGAGTAAGACTATTGACTGTTTACTAACATAAGGTTTTAAACAAAAGTTTATTTTTTCTTGAAAATAGTTTGCGACCAAAAATTGGGACAAAATTCATCAGCACTTCATCTTTGTAAACTGCTCATTTAGACCATAACTAACCTATGCCAAGAAATCTTCTTTAGTGCACCAAAACACTTATTGAACAAACTGCAGAGCACACAAAGGAAATGTTTAAAACTTGTGCTTGGTCCTCCATGCATGCTTTCTGCTTACGTACATACAGTGAAGGTAAGATAGTGCCTCTTGGTGAACAAAAGGAAATGCCTTGTAGTAAACTTCTGTTAAGAAACACCTCCATTTATAATATTTTGAAACCGGAATTTAAATTAAGGTGAGACGAAACGCCATGCGCTGGCAAGGTATTCAAATTTCAATTTCAATGTCAATTTCATTTTCTTAAGATGACGTCTCAGCGTTCGAATGAATTCCATATGCACTAATGTCACAGGTGCCATGTGATGGAGAAGATCCAGAATGATCACGGCACAAGCCTTAAGCCTGCACATAAACCCACGAGCTGGCCAGGTCCTGAGGTCTTACCTAGATAGTTCCATAACCCTGGAGTCGTAGTGGATTGAGGTGGCAGAGACCTCAACTTTTCCCCGGGGCCAGCACCACAAGGGCGGCGCCCATCCCGTCTCCCTCGGTTTAAATTCACATTCATATTCATATTTCTTTTACCAAGACTTCAGAAAGGCAAGAAGGCTAATTGGTCTTCAAGGCGTGTGACCTGGGAAATCAACCTATCTCTCCAATGTTTTATACCAAGGCAGCCGGGCAATGCCCTGCTCTTCACGATTTTTCTAACTGCCGTGGGATCTTTAGCGTGAGCAGCCAGAAGGCACACAGGTCCGACTCGTTTTTTGTCTCCTTCCGAAGGACTAGACGTTCAGGTAGATTTTCCAGTCAAACGGAGGAGAAAAGTCAAGGCCTCTACGGGGAGCGAACCCTGGAACCTCGAGTTTAGATACTGGCAGGTGAAGTCTGAATCATTCTGCTACTCTTCTCCCTAAAGAGGCGCATTAGCTCTCAGTTGGTCCCATGTGGGCCAGTTTTTATTTTAAGGCATCGGCCTCCTAAACGCTGGATGGGCTGACAAGTAGTGTGCAAGGTCTTCAAATGGTATGGGTAAAGGGATCTATATGAAGCTCTGGCACCGCCAGACCAGAATGATGGTAGCATAAAGATAGGCGGTGAACAGGATAACTTTTCTATCGTACCGGTCGCCGTGGTGTAGTGTAGAGGTTAACGCAACGGACTACCGACTGGAAGCTCGTGCGTTCGAATCCCCATCAGTCTCTTCGAAAATCATTGTGGGATTTTCCGGCTCAATACGGCTCCTACAGACAGTTGGGCGTGCTATGGGCTCATTGGGAAGACTTGGGACCACACAGTCAAGTCTCACCCACTTCACGGATACGTCTTTAAGGGTGTCACTCAAATCTTCTGACCAGCACGCAGGTGTCTGTATCTCTCGGGCTTGGTTGACGCCAGGATATATTATGATAGTAAGCGTAGAGTACAGCCATGTGACGCTGTGCTGTCTCAATCCTACATGGACCTCCATAGCATCATGAATAATATCATCCCCGTCCCATCATTATCATCATCGCATTGTAAAAACTGTGCCAGTTTCTGTGGCCATTGAGGTGGAGTAGAAAATGGGACGAAAAAAAAACTAGGTGAGCACAACAGTAACCTCCCTAAGCGCAATGATCCTAAACAAAAATATTTTAAAAACTTTTCTATGGCAGGGTAGAATTGAACTCAAGACGGCAGATCTTGAGTCCACGGCTCCATCAAAAGAAACAACCAGCCCAAAAAGAATACTAACGAAGTTTCAAGGTTTACAGTTAAATAGATTTACTGGGCTGATTAATTCTCGGTCACGTCTAGTCGTCTCGGAGGTGTGAGAGGTTTAGCGTGTATCAAATTTGTGCTGAATTTAAGATTTCAGTGTAACGACATGAGATAAGTTCAGTTAATGAGTGGAAACGATACAGAAAGAAATGAAGACATTTGTACCTCGACTTTCTACACATAAATCAAAGTGGATTGACTAATTCTCACTCACATCCATTCATCTCTGAGACGTCAGATGTCTAACCGTTGTAAGTCAAATTTGTGTAAAATTCGAGGTTTCTGTATGATAGCCAGAGACAAGTTCATTCTCAAAAGGAAAACAAGAGTGAGGAACTCATAAATATATACGTAACATACCCACAACGTACATCATTGCTTTAGGTAAGCATGCATATTAACATGATCACATCAGAGTGACAAGTCCCCATTTTCGAATAAACATCAGGAAAGACGTGCAGGCACACACACGCATAACCACACACACAAACACACACACACACACACACACACACACACACACACACACGCACGCACACACAGACGCACGTACACTTACACAAACACACACACACAAACACACATACACACGTACACACAAACAAACACACAAGTGTACGCACGCACGCTCACACACACACACATACGTGCACGCACACACACATTCACACACACACACACACACAAACACACACACACACACGTACACACAAACACACACACGTACGCATAAACAGCGCACACACAAGTGCAAGCGCGCACACACACACACACACACACTTGCACACGAACGCACACATTCATACAAACACATACACACACACAAACACATACACACCGACACATGTACACTCCAGGACGAGAAAATTAATGGCGAGACACGTGCAGAGTTCATTACCCTGTCATCTGACACAATGTAAAAAATAACAAAACTTGCCTGGATAAACTCCTTACAGTAAACCAAAGGGTCCTACCAGAAATGTGTACCTGCTTTCTTTACTTCTTTTGAGATACACCATTCTGACAGGTATCTCTCAACATTCAGGTAAATAGTTCTAAGCCCAAGAACACGAATGCTGAGTTGTCTGTCTTGTAGCAGTAAGGTCAAACTGCTTCAGTCCTGGGCATTACCATTCTGACAGGTAACCCTTAAAATTCAAAATCCAAAACAAGTGTGACTGCCCATGTTCAGGCAAGCAGGCAAACAGGAAACAGAAAAAACACGAAAAAGAAAAATAACGTGTATTTAATACAACAAGACAAGACAGGCGCAAATTTTCGGCCAAAGAGGCCTTTGTCAAGCGTAAGATCACAAACAACCAAACGCCAGGTACAACAATTAGGAGAAAAAGACTGAAACATCCCTGCTGCTCCTTCCAGTGTGAAACTCCTTCCAGAAATTTCAGGCTTTTTCTCCTAATTTTTGTACCTGGTGTTTGTTTGTTTGTGATCTTACGTTTGACAAAGGCCAGTTGACCGAAAGTTTGCGCCTGTCTCGTCTTGTTCTTTTAAATACGTGTTCTTGTTTTTCGTGTTTTTTCTGGTTCCTTAAAATTCAGGTAAATAGTTCTAAGCCCCAAGAACACGTAAGGAGAGTTGTCTGTGTAGCAGCAGTAAGGTCAAACTGCTTCAATCCTGGGCAGTGTTGATCGTCAATTTCTCCGTTCAGAACGATATGTAAGCTGATTGCTTAACGTCTTCTCTTTAACGTGTGATAGAAAATTGCCACACAGTTGAATTGAAGTCTGTGAAATGGCACGATGATGTTATGCACTTCTGGGTTGTACCAGAGCCCCTGTGGTATTGCAAGGTGATCATGTCGCAGAGAGACTGACAGAGCTGGTTGCTTGTCTCTCTCTAGGCATATCTTTAATTATTGTGATTTTTTGTTTGTTTCTTACTTTTTTTTCTTTCTGTCTTTGTTTCTTTCTTTTCTTTCTTTCTTTGATTGGTTGGTTGGTTGGTTGGTTGGTTGGTTGGTTGGTTTGGTTGGTTGGTGGTTGCTTGCTTGCTTGCTTTCTTGCTTGCTTGCTTGCTTGCTTACTTGCTTGCTTGCTTGCTTGCTTGCTTGGTAGGTAGGTTAGTTGGTTGGTTGATTGGTTGGTTGGTTAGTTGGTTGGTTGGTTGGTTGGTTGGTTGGTTGGTTGGTTGGTTGGTTGGTTGGTTTGCTTTGGTTTGCTTTGGTTTGCTTTGGCTTGGATTTCGTTTGATTTGGATTTTGTTTGGTTTGGTTTTGGTTTGGTTTGGTTTGGTTTGGTTTGGTTTGGTTTGGTTTGGTTTGGTTTTGGTTTGGTTTGGTTTGGTTTGGTTTGATTTGATTTGATTTGGTTTGGTTGGTTTGGTTTGGTTTGGTTTGGTTTGGTTTAGTTTGGTTTGGTTTGGTTTGGTTTGGTTTGGTTTAGGTGGGAGGTGGTCTGTCGTTGTTGCTGTTTTTAATGTTCATTCTCTGTCATCCAGTTCTGAATCTCAACACAACAGTCAGAAGGTTCCAAAATAAGAGTTGAAAGGCTTTCAGGAGATGCACTATTGTAGAGCTGGGAGTCATCAGCATAAAAGTGATATTTGATGTCATGCATGCTGACTGATGAAATTGGCAAATGGTGATGTAGAGTGTGAAGAGGACCCAAGTACAGATCCTTGGGGGACCCCATGTGCAAGTTTAACCAGCTTGGACTTAGACTCATTTACCATGACTGACTAAAAACGGTCTGACAAAAACCAGGAAAGAGCATTATCTGAGATTCCGAATGTGCGCTCCAGTCAAGAGAGAAGAATAGTGTGGTCAATATTGTCAAGGGCATCAGAAAGATCTAAAAGACTAAGCAGGGAAATTCAGCCATAGTCAGCTGAAAGTAACAAATCAATCATAATGTGAGCGGCAGCAGTTTCGGAGCTGTGGTCAAAACGATTAGCTGACTGAAAACATTGTTGGCTGAACATGCTACGGCCTCATTTGGAAGAATGGAAATTTCCAGTCCCTACAGAGTCTGTTGCACTAATCACTTTGCCACGTTGACTGGCGTCTTTGAATGTTCTTGTTGAAAAACAATATTAAGAAAGCGCATTCTAAATCGATGTCAACATTGAACACAACATATGTAAACATTGTTGGCTGAGATATGATTATTCAGCTCTTTCAAAACTACTTTCTCAAAGAGCTTGGAAAGGAATGGCAAGTTGGAGACTGGACTATAGTTTTCGAGAGTGTAAGGATCGAGACTGTTCTTTTCCAACAGAGGTCGAACAATGACAAATCCGTAAAACAGATGAAATTTGAAGTTAAATTCCCAGTCTTCCAAATGAGGCCGTAGCATGTTCAGCTCTGGGTAGCAGTCAGTCAGGGCCTGAAATTCCCTCAAAAGGTTTTGGGCCGATGGGGGCTCAAACTCACAATCTTCCAGTCCCTACAGAGTCTGTTGCACTAATCACTTTGCCACGTTGACTGGCGTCTTTGAATGTTCTTGTTGAGAAACAATATTAAGAAAGCGCATTCTAAATCGATTTCAACATTGAACACATCTCCTGCCACCCAATTCTGCTCGTTTTACAATTGACTGAAAGTAATTGTATTTTCAATAATCAAGATTGATTTATGTTGATTGTGCTCTTTGCTTGACTCAAAAAAAAACTTATTTTAAGAACTGAATTATTCACCAGATGAATCTGGGATACATCACATTCTGAACTTGTTGCATGACAGAAATGGATTGACGGTTTGAATGTGTTATTGTTAAGTAGCTATCAGTATGTTTGCTGATGTTAAGGTGTAAGGCTTGGAAGGTTTGCGTTTGTTCAAGAGGGATCCATTGTACTTGGACAATTCAAATCTACTCCATCCAAATTTGCCAGCAATCATGTAGTGAATAAATTCTTGAGCCTGTGCAAAACCTATGTGCTGACAAGGTCTTCACACGGGGAGGTGAGGGGAATCTACGAAACGCTGATATTACCAGTACGCTTGGAGCATCAAGTGAACAAGCCATTTTTCATGCTGCACAATGGAATTGAACTTAAGACGTGAGATCTCAAGTGCATAGCACTTTTTAAGAAACAGCCTTCGTAAAAAAAAATACTGGTGGTCCGTTTATCAGTTCCTGCAAGAACAAGCACTGTAAATGTAAAACATATTTAACCAATTAGCATCACCATCATCATCGTCAATAACATCAGCAATATCATTATCAATATCATCATCGTCGTCGTCATCATCATCGTGATCATCACTGCTGCTACCATCATTGGTATTATCATCATTATCATCACCATCGGCGTATTAATCATCAATATCATTAACATTGCCATAATCAGTACCTTCATCATCGTTATCTTTATCATACACCTATATACTCCGTATTTCAAGACCTTGCCAAAAGGTCTTCCCTTTTGCGCAGACACTTAATGAGCCCGCTGCATAATTACTGCATCGTTAATGGAGCATGCATGAAATGGCTCGGTTGCATTGAATCAGTCTTGTAAAAAAAACTCCAAATTCTTACAATCTAACTTCTCCACAACATTATCATTGACAAGACAATGCCTCACTCACTCACTCACCTCATAAGCACTGGTGATTTTCAGAGGATGCAGCAGTGGGATCACGATAAAGATAGACAAAATCTGAGAGACCAGGTACCCCATACTGCACCACCACCATTGAATCCCGTAGACGTACACTTCCGCCGGAAGCCCCAGCATCATAATGGAGGACTCGAAAGACACCATGAGAGAGATGGCAACGGGAAGAAACTTCATCGACCTTCCTCCTACTAGATATTCCGTAGTTGTTCTCTGCCGATTTCCTGCCATGGCATAGTAGATGCCGATGCCGATCGACACGACGATAGTAGTGCCGAAAACGATGTAATCGGCAATGTGGAAACTGTGGCTAGGATCCACCATGATGGTGGTAGTGGTTGTGGTGGATAGTTGAAGGTGGTAGATAAAGGTTTCACTGTTTTCACTTGTTTCTGGAAGACAAATGGTTTTCGGCAGTGACTTTCTTTTATGAATGTTATTTTATATGTATGCATGAGCTTGGAGTGGTGGTGGTGATAGTGGTGGTGATGGTGATGGTGATGGTGATGGTGATGGTGATGGTGGAGTTGTGCATGTGAAGATAGGTGTGTACGTAAGTATGAGTGTGTTTGAGAGGTTGTGTGGGTGGTGGTAGTGATGGTTATGAAAGTCGTAGTGATGGGGACAATAGTGGTGGTGGGGGTGGGGGTGATGATGTGTGGGTGTGCTGGTGTGTGTTTGGAGTGGTGGTCGTCTTGCAAGCATGATAGTGTATGGACTATTTTGATGTCTTCATTAGAAACAAACTCAAACACGAAATACATACCAAGGTGTAATCAGGTGCAAATTCACATGAGTGAACAGATATTAGATATAAATCATGCATGTGCGAGAGAGAGTAAGAAGAGAGAAAGAGACAGGGAGAGAGAGAGAGAGAGAGAGAGAGAGAGAGAGAGAGAGAGAGAGAGAGAGAGAGAGAGAGAGAGAGAGAGGAGAGAGAGAACAGAAGCGAAGAGAAGAAGAACAGGAACTAGAAGAAAGCAGAAAAGACAATTTTTACAATATGTTTGTCGTGATTTTGAAACAAGACCAGTTGTGGATATTGTGACATTTGCCTGAAACCAATGCAGAGTATTAATCAGACTATAAAAGCAATCGTATTGACGTAATTCTGTTAGAATGATGTCAGTCTTTCATTCTGAAATTTAGAAATACACAATTATCATTTTATTTTTAAACTCTCTTTCATACACATACACACATACACACACACACACACACACACACATATATATATATATATATATATATATATATATAATAATTACAATATTTATATAGCGCAAAATCTCGACAAAATCAAATCTAAGCGCTGAAACAGACACACACGCACGCACGCACGCACGTACGCACGCACACACACGCACACACACACACACACACACACACACACACACACACACACACACACACACACACACACACACACCGCATGGCTATAAATGGGGAGAAAGAATAAAAGCAATAAAAGCAAGAATAAAAGCAATGGAAAATTATAGAGAGCATATCATATACAATTATATATTATAACAAAGTGATTCCCCTCCGAGCGGAGACAGGCTGCAGATGGGGGTTGAGTGAGGTTATGATTTTATGCAGAGGAGAAAAGGTGAGTTTTGAGAGCGGACTTGAAGGAGACAAAAGTAGGTTGCTGACGACTGAGAAGGAAGTTTGTTCCAGGAGAGTAGACCAGAAACAGAGAAGGCTCGTGGACCATAGGTATTGAGCTTAGTGCGTGGAAAGCGAAAAGTCAGAGGATCGGAGGCAGAGCGGAGGGTACGTGAGGGAAGATAGATCTCAAGTAGGCTTGACAGGTAATCGGGGGCTGCGTTATTGAGGCTTTTGTAGCACATGGTGTCTAGTTTGTACTGTATGCGCTTTGATACAGGGAGTCAGTGAAGTTGTGCCAGGAGAGGAGATATGTGGTCAGCTTTTTTCTTTTTGAGTACAAGGCGTACAGCATTGTTTTGGTGCGAGTCAACAGGCGCTGTATATTATCAGGTGAGTCACTGTCTTGAAGTTGGGTGTCATCAGCATAGAAGTGGTGTTTTATAGAGTGGGAGTTGATGATGGTGGACAGGGGGGAGGTATAAAGAGTGAAAAGAACAGGGCCAAGGACAGATCCTTGTGGAACACCACAGGTCAGGTATGCAGGTTGAGAGTAAGTGCCATTGATGAGAACAGTTTGTTTTCTGTTTGATAGATATGAAGTGAACCAGGAGAGAGCAATGTCAGAGATGCCAAAAGTATGATGAAGTCTAGAAAGGAGAATACCATGGTCAATGGTATCAAAGGCTGCAGACAGATCAAGGAGTGTGAGAAGAGAGACTTTGCCAGTATCAGTTGCAAGGAGGAGATTGTTGAGAATGTGTAGTAGGGCAGTTTCAGTGCTATGGCACTGGCTGTAGGCTGACTGGAAAGGATTGAGGAGATTGTTGGCAGACAGGTGAGAGTTCAGCTGGTTGAGGACGACTTTTTCAAGGAGTTTTAACAAGAAAGAGAAATTAGAGATAGGCCGGTAATTTTTCAGTTCATTTAGGTCTAAATTGTTTTTCTTGAGGAGAGGGTGAACAATAGCAGACTTGAAAGAATCTGGGACAGTTCCAGTTTGAAAGAAGTGTTGATGATGTCAGTGATGAATGGGAGGAGAGTAGGGAGACAGTCGGAGTAGAGAGAACCTGGAAGAGGATCCAGTTCGCAGGTTTTGAACGACATGGATCTGATTGTGTTGAAAATTTCTTCTTGTGAGACGGGTAAAAGTAGTAAGAGGTGTGCCAGAGAAGGAAGGGTCAGGTGGGCATGGTTGACAGGGTGTCCTGTCAAGCCTGTCACGAAGAGTTTGTATTTTGTTGGTGAAATACTTGGAGAATACAGATGGGAGTTCTTCATTTGTATGTTTTGTTGGGAGAGATAAATCTTTTCGTGTGCCAAGGAGATGATTCATGGTTGTAAAGAGTTCTTTTGAAGAAGAGGCATTCAGGATTTTGGTTTGGAAATAGCTTGTTTTTGCAGATGCAATGAGGGTGGATACTTTTGTTTTAGAGGCTTGGAAAAGTTGCCTGTGTACAGTGAGTTTGGATTTGCGCCAGCGGCGCTCTGCTCTGCGGCGGGCACGTTTTGCACAGGCAATCTCATGAGTAAGCCAGGGGGTAGGGGGGCGGTCAGGTAAAAGACAGGTTGTGGCTGGAGCATGAGTGTCCAGAAGATGGTGGAGAATAGTATAGAATTCATCGGCAAGGTTATGTGACTTTTCAGAAAGGAGACGGGAGGCATCAGATGAAAATGTGGAGAGGTCAATAGATTTGAGATTGCGTCGAGTCACTGTGCGTGTGGTACGGGAAGGAGGAGAAATGTCAAGAGAACAGAGAATTGCAGAGTGGTCAGATGGAAGGACTGAAGTTAGACGGGTAGAAAGAACTAAGCAGTTGTCAGTAGCTGAATTGTGGTGATCACGAGAAATGATCCAGTCAAGAATGTGACCTTTTTGATGGGTTGGTTCAGAAATGTGTTGAGTCATATTGTGATTGGACAGAGAGTTGATGATATGTCTTGTGTCATAACGGTGAGTGTTGTCATAGTGGACATTGATGTCACCTAGAATGATGAGATTTCCAGGTAAGAGGCAGTAGTGGTTGTGACGGATGTGTTGTATATACTTTCATAGTACATTTTCACTTTTGTATAGAGTTTTGGCTCATTTTTGCTTTTGTGGACTGGAGTACCCAGTGTTGGTTTTGGTGTCTTTATTCTGATTGGCTGTGAAGTAAAAGCGTGGAGTGCACGGAGCGTGGAATTCGTGTAGCGTTGTGTGCGTGTCGAAAATCTGTGAACTAAAAAGTCAGTTCTACAGAGATTTCCAGGTGGAGCAGTCGCATATCTTTGCCACCTGAAGAGAACTAAATCTGTTTGTCTTAAGCTGCTATGTTAGCAGGTTGGTGAATCTTTTGATTTGTTGATATATTTACCAAAAATTGAGACATGTAAACATTGTGAAGAAACGTAGTTGTGTAAAAGTGAAGTGAAATATTTTGGCATTCAAGAGTTGTATTGAGTTGTAGTTCTTGATTTAATGTTTTATGAATTACTGTTTTGTGGTTTCGATCTTTAAATGATGTGCAGTCAGTGTGAACTTTATGAATAATTATATGTATTGAGAGTTTGGACTTTTGAAACATGAATGGCGAATTTTGTATTAAATCCTTTATTGTAAGATGTTATTTTGTTAAATGAATATGAAGCTAAGTTAGTGGTCATTTTTTGGAAATTGAAGTTAGTGTAGAATATTGGTTGTATGGCACTGTGAATGTAATTTGCCTGCGAACTTTTAAAAGGCAAACAATATTACTTTGGGATAAACGTTTGTCAATCATATAATATAAAAATATGGTGTGGCCATTGACCCGATACATTTTACTGACAATTTTGTAGATGGAAGTACTTAGCAAATTCTTTCCTATCTACAGCTTCTGACGTGGGGAGCTATCTGGTCTGATTAGCTCACGAAGGGCTACACACGTAGGTGACTTTGGTTTGAGGGATGGATGCCTGATCCAGTCCCTGGTCCTAAGCTGTTAGGACTCTGCTGAATACCTGCTGTTTTGAGGGGTGGATGCCTGATCCAGTCCCTGGTCCTAAGCTGTTAGGACTCTGCTGAATACCTGCTGTGGGCGTGTCCAGTTGCTGACGCCTCTGTTTCGTCTTGCTCCCCAGGATTGTGTGGTAACTATATTTATATAGAGTGATGAACTGAATTGTGAACAGTGATTTCGATGCTGTGAAACAGACTGACTGAAGTGCTGATGCAGTGAAAGAATTTCTGTGAAAAGACTGTTTGGGACGGAAACCTGAACCCGTTACTTTTTATTGAACAGTGGTCAATGAACATTTATTTCTGACTTTTGTGTTTGTTGATCCAGTTGGATGAAAATTGAACTGATGATATTTGATTAATTATAAATATTTAAATATACTAATTTGTTTACAGAGGTTGTTTAAGTGACTGAGTGAAAGGTTGTGTGTGGTTGGGGAAAACATATAGAACACGCACCTACATATACACAATCTACTTTCATCCTATTTTCTGTCAGTCACACATAAAATGACATCTGTAACAGTGGTCAAGCAGTTGGTCAAAGTCAGAGAGAAACGTGGATGTGGTGAGTTTGTTAGCAGAGCTAGGTGGAGGTCGATAGACACAGAAGAAGGTGATGGGGTGAGGGGTGGATTGGAAGGATACTTCCACGTGCTCGAAAGAACGATGGGAGAAAGGCAGAGACTGCGAGAAAGATAGGCGGGAATGGAGTGAGTCGTTATAGAGGATGGCGATACCGCCACCTCGGGATGAGCGATGGAAAGAAGCAAGCCTGTAACCACTCGAAGTGAGGCTAGCATGTATAGGTTCATGACCAAGGGGGTTAAGCCATGTCTCTGTGATAAAAGCAATGTCAACATGCTCATCTGCGATAAAGTCAGCATGACTTCGGCTTTGCCATCCTTGCATGTTGACTGAGCGTTAAAAAGGCATAGTTTTATTTATCACAGTCATATGGCGGTGGCCGAGGTGGCGACGAAGGCGGCACCGACGGGACAAAAGACGAAGGCGACACCAGCGGGGCAGAAGACGAAGGCAGCAACGACGGAACAGAAGACGAAGGCGGCACCCGCAGGACAGAAGACGGAGGCGGCACCAGCGGGACAAAAGACAAAGGCAGCATCGGCGGGACAAAGACGGTGGAGACGTCCACCACGACAGGATCGCGCAGTGCGGGGCTTGCAACACAGCCCCAATGTACGTATGCGCTGGTAGACGCCTCCACCGAGGTAGCATTTGCTGTGTTTAAAAAGTGTCAGTCCAATTTGTTTAAGAAAGGACGGATCCATAATTGAGAGCCAGTCATGAGAGGATGATGTTTGCAGGTTGGTGTGTGGGTTGGTCAGTTCACAACAATTGAATCAGAGAACAACGAAGGTTTGGGAGCTGTAGCGTTGGGCGAACACAGTAGGCTAAAATGTTAACACAGTTCACAGATTAAATGTCCGACCTGAGCGGCAGAATTAAAATGACGAAAAGTAGGCATACGAAACTCCAAAATCAGATTATCCGGTAAAATATTCAAAATTTTAAAAAATATTTACATCACCATTTGTCGGGACCCAAGAGGAATAAACATATAAAATTCAATGCACAAAATCAAATAGAACCACGATAAAATCACTGTAAAATACCACACACACTTTTGCTGCCTGCTGGCACAGATATATAAATACACGTACACACAGATATATATATATATATATACTCCTAATCATAATTTAAGGGCCACTTCTTCCTTCCTCTCTAATTTTAAGTTGAAATAATTGACAATGTTTAGAATTGATTCTATGTTTTATTTCATCATTTCCACACCTGTTTTTGAAAAAGAAATTAGCACAATGACCCATTAGTGAACAGCACATGCATTTAAAGGAACATCCCCCCCTTTTCAAAAAACAGAAAGTGTCAGATTTGGCCAATCTGTTTTCAATATCGCGTGTGTCCGCCCCGAGCCTGGATGCATGCTTCACAGCGCCGATGCATCGACCCCACAAGGGTACGGAGTGTGTCCTGAGGGATGGCCGCCCACTCGATCTGCAGGATGTCGACCAGCCTGGCCAGGGTGCCCGGTGGGGGGTGGTTGTCCCTGATGCGCCTCCCGAGCACATCCCAGAGGTGTTCAATTGGGTTCAGGTCAGGTGAGCACGCTGGCCAGGCCATACGGACGACTTCATGCTGCTCCAGGAAGTCGGTCACAAGGCGTGCTCGATGCGCAGGTGCATTGTCGTCCTGGAAGATGGCGCCTTGACCAAGGTCCACAAGCGCAGGCAGTGCCACGGCCGCCAGAACCTCGTCCCGGTACCGGACCCCGTTCAGGATGCCGTCAATGGGGAGCAGGGGGGTCCGGGTACCACGGCTCATGCCACCCCACACCATCACCGACCCGCCGCCGTACCGGTTATGCTCTTGGACAGTGGCGTCAGCGAACCTCTCCCCTTGACGTCGCCACACCCGAGCCCGGCCATCGTTAAAGGTCAGGGTGAACCTGGACTCATCCGAAAACAAGACCCGGGCCCACTGTTGCCTTGTCCAGGTCACGTGCTCCCTGGCCCATGTCATGCAGCGCACTCTGTTGACCGGTGACAGCACGGGTCGGACCTCAAGTTTGCCTCATGTAGCCGTCTTCTCACCGTGCTGCAGCTGATGTTAGCACCTGTTGCGTCCCTCAGCTGACCCCTCAAGGTCACCGCAGTGGATGCCCTTTCCCTCAGGACGAGAGGGCAAGGTAGCGGTCTTGCTGTCTTGTCGTTACTCTGGGTCGACCCGTGTGACGCCTTTCCTGGACTGCTCCAGTCTCATTGAAGCGCTCCAGCAGTCTCTGGATTGTGGAATGCGACACTTCAAGTCGTCTAGCAACTTCCCGCTGCGCTAGGCCTTCATCAAGCAGAGCGAGGGCTCTCCCCCGCTGCTCATCCGTCATCCGTCGTCTTGCAAGCATGGTTAAAACGAACCAAGAACGGGTCCTTTTTATCCTCGTCTGCGGGCAACTTTGGCTGGAGTAGTGTTCAAAAAGGGCTTGCCTTGCACGTGCTAAGCGAATTTTGTCGCTACCTTGCCTGCGTCGTCAGAGAGACCCTGCTGAAGATTCGACAATTTCGTGTGGAAATTGTCTTCCTTGGGCCGCCCATTGCAAATCGGCAAATCCCCAAACACGTGCCAAAAGGAAACTGCAATGTTGTCTGAGCTCTTATCCATTCAGTTACGGCAACGAATTGGAGAAAAGAGTAAGAGAAAATAGGTTATTTCTCCTTTCAAAAATTGACTCAAAAACGTTCCTGGCCCTTCAATAATGACGTGTAGTATATGTGTGTGTGTGTGTGTGTGTGTGTCTATATGTATACATACATATATGTATATACATGTCTACATTCATATATGCGTATATGTATACATACATATATATATGTTACATACATATATATATGCATATATATATATATGTATATGTACATATACATATATATATAAAATATATATATACATACATATTGAAAAGAACAGTCATTCCAGTAAACCAGACATGTTTTAGCAAAGGTAAGTCTACATAGTTAAACTTACAGTTCACATCATACAGCAGTTGGCACACAGGAAAATAATGTTAGCAATGTTTAAAAAAAAGCGTATGATCAAATTTGGCACAAATGTTTAGAGTACAAGCTGAAGTCTATTGGTTTATCTGATGATAGGAATTATTTTGCATGAAATCCTATCAAACCAACAGAAAAGATCAAACAAGGATGGGAGCAAGCTATTTGTTTCCTTGACATGGGAATCCCACAAGGTTCGTAATAGCACCCATCCTATTCAATGTCTATATTCAAAATCTTTCCTAACGTCCTTTCAAATTACAATATTCTATTGCAGTAGTGGATGAATGTTACTTTAAAAAAGACAACCTCACAAAGAGCGCAGAATTACGTAAAGAAGTTGCATCAGTCTGATCTTGCTAATATCGGAAATATATGTTGCAATTTGGAGAATGGTCTGCCTTTGTCAAAAAGCGAAACTTATGCGATGCCGTTTAATCTAAGTGTTAACTCAAATAATTTGCCTACTTTCAAACTTTGCTGAAATGATACACTACAAACAGGTTGCAATTATTTTGGAATTTCAGTAATACCGAAATTCGTCCAGAGTATCCACTTCGATTATATTTCTTCTTGTTCTTCTTTTTCTTCTTGTTTTTCTTGTTCTTCTTCCACTAAATGCTTTGAAAACAAAATATTGTAAAATTGTTAATGTGTTTGAAGCGAACAATTAACATTGTACCACTGTCCGTTTAACTGCAAACAAAAAAATGCCTTTCCTTTTCTACATTTCAAAGAAATAATACCAGATACGTGTTCTGTTCACTGAAATTTTAGAATCATTGGTACACGGTCCTGAATATACGTTATTGTGATGTACATGTATATAAAGTTTGTGCTTTAGCGAGTTTCAGCTTCATCTGTCTACTAGCACATGTCTCCTTTTCTGTCTTCATCTTTCATTTTACACACTTTTTTCTCTTATTCTAAACCCCTTCCTCACTTCTTTTGTGATTATTTGATTGGTTTCGTCTAAATTCATTTATTATGAAAGACGTTAAATGAAAGAAACAAACATCTCCCACATACAGACACACATGCACACGCGTGCGCGCACACACACACACACACACACACACACACACACACACACACAACGCGCGCGACACACACACACACAAGCGGCACGTGCGTGCGCACACACACACACAAACACACACACACACACACACACACACACACACACACACACACACACACACACACAAACATGAATAAGCATTAAAAGAAATACGAAGCAACACACACAGCGACACACACACACACACACACACACACACAAACATACACACACACACACACACACACACACACACACACACACACACACATGAATAAGCGTTAAAAGAAATAACGAAGCAATACACACACAGCTACACACACACACACACACACACACACATACACACAAACAAACAAAACAAACACACACACACACACACACACACACACACACTGTGACGTGTGTTGACAGTAAACAGCGTGTGGATAACAGCACGGCATGATATTCGTTTAAATGATAACTGATTGCTGTTCACTGTGAAATGTATATATAGTTAGTTGAGAATCAGACAGTGACGAGTAAAGACGAAGAAGCATTGCCCCGTCTTCCGAGTTGGCTGTAGAAAGAACAAAAAGATGGTGTCAGAATCGTGATTACGAACTCCAACAAAAATCCAGAATATTGAAGACTAAAGTTAAACCATGGAAGATGAACAAGAAGAGAGAAAAGCCAGTCGACGACATGCCAAGATTCCCTTGCCTCCTAAACTTGATGTGAATGGAGGAAACCTGCAGAGCAGCTGGAGGAAGTTCAAGAGGCTTTGGGACAGCTATGAAATTGTGACAACACAGACAGAAGACTCAACATACAGAACAGCAGTTTTTCTTTCTTGCATCGGGCTGGATGCTATGGACATCTATGAAGGATTGGCATTTGCTAATGAAGCTGAAAGAAATGACATTGACACCGTTCTCCAGAAATTCGAAGAATACTGTGTGGGTTCAACCAATGAAACTTACGAAGCATTCAGATTCAACTGCAGACATCAAGCAGCAGGAGAATCTATCTTCAAAGAAAAGACGACAGCAAAGCAGTATAGCAAAGGAAACAAACCAGAGTACAGAGAGAAATGCGGATATTGTGGCGGAAAGCAAAAGAGAAATGTTCAGCATTTGGAAGAAAATGCAAAGCTTGTGGAGGAAATAATCACTTTGTTTCATGCTGCAGAACACCCAAGAAAAATCAAAAGAAAACAAAGAGTTCGGCACTTCGAAGAAGAGACTGAGACTGATAGCGATAATGAAATCCTCGGGATCGAAGACAAAACCAGAAAAAAGGAGAGAAACATACGAGCAAAAATGCTGATAAATGAGATGCCGGTAACATTTCTTCTTGACACAGGTGCAACAACAAACGTGATGTCTGAGAGCCTGTACAGAGAAGTCATAGGAGATGAAAGAAAGTCTGACCTGCAAGAGACGAAGAAGAAGCTGGTGATGTTCAACGGAACAGAAATGAAGCCTGTGGGGGAGATAGTGCTGCGAGTGAAAAACCCCAAGAACAGAAGGAAATACAAAGTCAACTTCGCGATCACCAAAACGGACTGTAAGCCAGTACTGGGACTGAAAGCTGTACAGCACATGCAATTGTTGACGATCAATGAAGAGAACATTGCAACAATAGCGGCGAATCAGAAAGAGGAGGAAAATGCAAAATATATGCTCACAAAGTACAACGATGTCTTTGAAGGAGAGGGAAAACTAGAAGGGAAATTACACCTAGAAACAGACCCCAGTATTGCTCCAGTGAAGATGCCTTGCAGAAAGTGGCCGATAGCAGTGCGAGAGAAAGTGAAGGACAAGCTGAAGAGGTTGAAAAAACTGGACGTGATCACTAAAGTAGACACGCCAACGGAGTGGATAAGCAGTTTGGTCGTAACAACAAAGAGCAATGGGAAAGTCAGACTGTGCATCGACCCTAAGCCACTGAACAAAGCCCTCAGGAGAAACGAGTACCCCATGCCAACCATTCATGACGTACTGCCTCTCCTCAAAGATGCAAAATACTTCACACACCTGGACGCGAAAAACGGGTTTTGGCACGTTGAACTGGACGAAGACAGCAGCTACCTGACAACATTTGAGACGCCTTTTGGCAAATACCGATGGAAACGAATGCCCTTTGGAATTTCACTAGCCCCAGAAGAATTCCAGAGGAGGATTGACATCGCTCTGGCATGACTGCCAGGCGTGGTGGCAGTTCATGATGACATCTTTGTTTTTGGCAGAGGACCAACCGACGAAGCAGGAGCACAAGTTCATGATACCAACCTGAACCGTTTGCTACAATGATGCCGAGAGACTGGAATCAAACTCAACAAGGAGAAGGTTGAGATGAAACGAACAGCTGATATCATATTTGGGACACATCTTCTCAAGAGAAGGCTTGAAAGCCAACCCAAAGAAACTGGACGCTGTCCAACAACTCCCAGTGCCAGAAGACAAAGCAGCTGTGCAGAGACTACTCGGTGTAGTCGGATACCTTCAGAAATTTGCACCAAACCTGTCTGAGGCAGCAGCACCACTCAGAGAACTGGTCAAAAAAGACGTCCACTTCAGATGGGATGAAGACGTCCACAGAGAAGCCCTGAAGAAAGTGAAGAAGATACTCTCTGAGCCACCGGTACTTCGCTACTTTGACTCTTCAGGAAAGCGTACAACCACCCTTCAGTGTGATGCTTCACAGTTTGGACTTGGAGCTTGTCTCGTGCAGGATGGTCAACCGATTCAGTACGCATCACGAGCCTTGACCGAGACAGAAAAAGGCTATGCTCAAATAGAAAAGATGTTGGCAATACTCTTTGGTCTGGAAAGGTTTGAGAGATACGTCTATGGAAGAGACATCCTGGTGGAGACTGACCACAAACCACTAGAGACAATTCACAAGAAGAGCCTGCTCTCAGCACCTAAGAGGATTCAGAGGATGCTACTCAGAACTCAGAAGTTCAGGTACACGGTAGTGTACAAGCGTGGATCTGAGATGCACCTGGCCGACACCCTCAGCAGAGCAGTCTGTGGAAAAGCAGAACAGCAAGTCACCCACAAGGAAGCCGTTTTCCTCGCAGACCTGGAGAAAACAGACTCATTACAAGAACTGGCCATCAGCCAAGAGAGACTGAACAGTCTGCAGCAAGCAACTCAGGAAGATGCAACCATGAAAAGCCTGAAAGCTGTCATTCTACAAGGCTGGCCAGAGGAGAAACAACAACTTTCATTGCAGTTACAAGATTACTTTCCTTTCAGGGAGGAACTGTCAGTCCACAACGGACTTGTCTTCAAAAGCCACAGAGTAATTGTACCTGAAAGCGAAAGAGCAGACATCCTTGAAAAACGTTATGCAAGCCACTCAGGGATTCAGAGCTGCATAAGAAGAGCACGTGAGGTAGTCTACTGGCCCAGGATGAACATGGACATTAAAGATTTTGTCAAAACATGCAGCGCCTGTAACACATACCAACGTGGTCAGCAGAAGGAACCACTTATCAGTACAGAGATCCCTGGCAACACATCACCTGTGACATCTTCGAACATAATGGCAATGAATACCTGGTCATGGTTGATCACTACTCTGATTTCTTTGAGATTGATCGGTTACAAACAAGAGAATCCAAAGAGGTCATCATCTGTCTGAAGAGACACTTGGCAAGACACGGAATACCAGAACGCCTGACAAGAGACTGTGGAACTCAATTCACATCAAACCAGTTTGCAAAGTTCAGAAAAACATATGGGATTGAACACGTAACAAGCTCACCACACTACCCTCAGTCCAATGGAAAAGCAGAGAGCTCGGTGAAGGCTGCAAAGACGTGCATGAAGAAAGCAGAACACAACAATCAAGATCCCTTTCTCGCTTTACTTGAGCTGAGAAACATCCCGAAAGAGACTGTAAACAGTTCGCCTGCTCAGAGACTGTTCGGCAGAAGAACATGAACACAAGTGCCGACGCCAAAGACATTACTCCAACCTACAGTTGTACCAATCAAGAAAGAACTTGAGAAAAGGATACTGAAGCAAGCGCACTACTACAACAGAAGCGCAGTAGAGCTGACAGAACTGAGTCCGGGACAGATTGTGAAATTCCAACCTCCAGGATCCAAAAAAAAAGTGGATCAGCGCCAAAGTAGACCAACAGGTGAACATCCGGTCATACAACATTCGCACAGAGGACGGATGTCAGTACAGAAGGAATCGTCGTCAGCTACGAGACGCAACAGATTCGGAGCTTCAGCAGACAATCAACCCTCAACGACTTGTCCAGAGAAGGATGATTTCTGGAAGACATCAGGAAAGCGACACATCGGGCAAGCAACAGCAAATCATCGTACCATCAAAACAGATGCTGGAAGATAACAAGAAAACTGGAACTGGAACAGATGTCAGGATGCCAGCATCATCTGTCCATGAGAACTCATCTGATCAGTCACCAGTCATCAAAATGTCTGAGACAACCTGCATCAAGGAGCCAGATGAAGTTATCAAACAAACAAGGACAGGACAACCCGAACCAGTTAGTTCTCCTTACAGGACAAGATCTGGAAGACAAAGCAAAAGGCCAGATTTCCTGAAATATGAATGAAACTGAAGACTCTACCACAATCAGATAAAATGAAAGCATTGCGAAATATGGACATGATGATGATGGATAGTATAATAATCAGAGATAAAATGAGGTGAATGAATGATTGGGCCCTGTGCGTGAGAGAAAGAATGAGTGTTTGTTAAGTTTGTGATAAAAGTAGGAAACACGTTTATTTCGTATGGACTGAAAGATAGGAAAAATGATTTAATTGATTTTGTTTCCTTAAAGAAAGGGAGATGTGACGTGTGTTGACAGTAAACAGCGTGTGGATAACAGCACGGCATGATATTCGTTTAAATGATAACTGATTGCTGTTCACTGTGAAATGTATATATAGTTAGTTGAGAATCAGACAGTGACGAGTAAAGACGAAGAAGCATTGCCCCGTCTTCCGAGTTGGCTGTAGAAAGAATGAAAGACACACACACACACACACACACACACACACACACACACACACACACACACACACACACACACACACACACACACACACACACACACATACATACACACACACACACACACTTTGTCTAGGAGCACACATGAATCGCGTTAAAAGAAATAGCGAAGCAACACACACACATACACACACACACACACACAGCCCCCCCCCCCCTACACACACACACACATGCACGCACATACGCACTCACACACACACATATTAATCCAGGATATGTACTTTTCAACTTTCCTTTCAATTTCACTGTCTATCTTCTTTTCAAATGGAACACTTTTATTGCAGTTCTTAGTTTCAAAAGGGCAAGGTAAAATATGACAAACATGTTGATATTCGCAAGACCAATAGTGTAAGTACAATTGTACAATTGATAGATGCATATCTTTGCATAGTGACAGTGATGCCCACACACCTACTCAGCAAAGGTGCTCATTTTGTCTAGATCATCTTTTTCTTAAGGATTTTTTTTACGGATTTGTTTGGTTCTTTTGATAGAGCTGTGGACTCAAGATCTGATGTCACAAGTTTAATTCCATCTCGTAACCTGAAAGCTGGCCTGTTCTCTGCTCATCTGAATGTTTCATTTATTCTGGTGGTGTCAACTTGAAAATAAAAAAGGAAGAAGAAGAAGAAGAAAAAGAAAGAAGAAGAAGAAGAAAAAGAAGAAGAAGAAGAAGATGATGAAGAAGAAGAAGAAGAAGAAGAGAAGGAGAAGGAGAAGGAGAAGAAGAAGAAGAAGAGGAAGGGGAAGGGGAAGGGGAAGGGGAAGAGGAAGAGGAAGAAGGAGGAGAAGGAGAAGGAGAAGAAAAAGAAGAAGGAGAAGGAGAAGAAGAAGAAGAAGAAAGAGAAAAAGAAGAAGATTGATGTTTTGATTGAAACTTCAATGGGTAATTGTGTAGCATAACAGGTACAAGTTCTGTAATAGAAAGAAAACGTAACGCCATTAACAAAAGGAGAGATTATAAACAAAATTCATAAATACTGAACTAAATTCAATCACATACATTAACGTACCCGCGCGCCTGCGGTCACATGCACATACACAAACAAATGCGCACTTACATATATACAGACCTACATGTATACATATATATACGCATAAATATACATACATAGTACGTACATGTACATACAAGTGTGTGTACACGCTAAACATGGTATGTTCACACTAAACATGGTATTACATACATACATATGCCTACATGTATACATATACGCATACATTTACATACATAGTACGTACATACATATGTGTGTATACACTAAACATGGTATGTTCATTCATAAACTGTGTCGTTACTGACTGCGATTAAGTCAGTCAGAGGAATAAAACGAAGAAGAAAGAAATATAGCAATACAAAAAGAGAAAATGGAGAAAAGGGGAGGAACAAGACGAACAAGAGAAAAATAAAAGAACAAATAACCACAAAAAAGGAGAAGACAAAAGAAGGAGAAGAAAGAAAACTGATGATATCTACACTTTCACAAACCTGATGCTCATGTCCCCAATCTAACAGCAGTCTGAAAAAAAAGAGGACCACAGCGGAATCGGCACGAATTTAAGTTACGATAGCCTTTTGAAAGCCTCGCTTTCATATTTTAACAGTTTCGGTGTTGTGGTGGAGAATTCGTGTCCTAAAGAGTGCGTGTACAATTGGGTATATTAATGCGCTGCCTCGTACATTAATGTGCTGCCGAGCTCTCTGATTTCACACCAGCGTCTGTATGAATATGCTATTTCATTGTTTTGGTCAGTCCCCATGAGAAGTGCAAAGGCCTTTTCAGAGAGATACTGAGACCTTTATGAATATGATAATAATAATAAAAAAATCTTAAGTCTGAAGATTCCATGTGCGTGCGTGCGTGTGAATGAGTGTGTGTGTCTCTGTGTGTTTGTATGTGTGTGTGTGTGTGTGTGTGTGTGTGTGTGTGTGTGTGTGTGTGTGTGCGTGTGTCGTGTGGTGTGTGCGTGTGTTGTGTTGTGTGTGTGTGTGTGTGTGTGTGTGTGTGTGTGTGTGTGTGTGTTTATGCATGTATGATTAATTACATGTTTTGATCTTCAAGACTGCTTATTGTATGTCTTTGTGTATGAGATTTTCTGTACGTGTATGTGTGGGTACGTGTGTACGTGTGTGTGTGTATGTGTCTATGTGTGTGTATGAATGTGTGTGTGATTGTCTGTGTGAGTCCTGTGTGTGTCTATGTGTCTGTCTGTCTGCGTGTCTGTGTGTCTGCTTTGTGTGCGTAGTCTTTGTGACCTTGGCTGTTGTCACATAGCAAAATCAGAAAAAAATAAAGAAGTTACTGACCTTAAAAAGTTTAAATTTGTGTTGAATTCCATTGGAATTATTTCAAGAGGGATTCACCGCGTTCGGACAGCTCCATATTGGCTCCACCCAAATCCGCCAGCAGTTATCTGGCAGACTTATCCTGAGCCTGCACAAAACCCTATGCGCTGGCAAGACCTTGAAACGGGAAAAGGGGAGAAGTGACCTATCAAACACAAAGCTGGCACCACCAGAATGATGCAAATATCACAGGAATTCCTTAGGGCGGCAGATGCATTGAGACAACATTTGATGTCCCAGTAGAATGGATCGGTAAATTAAAGGCAAACACCACAGGCCACTAGCAGGTATTGCATTTTGAAAAGTAATGGTCAGTCGCCATTGTCCAGTACTAAAACCTTTCGCAGTTGGGCACAGAAACGGAGTAAGGCTGTAATGGGGGCAAGAGGAAATAAACAGGCATTAGAGTGGATGGATTTCTGGATGGATCAATACCCTAGACCTGTGAAGTGACCGCACCAAAGACCAGAAGCAAATATCAAGAAATAATGCCATTATTCTCCACGTTGGGGAGTTGGACAGATTCTAAGGGGTGACGCTTAGCAGTAAAAGTCACCGTCCGAAACGGACTTTTGAAAATGGCGTATTAATTGGCCGAAGGTAACGTTAGATGTAGCCACCACAATGTCAGGATTAAAATTCGAATCATTCAACCTTGAAGTCAGGCTTTAGAGACGCGGTCAGCTAATTACAGGCAGTCCTATTGATGGTCAGGGAGGGAAAGCGTCCTGACCTGAACCTCCCTTCTATAAAAGGAATAGTCAGTCAGCCCCTGGGAGCTCTTTTGGGGGAACCAGCTTCCAAGCTACCTCACAGGTATGTGACCGTTTCAATTTGTACTCTTGTTAGGTGTTAAGGTTAGGGTTAGAAGGTAGAAGCATGTTTTACTTTTCAAGAAACAGAAAGAATAGAGTTGGACAGAAGGAAATGTTCAGTATGCTTGTAACATGTAAGCTAGTGAAGATTAGTTGTGCATTTTAGGATTTAGGGCCAGTAGGACTTAGGTCAGTAAGAACTGTGCATTATGTTTTATGTTGAAGTTGATCAATTAAATAAATGTGCTGTATTTATCATTCCATGTATGGACTACCTTGGAGAATCCTTGTCTAGTGTGGTTAGTGCGTTTCCTCTCGTCACACTCTCCTTCCTTATTAAGTGCATAATTACCAAGTAGAGAAACTACTCTTCATGTACATCCCCAATTCCTTAGACACATCACAATTCCTTCTTGCGATAGTTACATTCCAAACCCTTCTTGCGATACAAACATTAAGATGGGCCGCGAACAGACCAGTTTTTAATGTTTGCTGGAGGGGATTAAACTCAAGATATCAGATCTGGAGTCCATGGCTCTACCATCCAGCCCGCTTGTTGAATTCCATGATGTAGTTTTCTGGAACGGAGTAATCGGTGAGCCACGCACGGCCTAGATCCGCCATACGCCATACCAAAAATAATCAGACCATCTCTGAAGATGAATATGATGATCTGGTTTGTTCATGTACAAAAAAGCTTAACAAAACAGCAGCAGCAACAACAACAACCACCAAGTTTGCACATCATGACTCACATAGAAATTGTTGATTTAATTTCAGCGGGTAATTATTGAAGTAAGGCACCTATCCCTGCATTACTATAAACTACGTCATGGAATTCTACACAAACTTGGACTACACAGGGTCAGTGCTGGTTTATATTTCTTATTCAGTTTCTCCTAGTTTACCGTAGTTTACATGATATATGAGGCTATAAAGTTGTTGTTTTTGTTTTGTTTGGGGGTTTGTTGTTGTTGTTGTTGTTGTTGTCGTCGTCGTTTTTGTTGTTGTTGTTGTTGTTTTTTACCGCTCTTGCACCATTTTCATTCACATACAAACAGTGAAAACACCTATGTTAGTTTTCGCTTTGCATGATTCAGTGTTCATTATTCCATCATCGTTTCAATGAGATTCCTATCATTCATTTTTCATCCAACTGTAAGAGAGTCAAAGAGTTTAAATTTTTGCAGTTGGTGGATGGGGTGCGGGAGTCAAAGGGTTCATGTACCTTGTAAAGATATTCCTTGACTTAGAACAGTTGCCGTGGTATAGTGGTCAACGTAAGGACTACCGACTGGTAGGTTGTAGGTTCGATTCCCCATCAGTCCCTTCAAAACTATTATCATTGTGGGATTTTTCGGCTCTAACCGGCTCCTACCCAGAGTTGGGCGTGCTATGGACCCACTGGGAAGACTGGGACCACACAGCCGAGTTTCATCCACTTCAGGAATACGTCATTGAGGGTGTTGCTCAAATCATCTGACCAGCACCACAGGTGTCTGTATCCCTCGGGCCTGGTTGACGCCAGATATATTATGATAGTAAGCGTAGACTACAGCCCTGTCACGCAGTCTCAATCTAGCTGGAACTCCGTAGCATCGTGATTATCATCCTCATCGACATCATCATCATTGCATCATAAAAGCTGTTCCAGCTTCTGTGGCCATTAAGGAGGCGTAGAAAATAATGGGACGAAAAGAAAAGATATTCCTTGACTTAACATGACTGACGAAGCCGAACTTCTGAAAATAAAATAATCCCCTACATTTTGGGCGATGTTCCTAAGCCACTTGGCCACTGTATCTTTGGATGAGGGCCCTTGGTTCCTTGCATAGCACAGCAATCCCGTCTCAAGTTTTCCTTTAATAGGTTTTGTTCTTTCAAGATATTCTTCTAAACAATCTTATGCGCAAGGTTGGTTGGTTTTTGTTGTTGTTGTTGTTTGTTTGTTTTGTTCTGTTTTGTTTGTTTTGTTTTGTTTTAGTTGGTTTGGTTTGGTTTGGTTTGGTTTGGTTTGGTTTGGTTTGGTTTGGTTTGGTTTGGTTTTGGTTTGGTTTGGTTTGGTTTGCTTTGCTTTGGTTTGGTTTGGTTTGCTTTGCTTTGCTTTGCTTTGCTTTGCTTTGCTTTGCTTTGCTTTTGTTTGGTTTTGGTATTTTGTTTTGTTTGTTTGTTTGTTTGTTTGTTTGTTTGTTTGTTTGTTTGTTTGTTTGTTTGTTTGTTTTTCAAAATATCACAAGAAGGGTTAGTCAGGGATTTGTTCTGTCATCATATTTGTTTTCACTTGATATCATGAGAAACCTAGAAGAATGCCCTGGGATAAAAGGTGGAGGGAAAATGATATATAATTAGAAAAGTAAACTAGACCTACCATAGGAGGTTGCAGTTTAACTAGAGTTATTACGAGCTCATTGTGGAGGAAGGTGAAGTTACGTTGAGTATTGGCGCACACAGTGTTGCAGGCAATTTTCAGAGCTACATGACCACTAGACTTACGCCATATGGGAGGGCTAGCATAATTGATCATTACCACAAGCGGTAACTGGGAGGGACGTAAATTCTCCTTCCTCCACAATAGGCTCGCACTAATTCCAAAATAAACTGGAACCTCCTAGCGTAGGTCCAGTTTAATTTTCTAATTATCACTGGCCTAATGCTCCCGGAAGGGAGGCTTCGTTGAGACTTAAGAGAATGTAAGGATTCTTACCAACAAATTCCTATCAATTAACATCAGGAAGAGAGTTCTTGAATGTTGTATGGAACCGATAATGTTATACGGTTGTGAGGCACAGACAGTCAACAAGCAAAGCCAAAACAAGATTAAGGCAGCAAAGATGTGGTTTCTAAGAAGAATATTGAGAGTTCCATGGGCAGTAAAGAAAACAAACGAGACAGTCTTGATGGAGGCAGACACAAGAAGATCATTCAAGAAGAAGATTATGAAAAGACAGGCAACATTTATAGGCCATTTTATGAGAAAAGGGGAATTAGAGCACCTGGTCACAACAGGAAAGCAAGAGGGAAAAAAAGCACCAGGTAGACCCAGGGAGAAAATATTGGACGGACTTGCAGAGTGGCTGAGGACAGAGAGGGTGGAAGGTGTGCTTGCGGCGACAAGGGATAGAAACAGATGGAAGGCCATGATCGCCACGGCCATGTGGCAAGGCACTTGATGATGATGATGATGAAGGATAGTGGCCAACAAACGTAGCAGATCCGTCACATCATGCCAGGAGTCTAATTTATTTACATTTTGTACACTAGTTTGCAAAGTCCATTTCATTTATAGTTCACAGGTCCATCCAAGAAGATCATTGATAAGGAAGATTAGGAAAAGACAAGCAACATTTATAGGCCATTTTATGTGGAAAGGGGAATTAGAGCACCTGGTCACAAAAGGAAAGGTGGAGGAAAAGAGAACACCAGGTAGACCTAGGGAGAAAATATTGGACGACTTGCAGGGTGGCTGAGAACGAGAGGGTGGAAGATGTGCTCGCGGCGACAAGGGATAGATGCACACGGAGGGCCATGATCACCAACGCCATGTGGCAGTGCACATGATGTGATGATGATGATGATGATGATGATGATGATGATGATGATGATGATGATGATGATGATGATATCCATCAAGCACTCTGACTGAAACTGGTACTGTTTTGTCTCTTATGAAATTAACTGAATGTCCTTTCATCAGTCCAACTAGCTGCTTTCAAGATAGTTTTCAATGAAACCCCCACTTTGGCAGCATGCAGCGCCACAGCTAGCGGCCTTGGTTGAGTGTGCACCATAGGTTTCAGTATCAATGCCAGAGCCTGCAAGTACTTTCACCCAGCACGCAAACGTCTGCTTACTCACAGTCGCATGAGGTTTTGTGTGACTAAGGAACAGCTGCTGTTGGCTATTATCTCTGAGAATCACAGGGCAAAGGTTTGCGTTCTTTTTGAATGCCGAAATCTCAGCTGGTTCAGTATGTGCACCTGAATGTTTTCACACGCCAACACACGACACACACACACACACACACACACACACACACACACACACACACACACACACAGATGCACATGCAGCACACACACAGTGCACGCGCGACACACACACACACACACACACACACACACACACATGCTTAGGTCATATTAACAGATACACTTTCTGCTTCTTGTGATTAGAGTCTTTTTGTAGTGCACAATCTGGGCAAAACCATGAATCCGTTGGAGTTGTTTTCAGTTCAAAACATGCAAAATGAAACCACTCCAATGGGCAGTATTATCACAAGCAACTTTGGGCCCATATTCCCCTAGTCTAACAAAGTAAAACAAACAAATATACGCTCTGAAAATCTTCCTCATTGTAAGCGCTCGTCTCGTAAACCTCACGATGCCGATAACTTAAGCCTACATCAGGAAGATTGCTTTGGTGAACAGACCACGATTATTTAAGAATTTCATATGGATAAACTCCATCATATCCAAAATGGTTCAGTAGTATCTTTATTTTTCCTTCGGATTGAGCTTTTCCGCATATTTTTTATGCCGACGATCGTCACGATGCTTGAGTTCTCATCGTGGCGTCCATAGCTACGGCCGTCGCGCACCGTAGCCAAAAGAAGTAAGTCTCGATTATTTTGTCGACCTGCACACAGCCCATACTCAACGTAGCTTCCCTTTCGGGAGCAATAAGCGAGTGATAATCTTCGTTACGCAAATGACGCCATGTTCTGATCGCAGAAAATTAAAAAAGACCTACAAAATCTTGTAAATATACTAGAAAAAAAAGGGCTAGAGCTACATAGTAAGAAGACTGAAGTCATGGTAATCAGTAAAAAAAAATAAAGATTCAAAATAAAAACTCCCCTCATGTAAAATAACAGTGAACGAAACAATATTGAGCAAATTGATAAGTTTAAACATCTGGGAGCAGCTATCTCCCCAGACAACAAATGAACATTATAAACATCAAGCAGAACTGGCCGAGGTAAGACAGCATTCAAGAAAATGGAAAGCGTTCTTACCACAAATGCCTATCAGTTAACATCAGGAAGAGAGTTCTTCTGTGTTATATAGAACCACTACCGTTGTATGGATATGAAGCCTGGACAGTCAACAACCAAAGTCAGAACAAGACTGAGGCAGCTCGAAATGTGATTTCTACGAAGACAGTTAAGAGTCCCATAGACAGCAAAAAAAACAAAGGAGACAGTCTTGAAAGAAGGAAAAGAACATTGATAAAGAAGATTAGTGAAAGACAAGTAATATTTATAGAACATTTTATGAGACGAGAGAAACTCCTGTACTTGGTCATAACAGGAAAGCAAGATGGAAAAAGAACACCAGGTAGACCCAGGGAGAAAATATAAACTTTGCAGAGTGGATGGGGATAGAAATGGGTAGAACATTCATATTCATATTCATGTTCATATTCATATTCATATTCATATTCATATTCATTTGTCACAGTGGATTTCCCATGCAAAACTCAGGCTGCTCTTCCCTTTGATAGCGCGTCGCCAGCAGTGCAGAGCCACCTTCTTTTTTTTTTTTTTAAATTTTATTTTTTACCAAGACTTAGAAATACTTGCAACCACAAAAGATAGATTTGTGTGATCGCCAACGCCATGCAGCATGACACGTGATGATGATGACGATGATGATGACGATGATGACGACAACGACGACGACGATGATGATGATGATAATAGATGATGATGATGACGACGACGACGATGACTACGACGATGACGACGACGACGACGACGACGACGACGATGATGATTATGATGATGATGATGAACACACTTGTGTTAACAACTCTACCAAGTGACCCAAGTGTTTATGTCGGTCTACAAGGACCATAGAACTGGGTTAAAAGATAGATGTTATCCTTGTCAACTTTGTTGACATGTTGACTGTGGCTAATCCGTATGTAGAGATCTGTTACAACGGAGCCGTGTCACAATATTTAACACATTACATCAATCCGTGAGACTGCTCTCGACAGCGTAGAAACAGTCGTGTGGTGGTGTGGGGAGGGTGAACAATTAGAAGTGTTATATGTAAATGTCTATGCTAATGTGTGAAGACCTCAGAACTTAGCACTCAGTCTAAGTAGGCTATAGTAAGTAGGCTATAAGGCATAGGTTAAGTGGCGATATCTTCAGATAAAGAGTTTAAAAGTTCATGATTTCCATAACACTTTATCATCTTCAACATCATGTGTGTGTGTGTGTGTGTGTATGGTGTGTGTGTGTGTGTGTGTGTGTGTGTGTGTGTGTGTGTGTGTGTGTGTGTGTGTCTGTGTCTGTGTCTGTGTGTGTGTTGTGTGCGTGTGTGTGTGTCTTTCTGTGTATGTGTGTGTTGTGTGTGTGTGTGTGTATGTGTGTTGTGTGTTTGTGTGAGAGAGAGAGAGACTGTGTGTGTGTTTTGTGTGTGTGTGTGTGATGAAAAGCGTTCTTACCAACAAATGCCTATCAGTTAGCAGCAGGAACAGAGTTCTTTAGTGTTGTATAGAACCGATTTTGTCGTACGGATGTGAGGCGTGGACAGTGAACACGCAATGTGAGAATAAGATTGAAGAACGTTGAGAGTTTCATAGACAGCAAAGAAAACAAACGAGACAGTCTTGGAGGAGGCAGACACAAGAAGAACCTTAAGGAAAAGACAAACAAAATGTATAAGACATTTTATTAGGCAAGAGAAATTACAGTTCCTAGTCAGAACAGGAAACCTGGAGGGAACGAAAACACCAGTTAGACCCAGGGAGAAAATATTGGACGGATTTGCAGGGTGGCTGAGGACAGAGAGGGTGGGAGATGTACTTGCAGCAAAAAGGGATAGAATCGTATGGAGAGCCATGATTGCCAACGCCATGCAGCAGGGCACATGATGATGATGATGATGATGATGTATGTCAGGCTCGCTAAGACCTGATCTTGCTATGAGGGATAGACAGAATTTACAGACCTAATTACTTATCGCCCCAACACACAGTAATGGTCAACAAACAACTATTTTTTCATTCACACATATTTAATACTGTCATTCAACAATACAGGAGTTCACAAATTACACGTTAACATATAGCTTAAACAAAAATTGGCCACTGCACACAAAACAAAAACTCGCTGCTTCATCCACACATTTCAAACATCTACATCCAAACACACCACAGCACCCGGACTCTAACAGCAAGCGCACAGAGTTACTTGTCTGCACGGTCGACCTGACGATAGCCTTCGCTATCGGCAGTCTTAACCAGATAACCCTCAATAACAAGGTAATCTTGGAGAAAAGGGACTAACATCCTTCCAGCAACACAGATATTCGATGACTGACTAGAAATTCCCAAGTCAGTGTAACGAGAACTCAAAATCAGACCTGAACTCAGGTTGGCCCCACAATCCACTGAATCCGCCTGTAAAGCGTGATTCACAGGTCCGACAGAAACAGAGAGTGACTCGCCCCTTGAAACACAGACCTACAGATATTAACCTTTACACACATGAGGAAATACAGCAAGGGAAACAAGCCCTACCGAGAAATATTTTCCAAAACAGAAATTAGTTTCCCTTGACCACCAAGAGCGCATCATTGAAACTCCACCTGTAACCAAGGCAACCATGTGGGCCACGAAACCAACGTTGGTTTTGAAAAGATACCCAATGAAGGCCTGACAAGAACTGAACCAGCACCCGGACGACTGCAACCTGACAATAAACAGTATTATTTATATCCAATTTTAGATGGTCCATGTTAAACTATTGTCTGAAAACCTATTGTTCTCGCTTCCTTGTGTTTTTATCTCAAATAAGGATTATGGCTCATGCTCATGGAACCAGGTTGTGCTTGCAGTAACACTGATTTATGATACAATTTTTTGGCAATTTTTTTCTATCGAAATGTAAAATTAATCTGCCTATATAAAAATACAGACGTTTATAAGTTTCGAAAGCAAATTCTTTGTGTGTGTGTGTGTGTGTGTGTGTGTGTGTGTGTGTGGAATGTAGGGGCGCTTGAATTTAATGTTAGTATTCAGTCGCACTGTCGTGAGTTCGCTCACGGCGGTGCGCACTGAAGCCAGTTCTCAACCCAGCAGTTGGCTGAAGAAGTCGGCCAGACCGCCGATGAAAGCTATGCAGTAAGTAGCTTTTTTGTCACTGAGAGACAGGTTCAACCAGCTAGTCATTATGTCTTCCCCTCAGTCGTTAAAACTTCCTCAACGTCTCATACGCGATTTCGACGGGAAAGTCATCAAAAGTTTTAGAGAACTGGAAGAGGAACATCGATTGCTAGCCAGGTTCAGGAACCATCTTCATTTCACACTGCATTGTAAACATCAAAATGTGTGCCCTACAAGTCTTAAGATCAAAACTAGTATGAAAGACCAGGCAGCTAACAACATCATCCATCATGCTCAACGTGCGCTCATGAACGAACGGATTAAACAAATCAACAGCCGTTTGGTTATCATCAACAACAAGATTGCCATTTTGAAGGATGAACTCAGTGCTTGTGTACTGGATACTATCATGGCAGAGACAGTTGCCTGGTCCGACTGCACTGTCAGGCGTCAATGGGACAGAGTGCGCATGCGCCACATGAAAAAGTTTGCTAAGTTGCAGGCCAAACCAAAACATGACGATTGCGTGCCCATTACTCCCGTCAGTGATCAAGAAACGCAAGAAATCAAAAACAGGTGGGTGGTGAATCTGTCGGATCAAAGTTTGACTAAAGCAGAATTGTCAGTGTTGAGAAAGGGGCTCAATTTCGCGGTCACTCCAGACAAACTTCCCATCACGGAGTACATTACCAGCATCGAAACTGCGTGTCGATGGATTGGTCCTCAAACAGAAGAGGCCACACACTTACGATCAGAGTGTGTGAATATCCTCAAACAGAGCAAACACCCCAAATCCAACATTTCCAGGGATGAAAGACTTGCACTACAGGGATTGAGGAAGAAGGATTCCATCATGATTCTCCCAGCCGACAAAGGCCGTGCCACAGTCATCTTACCCAAGGGGTGGTACTATGAGAAGGCTTACAATCTGCTAGATGACAAAAAGACCTACCAACAGCTGAGCAAAGATCCCACCAGCATGTATACTGCCTGTCTGACCAAACTACTGCAAGGCCTACAGAAGTCAGGAGAACTCTCCTCAGAACAGTACCGCAGATTGTACCCCTCAGCTACTGATGTGCACAAGTTCTACGGACTGCCTAAAGTGCACAAGAAAGATTTACCCCTCCATCCCATTGTCGCCTCTAGAGGATCCCTGATGTATGAGACGGCCCGCTTCATTGCGACATCCTCTCGCCTTTGGTAGGAAAGACAGAACATTCCATTGCAAACAGTGCAGACCTGGTGAAGAAGCTGTCGAAGTTTGTACCACAACCTGATGAGATTCTGGTGTCCTATGACGTCACAAAGTCTGTTCACCAGTGTCCCTGTGAAGGACAGCATTGACATCATCAGGGGGAGGTTACAGGTCGACAACAGCCTTTGGCAACGCACCAACCTGCCAGTGGAACACATCTGTGAACTGCTATCCTGCTGCCTCAACACCACCTACTTCACCTTTGAAGGACACTTCTACCAACAGACCAAGGGTGCAGCCATGGGGTCCCCCGTGAGTCCCATTGTCGCCAACCTCTTTATGGAAAATTTCGAGGAGAAAGCTTTGGCGTCATTCCACACTCCTCCATGCTACTGGGGCTGCTACATGAATGACACTATGACTGTACTGAAAATAGTGGAGCAGATAACTGTAATAATCGTTCAGGTCTGGAACGAAGCACCAAAATTGGCACACATACTCCTTGGGGGTTGCTCTTTTGATAAAACCCGTTAGCCACCTAAAAATTCAAGATGGCGGCCATTTTTCAAGATGGACGCCACTTGATATACAGAAATATTGCATTTCGCAATAAAATCGCAAAGACTTGTCCTATTTGAATGATCTTGGTGTCGAATCATACATTTTTCACTATGTAGAATCCGAATTTGGAACTATATACCTACTCACTAGCTTCCTTGTACCATAATATCAGTGCCGGAATCATAATTAGGGTAAAAAGTGCCCATATCATAGGCATCATCAGTCCGATATATTATTGGATGTACATGTAGGCAGTACGCCTATACTTGTTTGCCACTTATTGTCTTGCTGCCTGGATGAGTATATTACAACGCATCTAAACCTCGCATCTGCAGGTGCACAGTGCCGTGCAGGTCAGACCAAAGCAGTAGTATTTGCATCGACCGCAGCATTCCGACTTGCATCCACACTTGGTCAGCTGCTGGCAACTCGCTGCAATGGGTGGGAGCTCTGTCCAAAGGATCTGCCACAGATCTTCTTTCTTGGTCCAGCCCCAGGTGGCAGGAGTCTGAGTTTCTGGTTGACGTACTGTTGACTGACTCCAGATGCAGCCCGCCTGGTAGGCAGCATGCTTCACATGCTGCTTCAGCTCTGATCAGTTGGAGGAATGGCTTCGTACGGCCTCTGCCTCCGAGCAAACATGTCCAACCTTGCATCATCGACACCTTCAGCTGTGCTGGATCTGTCGTACATCATGACCACGAACTTCTCCAAGGTCTCCAGGTCTTCATCATCTACTACCTGTGGGTACTGGCTGAGTTTGCTGAAGACACCGGAAGCCTCATCACAAACATCCGAGGTTTGCCAAGCAGACTTCTTCCTTTTGCCACGGAAAGCTGAAACGACATTGCAGCCAGTGCAGCCATGGAAGAAGAGTATCCCTTTGCTCTTTTCTGCAAGAGTGCAACACAAGGCATGTACAGGAACCCACCTCATGTTCTGTCCTTGGCCAAAGGCAACCCACAACTGCTGCAGACCTAGTTCCTGAAGTGCCTGCAGAACACTGACTGCGATGACGATAACTTTCTGTGTCACTGGCTTTGACCATGATGACTTTGCTGCCTGCTTCTGTTGCGTGCCTGGCATGCACAAAGATCCGCGTGTCAGCTTCTTCATGACTGCATGGTGCCACCCCAGCCAGATTGATAGTGCGGTTGCTGACAGCATCTTCTTCCTTGGTCACAATGACCACATTTGGTGTGGCCACACGTGCGATCTTATCAGCCAGAAAGTTGAACAGTTCGGCTTTGTTGTCATTTTCTCTCAGGAAGTTTCGCCAGTTTGAGCGAATTTTGCCCTTCCTTGTCACCCTGCGTCTCACCCCGCGTCCTCGCTTTGATCTAGTTTCAGGGGCTTTCAGACTAGATGGCCGGTAGACATCAAACACAATGCCTGTTCTCTTTTACTTGGTAGAGTATGCTTGTATAGTAGGAAGGACATCGAGTATTGCCTACTCTTCGAACGTCTTTGAACTCTGTGGGGGCAGACTGTTCACCAACGCTGCACCATCAATGATGATGGTGTCGGCGTCTGGCTCTGCCTCAGGGGTTGTAACTTGGCTCTCAAGAATGTTAGTGAGGTGGGATTTCTGACAGGTGTAGAGCTTTCCACCATCACTGAGGGCAGCAGGTGTTGACTGGTTCTCATGACGGAAGAACTCCTTCAAGTCACACTCTCTGCTCTGGCATGATATGAACAGCTTGGAGAACAGTTGACAGTCTGCCTTCAGCATATTTGATTTGAAGAGTCAACAGACGCTGGTACCTGTCGGAAAAAGTCAATCCTGTTCTTCTTGATTGGTTCATAGAAGGTGGATTCTTCTTCCCCTTCCAGCCCCATCATAAACTCCTGGAAACGGACCTTGCCTTTCTCAATCAGCTCGGAGGCAGTTTGGTGAGCAATATCCTTTGTATCAAGCGAAAACAGGCCCCGACTCTCCTCCTGGAAAGGATTGCCCATATCTTGCATGGCTTGTGAGAGCTTTTCTACTTTCCCAAGGAACACTCTTTGTGCTCATTCTGTCTCCTCATGGTGGCTGGTGTGTTCAGTACCCTCTTTGGTCCCACATAGCTACCTCATATTGTGCAACCAAGTGGCTGACTTCAGGACCAGCTATTATCCATCTTTGCTGTGCTGATGGGTCTTCAGTCACGCCGATCGCACCCCCGTCTGCCTTGATGACAGCGTTGGCCTGCTTGTGAGCTTGGTCAATAGCCACTGCTGAGAAGTGTCGGCTCGATTTGTGTACAACAAATTTTCCACTCTGGAACTCCTGCACTAGCTGAGGACTCTTCTGTTCCAGGATCACCATGTCTCTGTAGTGGATCGGAAGCCACCGTGCATAGTTTACATTGTTGTTGGCAAAGAAGTACGGTATCAGCTGAGCCAGTGACTGACAGTACAGGAAGAAGTTGGCTTCCCTGAATGATCGGACCAACAAGAGGATCACCAGTTCCATTGACAGCACCATATACCAGAAATGAAACTGGGGACTTTGCAGTTTGCGATGCTCACACAAAGCTTCGAAGCTAGGCACCTCTTCGGGTTGTTCATCTGTCTCTTTCGAGTAGTCCGTGTGGGCTGCCTTCAGAAGCTTGAACAGACTGCATGCTGTAATCTGGTGCACCTGTTGTGTCCTAGTGATGCTCGAAGCTGTCAGAAATGAATCTGCTGTCCCAGGAGATGCCATCCCTGCCTCACGAGGGCTCCTGTCCAACCACTGTCCTGGAGTAGAGTTCCAATGGACTTCAGTGCCGCCATCTCAATATGCAAGCCTCTGAACATTATGACGAACTTGTCCTGACCGTAGATTTCAGGCCAGTGCCACTGGACCTGCTTGGCTACTGCACATATTGGCTGGTCAGCAGCAATGACTGGCACCTGACCGGGGTTCAGAAATGCCACTATCTCTTTGATCTTGTCCATCACATGTTTGACTGTAGCAATCAAGTGGGCCTGATCTCGCAGCAGAGGCAAAAGTGATTAATGCTGACCTCAAATGGCTTTCCTCTCTTCTGTGAAGCATGGTGGGCTGTACACCATCCAGGTAACTACATGCAAAGCAATGTAAAGCCCCATTACCCTTGGCTGGCACACCCTGTCAGTTCTGGCGAGGCTGTCTAACTAAACATCTATGTTAAACTACATGAAATCCACAGTAGCTAACCAAAGCGGGGCTTATTAGACAGCATTTGGGACACTAAACTAATTATTTAGCTACACCAAATAATTATTCAGCTGATACTGAACCCCATGCTGAGTTTCACAGCAGTGATGCCACCAGTGTGCCCTGGTTGTGCATTGACATCCGCTCTGTTGGTACAAGAAAGCCAGTGGTTCCAAATTCAGATTCTACATAGTGAAAAATGTATGATTTGACACCAAGATAATTCAAATAGGACAAGTCTTTGCGATTTTATTGCGAAATGCAATATTTCTGTATATTCAATGGCGTCCATCTTGAAAAATAGCCGCCATCTTGAATTTTTAGGTGGCTAACGGCTTTTATCAAAAGAGCAATCCCCAAGGAGTATGTGTGCCAATTTTGGTGCTTCTTTCCGGAAGTGAACGATTCGCCTAAAAATTTGCTGTTATCTGCTCCCTAAAAGATCGGTGGTAGAAGACTTCATGAACCATCTCAACAACCAACACCCTGCCATCAAGCTCACCTATGAGGTAGAAGAGAATGGCAGCATCGCGATGTTGGATACCCGCATCACTGGGATGGAGACAGGCCTCGCCTTCTCCGTCTATAGAAAGCCGACCCACACGGACCAGTACTTACAATTTGACAGTCACCAGCCACTGGAACACAAGCTTGGAGTAATCCGCACTCTCACCCACCGAGCGAAGACCATCTGCTCTATCAACACTGCTAGAGAAGAAGAGATGCAGTACATCAAAAAAGTACTCAGTGTGTCAGGATACCAGAAGTGGGCCTGGGATATTCCGGGGGACAAGAAAACCATACCCCACCCCTCCACTGAACGGCCAACCCCTTCGAGAGGGCACGTCTCCATGCCATACTCAGCGGCGTCACTGAGGCTCTCAGCAGGAAGAACACAAACGTGAGTCCTCTCCAGTGGGAGAACATCTGACCCACACCCAACACCACTTTGAAAAGGACAGTGTGCAAGTTCTCGACAAAGAAGCAAGATGGTTCCAGAGGGGAGTAAAGGAGGCAGTTTACATCGCCACAAGGAACCCCACCTCAACCGTGACCGGGGCCGACACAACCTGCCATCGGTGTACTCCTCACTTATTCAGTCACACTGTCGTGAGTTCGCTCACGGCGGTGCGCACTGAAGCCAGTTCTCAACCCAGCAGTTGCGCTGAAGAAGTCGGCCGGATCGCCGATGAAAATTACGCATTAAGTTGCTTTTTTGTCACTGAGAGACAGGTTCAACCAGGTAGTCATTATTTTCATTGTTATTTTCTTGTTGTTAGTCCTTTATTACAACACAGTGTTTCATTTTGAAGTCACATCAGACGTAGATGTCGATCAAGGTTCTTGAAAACAAGAGCTGTCTGACTCTGATACGTATATTTCTTTTCGAACTGAAGTGTGAGTGTGTCAGTGTGCGTGTGTGTGTCTGTGTGTGTGTGTGGTGTGTGTGTGTGTGTGTGTGTGAGAGAGAGAGAGAGAGAGAGAGACAGTGTGTGTGTGTGTGTGTGTGTGTGTGTGTGTATGTATGTGTGTGTGTATATGAGACAGAGAGAAAGAAGGAGAGAAAGAGAGAGAGAGAGAGAGAGAGTGTGTGTGTGTGTGTGTGTTGTGGTGTGTGTGTGTGTGTGTGTGTGTGTTTGTGTGTGTGTGTGCACGTGTCCGTGTGTTTGTGCGTGTGTGTGTGCGAGACACAGACAGAGCGTCTGTGTGTGCATGTGTATGTGTGTGTGTGTGTTGTGTGTGTATGTGTTTGCGTGTGTGTGAGTGTGTGTGTGTGTGTGTGTGAGACGCAGAGAGAAAGAGAGAGTGTGTATGTTGTGTGAGAGAGAAAGAGACAGTTTGTGTGTATATGTCTTGAGAGAGAGAGAGAGAGACATTGTGTGTGTGTACTTGTGTGTGGGGGAGAGGGGGCGAGTGGGAGGGAGAGAGAGAGATACAGTGTGTGGTGTGGTGTGTGTGTGTGTGGGTGTGTGTGTGTGTGTGTGTGTGTGTGTGTGTGTGCGTGCGTGTGTGTGTGTTTGTGTGTGACAGAATGTGTAGCCTACTTGTTAATGTACTCTGTGTGTGAAAGAGAAAGTGAGAGCGTTAAATTATGTTTTCATTGCGGTTTAATTCTTCTGTAACATTTCAACAAGGCTGTAAAGTTCATAGCCGCAAAGCTCTTATCATGCACCTTATCCACCAGGAATCTGGCAGATACGGTGAAGGAGTCAAAGGGTTGAGTTTTTGCTTTCTAAGCATGGTTGGCTATGCAGTATGCCGGTGGACAGGGTCTGGGAGTCAAAGTGTTAAAAAATTATACCTCGTGTGTTTGTTGTTTCTTTGGTTCTTTATTATCATTATTACTATTATTATTATTATATATACATGTATATATATATATAAATATATACATATTGATATATATATATATATTGTGTGTGTGTGTGTGTGTGTGTTGTGTGTGTGTGTGTGTGTGTGTGTGTGTGTGTGTGTGTGTGTGTGTGTGAAGTGATGAGAAAAATATTGTGTATACATGTATCATATGAATGTATTTATAATTTTGGGATTACTCTGGGGCTGTATAATAAGTGAATGTGCGCATGGCACCATGTGAGTTTGCGAATCCGTGAGTTCGTGTGTGTGTGTGTTCGTTCGTTCGTTCTTTAATTTAACGTCTTTTCACTATAAGTGATATTAGACGGCTGTATATATATGTGTGTGTGTGTGTGTGTGTGTGTGTGTGTGTGTGTGTTGTGTGTGTGTGTGTGTGTGTGTTGTTGTGTGTTGTTGTGTGTGTGTATGTGTGTGTGTTGTGTGTATGTGTGTGTGCGGGTTCGCACGTGTGTGTGGACGCGTGTGTTTGTTCAAGCATGTGTGTGTTTATGTGTATATGCATGATATATTATGTCTCAGTGTCTTGGCAGTTTTTGTTCATTTTTCTCTCTCCCTTTTCTTCTCATTTGGGGACAGGAGTGTTTTGTTGGGTCAGTGTGTGGAGGGTCTAGGCCAACTTAGACAAAACTTACCTGCCCAGTTATGGCTTACCTGGGCTGGTGTGTGTATTTTTGTGTGTTTTTGCACTGGAATTGTGAACAGCTCCGTCAACTTGTGTTTGTGGCCTAAGATATGGTTTACGTGGGCCTGTGTGTGTGTAAAATTGTTGCGTGCTTTTTGCGCTGTAGTTTGTGAACAGTTGTTCTGTCAACATGGGTTGGTGGGCTAAGTTATGATTTATGTGGATCCGTGTATGTAAATTTTTGTGTTTTGGGGCTGTTTTCTGTGACCTCTGGTTCTGTCAGCTTGTTTTGTTGGCTTGATAAAATGAAGGTTTTTTGGTATAAGAGGGTCCAGTTGGTGTCTGGCCCCCCTTCTGCAACGGTAGGTTTGCAGTTAGGGGGGTGGGGTCTGGGCCAGTTTCTGGTCAGAGGTTCCACTTGTAGTTAGACCTTTTGTTCTAGAAGTGGAAGAGTTTTGTGTTTGTAAAGATGTGTAACCATAGTCAGTTAGTGTGCTGGAACCCTCTGCTACAGTCGGTATGCAGTCAGGGTGGTTGGGACCAGTTTCTGGCCATAGGTTCCACTTGTAGTTGGATTTTATGTCCTAGGAGTGGGAAGAGGTCTATGTTTGTCGGATATGTAAACAGGAGTGAATTGACGTCTGTTCCCCTCCACTACAGTCGGTTTGTGGTTTGGGTGTCGAGGACGGTCATTCGAATTGTAGTTCGATGTTGTTCTATGGAAGTCTAGAGTGTCTTTGTTTTTTGGATATGTAACCTGGAGCGAATCGACGTCTGTCCCCCTCTGCTACAGTCAGTATGCGGTTTGGGTGTCAAGGTCAGTCATTCAAATTGTAGTTTGACGTTGTTCCATGGAGTTTAGAGGTCTGTGTTTTGTCAGATATGTAACAGGAGTGGATCGTCGTCTGTTCCCCTTTACTACAGTTGATGTGTGGTTTGGGCAGTTAGGTTAGTCACTGGTATCATAGTTCAACGATATGTTTTTATAATTCAATGAGTTTTGCTGCTGTGTCTAATAATAGCTGTTTATATGCCTACGTGTCAGTAGGAGAGGATGTTTCCTTAGTTTTGCCAGTGTGAGGGGAGAAGATCAGCAGTGTCCTGCAGCCAGTCGTTGTTCCTTTCCGTGTTGGTCCAGGCTCAACAATGAGGCGTACGTGTCCGAGCTGTCGTAACGTGACGAGCGTCCGAGGCAGGTGCGGCTAATGGGCGCTTCTACAACAGCAACTTCCGGCAGGATTCGGCAGTAACCTCCACGCCACGAGCCTACAGCCCAGCTGTTCGACTCGGCTCGTTTCCTTGGTGTAGCCCTCTGTAGGATTCAACTTTCTGCTGTTTTGAAGATCTTTGCTTCGTTTCATGTTCGTTCAGTCAGCGCCTGTTTCGCTATACCAGGCATCGAAAGACTCGATAGAATTTGGGAACCCTAGCATCAGGGCGTCTATGGACCGTAATTGTCGCCCTTGGTGAGACTAAGTGTGGAAAGTTATTCTTTCGTCCTCATGAGGGTCACTACACAAGTGAGGCAAAGGACTGAGGCAAGCAGAACGTATGTACGTGGTTGAACTCATGTATTCATTGCTGACATTTATCTTCTGTGAGTGTGTGTGTTTGACAATGTTCTAAGTGAATTCGGGTGGTTTTGATGAATCGAAATGTATGGAATGTTGGTTTTGGGATGCCAATTCTAGCAATTGCTATATCCATGTTTGTGACATGTGCGAATGATGCGTCATGTTGTCTTGTTTGTCAGTAATAAAATTTGTGTAACTGTACTTTGTACAAGAATTTCCTTATTTAGTTCGTGAAAGGGGTGTTAGAGCTGATATGATAGGTCTGTTCTCTGTCTTTCCACTCTAGTTCAAGCCTTAGCGAGCTTGACATTCAGATCAAGTTTTGAATGACAGTTGGGTCTCAGTTTTCATAAGTAGTGGTGTGTGTGTGTGTGTGTGTGTGTGTGTGTGTGTGTGTGTGTGTGTGTGTGTGTGTGTGTGTGTGTGTGTGTGTGCGTGTGTGCGTGCAAGTGGGTGTGCATGTGTGTGTACGCTGTATTATGTTTCAGAGCAATTTTTGGTGTGTGTGTATGTGTGTGTGTGTAGTGAGTGCAGTGCAGTGCAGTGCAGTGTAGTGTAGTGTAGTCTAGTGTTAGTGTAGATGTGTGTATACGTGTGTGCATATGCATACTCCTGTGTGTAGTGTTATGCATGCGTGTATGTGCATATGCGTGTACGTACGTGCATGTATATGCATATGAATATAATATATTATATATACATATATGTATATGTGTGTGTGTGTGTGAGAAGAGAGAGAGAGAGAGAGAGAGAGAGAGTAAGTGTTAGTATGAGTGTACACATATTTGTATATGTATGCGCGTATATTAACTTCTCTCTCTTCTCTCTCTCTCTCTCTCTCTCTCTCTCTCTCTCTCTCTCTCTCTCCATCACACACACACACACCACACACACACACACACACACACACACACACACACACACACAAACACACATACACATACAAGTACACCACACTGTCTCTTTACCTATGTTTACATTATCTTCACAAATATTTGCAATGTGTATAGATACATTTCAACATTTAATATACAACAACGGTACCTTTCTGTAATAAATCTCAGTTGATGACATGCACATGCATGGAACACATTTCTTTTGTCTTTTATTTTTTTATAAACTGCACGTGTCCTTCTTCACTGGTCTCCTTATTTTTCTTTTCGGATTTTTTTCACTCTTTTCTTGTCTGTTTTCTTCTTCTTCTTCTTCTTTCCAATGCATTTTTTACACGACATGATGATTGCACATTACAAATTACTGTCTCTCTGATGACCAATTTTGGTAAACCACCCCCCCCCCCACCCCCCAATCTCCTTTCTCTCTCTGGCGAATAATTTAACGCTAATTTTTCTTTCTCTTTTTCTCCCTTTACATTGCTCTCTCTCTCTCTCTCTCTCTCTCTCTCTCTCTCTCTCTCTCTCTCTCTCTCTCTCTCTCTCTCCATCTCATCTCCCCTGTCTCACCCTTCCCCATTTTGCTCCCGTCTTCTTCACTTATCCTTACTAATGCTTCATGTTCTTACTTCTTGTTATTGGTACCTTTGCGTTTTTCTTCGTTTACCAATGCACATTATTGCTACATTATTCAATAAATTTATTTCCTGTCTGATACATTTCTGTCAATCAGAATCTCTTTTTCCAAAGACGATTTCTTTAACATTCGTCTGAGGTCGAATATTGATGACCCTCTTGTACGTAATCTTTGATTTACTTCCAAAATGTCACAAGAGGACAATAATAAAACAAATGTTTTAGATACTGAATTTTATTTCTACACAAAGAGCGTTCATCATGTACCATTTGTATTTTATGCAACAGTACATTGTCTCGTATGTATCATGCATTATTTTTTTTCACTGTGCTTCTGATAATTTTACTTCTTTGGTTGCTCTTTGAGGGAGTTGCCAGACATTCTTGTCAACGTCCACTTCAAGTTTCCCGAGCCGAAATCTAATCTCAAACAGTTTTGTGTCGTGTTCCCGGATTTAATTTCCCTTGACCGTTTTACTGTGATTTGTGTGTGTTTGTGTGTGTGTGTGTGTGTGAGTGAGTGAGTGTGTTTGTGGGGGGGGGGGGTGCGCGCGCGCGCGCTTGATGCAGTGTCTTTATAAGTCTGTTACAGGTTATTGAATGTTTTATTTTTAATCAGGTTTACATTGAATCACTATGTTGTTTCGTTATAGCTGTTGCTGAAAATTGTTTCTTTTATATCTGTTTTTGATTATGACTTTGTTGTCTAGGTGTGTGTGCTGTACTTACCTTCTGAAGGTGCTCTGAATTTTAGACACTGCTTTCAGTTTACATAGTTTTGATTTTATGTCAAATACCACCAGATCGTTCACAGTGTTTCCCGGAATGCCAATTGGGGATGTTGGTCCAATGTCTCATTGTAAACTATTTAGTTTTCCTACCCACTAGAGATAGGAACTTTTTTCATTTTCATTTATGTTATCATATGTAATCCTTTCTCTGTGGCAGTTTCCATTTCTTTTCTGTTTACTTTTTCAAACTTTTTTCTGTTTTCGTGTTTCTTTTACCGTACAAATTAATTTAGTCCTACTGATCTCGCAACTTACGTCAAAACTGAATTTTGTAAAGACAGTTCTTGTGTAGATATGTTTAAAAAGAACACTACAAATTGTACATGAGACACAAGCTCTTTCACAAGGTGCGGTTTATAGATAGACTGTGCCTATGGACGATGGATGATATGACGTTAAGGGCAAACATAGTCTACAGAGGCCAGTTGAAGCTATTGAGGAGAAAGACTAATTTTGAACGAAGACAGGCCAAAAACGTGTGACTAGAGCTTACGATTTTAACACGTACATTTCGAGTGAGACGTATTGCATAAAGTTGTTGTTGTTATTGTTGTTTAAAGACCAGCCGACTGCACAGAGCCATATCAAGGCTTCAACCGCTTCAAAACATACAAAACTTCAACAGGAAAAATAAGAAAAGAAAATCAAGTATACATATCAATGCATTCGCGTACAAAATCTAAGGACATGCCCCTGGTTTGATCACTCCATCTAGTTAATCGCACAGGGGATTTAAAAACCACACCTGAATACAAATTTAAGCATACCTAAGGATACCAAAACACATATAAAAACGGGCATAAATTACCTAAAATTGCTTCCGCATATCTCACTTCCTTAGAGGCACAAAATGTACTTAATACATGTACCCACTTATCAATCCTAAGAAAAAGTGCGTAAGCGCTTATCGAACACATACAAGTGAATGGACCATTAAGGCAGAAATGATAAGAAAAAATGACAGGAAGTAAACGACCAAGGCAGAAACAAAGAGAGTGACAGAAAAGAGGAAATTTCTAGCACAGAATTTCCAGAAGGTGGGATACTATTTATACTGAAAGAGACCCCGGCATTCCCACGGGAGAATTGCATTCAGTGGAATGCACTGTCCTACTGAAGATCAAAAAGCGGGTGCGTGTCACTGTTGCAGATACTGAGTTTTAACAGGTACAAAAATGAGGGTATCAGGTTCATACTGCTTATAGCCCAATCGACTACTAAGCCGTATAAAGGCTAACACCACGTCAAAAACGACAATCAGGTGAAAATGAGGGAGAAAGGTGGGTT
>JAPXFY010000021.1:51516463-51531463 GCA_030674185.1 Monoplex corrugatus
TGTCTAAATCTGAATAAACCTGTCAAAAATCTGGAACAGTAAGAAAATCTTCCTCAACCTGAAATTGCGGTTCTACAACGTTTTATCAGCTTTCCAGTACAGCTGTGAAAAGCAACACCTGAAAAAACGCCAGAAGCAATCGATTGACTCTTTTAGCCTACAGTGCCTACGTAAGCTTCTGGGCATCAAATGGAAAGATTTTGTGACAAACGATAAAGTAAGGTCAAGAAGCAGAAGATCGCAATTACCAACATCATCTGCAAGTGTCAACTGGGTTGGCAGGGCAAAACCACTAAACTGCCGTCTTCCAGATCTGCCACGCCAGTCCTCAAAAGGAACCCAGGAGGACAACGAAGGAGGGGAAGACCTAACATGAACTGGTGCCAGACAATCGACAGAGACATACAACTTGTAGACAGACGCTGGAGTGATGCTTTCATACTCGCTGCCAAACGAGCCCGTTGGAGTGATCTTGCTGCCTCATATGTCGCTCGATGCAGGACGTCTAAAATACGTAAGTCTGTCCAAATCTGTATGATGATCTGGCAGACTTGCCGAGCCCGCACAAATCCCCGTGCACGGGCAAAATCTTGAAATGGGAATGGGGGAATAATAAGTACAGGACCTGTGAAATTATTGGAGCATATGACTGGTGTTGAACAGGCCAGTGTTTTATGCTTACCTTGACAGACGTGTAGTCCTCTCCACACCTACATGGGCCACGGATGAACTCAGGTAGGAAACAGCAGATGCGATCACAGAAGGAGATCAGGTAACGAGGATGTACGTCTCCTTTTTTGTTGCCACCTGGAGAGGGGGAGGGAGATAATGACCACTGGTGTTTTGTTGTTGTTTGTTTCTCAATATTGTTGACAATTCAGATCATCAAGCAACACACTGGACCATATAAGTAATAGCTAGAAACTCTGGGGACTTTTCTCCTCAGTTTGACCAGTAAATCGAACTGAACATCTAGTCTTTCATACAGGGACAAAAAACGAGTCGGACCCGTGTGCCTTCTGGCTGCGCACGCTAAAGATCCCATGGCAGTTGAAAATCGTGAAGAACAGGGCATTCCCCAGCTACCTAGGTATAGAACATTGGAGAGGTAAGTTGATTTCCCAGGTCCCACCCCTTGAAAACCAATTAGCCCTTTTGCCTTTCTGATGTCTTGATAAAAAAAATGTGAGTATGAATATGAAATTGAGGCAAGGGAAAGGGGATGTGTGGCGCCCTCATAATGCTGGCCCCGTGAAAAGTTGAGGTTTCTGTTACCTCGCTCCCCTACAACCTCAGGGTCATGAAACTATTTAGGTAGGACCTCAGGATCTGGCCAGCTCTTGGGTTTATGTGCAGGCTTAAGGCTTGTGCCGTGATCATTCTGGATTTTCTCCATCACCTGGCACCTGTGACGATAGTACATATGGAATTCATTCCAAGCGTGGAGATGTCATTTTGAGAAATTGAAACTGAAACTGAAATCTCTGGAAAGTCAGACAGCAGAAGGTCTTCAGAGGAGAAACTCCCGTCAATCAAGTGTTTCGGCCCTTCACTCCTGACACTCTAAGGGGGCCTGGCTGCTTCCAGATCATGACTCCTGGATGCCCCTCTGCTGTCGCCATTTTCCTTTTTTTAAGAAACTTGTCCTCGGCCTGGAATCGAACCTGGGCATCCTAGGTGTCAACTTTCTCAAGGCAAAGTCACCTTGTGATGGATGTCTTAAACATTTGGCTATTGGTTACCAGCAAGATATTGGGGAATTTTAAGCTTTTTATCAATTGAAATCATCAAGCAACACACTGGAACATATAAAGAGTAACTGACTTCAGTCAAGTAAAGAAAAATGCATTGGTATGGCCATGTAACAAGATCTAATGGCCCTGGTAAATCTCCATGGAACTATTGAGGGCGGGAGACGGAGGGGAAGACAAAAATAATGCACTGACAACAATGTGGAATGAATTGAGAAATCATTTGCAAAGACCCAGGCTTTTGCACCAACCGACAGAGCTGATAAACAGTTCATTAGTGCAGTGTCCCATTGCTCTTCATGGAGCTAAGGGAGAAGAAGAACAGTATTACTTTCACGCCAGTCTAATGCTATACTATATTGCACTGCAATGCATTGCACTGCAATGCACTGCACTGCATTCTACTCACCCTATCCTACCCTACCCCACCCTGCCCCATCATCATCATCATCAGGTGTCTTGCCGCATGGCGTTGGCGATTATGGACTTCCATCTGTCTCTATTTCTTGTTGTCTCAAGCATCTCTTCCACCCTCCTTGTCCCCAGCCACTCTGCGAGTCCGTCTAGTGTCTTCTCCCTGGGTCTACCAGATGCTCTCTTTCCCTCCAGCTTTCCTGTTGTGACCAGATGATCCAATTCCCCTTTCCTCATAAAATGGCCTGTAAATGTTGCCTATCTTTTTCTAATCTTCCTTATGAATGATCTACTTGTGTCTGCCTCCATCAAGACTGTCTCGTTGTTTTCTTTGCTGTCCATGGAACTCTCAACATTCTTCTTAGAAACTACATCTCAGCTACCTCAATCTTGTTCTGGCTTTGTTTTTTGACTGTCCATGCCTCGCAGCCGTACAACAGTATTGGTTCTATATACACATGTAGTAGTATAGTATAGTATATGTCGTATAATATAGTATAGTATAGTATTAGTATATATACTATACTATACTATACTATACTATACTATACTATACTATACTATACTATACTATACTATACTATACTATACTATACTATACTATACTATACTATACTATACTATACTATAGTCACCTGTGATGACACTGATGAGGGAGCCCAGAATGATGGTGAGAAGGATTCCGATGGGTGCCAGCCACTGATAGGATATTGTGTACATCTTCTCCACCCCTTGTCTGCACAACAACCACTTCCATTTTTCTATTTCGCGTCCTGAATTTAAAAACAAGATGGTCAAACCATTCTAACATTCTCCATTTTTCTTCGTTTGTGTCATGTACATGATAACAAAACATAGATCCAAAACAAGTGTGACTGCCCGCGCAGATAGATACTATGATCTTGAAAATGATCCATGGTAAGTTGAATTTCGAAATCATTTTTAATTTGAATGCACAAAGAAAATAATTTTTGTGTGCTTTTTGGGCTATTTTTTGTGAAGAGTACTTCTGTCAACTTGTTGCGTTGGCTGGGTAATAGAGTTGCCAATTGGTGTCTGCCCCCCCCCCCTCTGCTACAGTTGTTTCCAGTTGGGGGGGGGGGGGTCAGGGCCAGTCTCTGTCAGCGTTCTATTTGTAGTTGGACTTGGTGTCCTAGAAGTGGAAGAGTTTCTGTGTGAGGAGTCAGTTGGTGTCTGGCCCCCCTTCTGCTACAGTCTGTTTGCAGTTATGGGGCTAGGGTTAGTGCCAGTCTCTGTCAGCGTTCCATTTGTAGTTGGACTTGGTGTCCTAGAAGTGGAAGAGTTTCTGTGTGAGGAGTCAGTCGGTATGTGGTTAGGGTGGTCAGGGCCAGTCACTGGATTTGTAGTTCGACGTTGTGTCCCAGAAGTGCAGAGTTTCTATGTTTTGTAAAATGTGCAACCAGGATTTCTGTCCCCTTCTGCTACAGTCGGTATGCAGTTAGGGTGATTAGGGCCTGTCACTGATTCATAGTTCGATTGTATTTAAGAAGTGAATGATTTTCTGCTGCCTTGGTTTAATGAGTAGCTTTCCATATACCTCCCAGTCGGTAGGGGTAGGTTGTTTCCCTATTTCGTTGGCAGAGTAGGGGGGGGGGGGTAAAAGTCAGTTGTGTCCTGCGCCACTGTCATCGTTCCTGTCTGTGTTGGCCCAAGACACTACAAAGGGGGCAAACAAGTCTGAGCTGCAGTAACGTGACGAGCGTGTGGAGCAAGTATGGCTGGTGGGCGTTTCTGCAACAGCAACTTCTGGCAGGATTCGTCAGCAACCACCGCGCTACGAGCCTACTGCCCAGCTGTTCGTCTCAGCTCGTTTCCTCGACATCGCCCTTCGCGAGATTCATCATTCTGCTGATTCGAGGGTCTTCGGTCTACGTTCAACGTTCGTTCAGACAGACCTCTTCACCATTCAAGGGTTTTCAAACTCAATAGAAACTTGGGAATCATAGCGTCAGAACGTTGTGTAAGACTGTGAACGTCACCCTTCGTGAGTCTAAGTAGCGAAGGTGTTTTTCCTCCTCATGAGGGTTGCTACACATGTGAGGCAAGGGACAGAGGCAATTGGAATGTATGTACGTGGTTGAACACATTTATTCATTGCTGACATTTAGCTTTGGTGTGTGTGTGTGTGTGTGCGTTTTGATGTCGTTCTAAGTGATTTTGGGTGTTTTCTTTGAGGATTTGAAATGTAAGCAATGTTGGTTTTTATTGGTGCCACCTTGAGCAATGCTATATCCATGTTTGTGATATGTACAAATGATGCACTTTTAATGCCATCTGCATCCTAAGAACTATCATAGAAAGGTCAATTGAGATGAATAAGGATTTGTATTTATGCTTTGTTGACTATACCAAGTCTTTCGATCGGGTATGACATGAAGAATTGATCAACCAACTGGAGAGACTCAATGTTGATGGAAAAGATCTACGAATAATCAGGAATATGTACTGGGAACAAACAGCTGCAATGAGAACAGAAAACAATATAAGCTCTTTTCAAAACATCAAAAGAGGAATCAGACAGGGTTGTGTTTTGTCACCAGATCTGTTTTCACTATATAGTGAAAACATCATGAGAAACCTAGAAGAAGACCCTGGTTTAAAGGTTGGAGGGAAAATGATAAACAACATTCGGTACGCAGATGACACCGTGCTAATTGCAGAAAATGAAAGGGACCTACAAAACCTTGTGAATATACTAGAAATAGAAAGCAAAGGTAAGGGGCTGGAACTAAACAGCAGGAAGACTGAAGTCATGGTGATCAGTAAAATACATGAAATCCCCTCATGCAAAATAACAGCAAATGGCACAACCTTGACATAGGTTAATAAGTTCAAATACCTGGGAACGGTCATTTCATCAGACGGCAGATGCACATCGGAAATAGCCAGCAGAATCGGCCAAGCCAAAACAGCATTCAAGAAGATGACAAGCATTCTTACCAACAAATGCCTATCAATTAACATCAGAAAGAGAGTCCTTGAATGTTATATAGAACCAATACTGTTGTACGGATGTGAGGCATGGACAGTCAGCAAGCAAAACCAGAGCAGGATCGAGGCAGCTGAGATATGGTTTCTCAGAGGAATGTTGAGAGTTCCATGGACAGCAAAGAAAACAAACGAGACAGTCTTGATGGAGGCAGACACAAGTAGATCACTCATAAGGAAGATTAGGAAAAGACAAGCAACATTTATAGGCCATTTTATGAGGGGGGATTTGGATCACCTGGTCACAACGGGAAGCTGGAGGGAAAGAGAGCACCAGGTAGACTCAGAGAGAGAATGCTGGACGGACTTGCAGAGTGGCTGGGGACAAGGAGGGTGGGGGAGATGCTGGGGGCAACGAGAGATAGAGATGGTTGGAAGTCCATGGTCGCCAACGCCATGCGGCAGGGCACCTGATGATGCTGATGATGACAAATGATGCGTCATGTTGTATTGTTTGTCACTAATAAAATTTGTGTAAATATATTTTGTCCAAGTATTTCCTTATTCTGTTTGTGAAAGAGGGCGTTAGCACTGATAGGTCTGTTTCTGTCTTTCTTCTCTAGTTCAGGCCTTAGCGAGCTTGACATACATCTACACATTTAGCTGAAAGGTGTCATCAAATTGTTCAACATCCAAGTTTTATTCGATCTAGAGGGTCCAAATTTGGTGTTTCTTTCTTTTTTCATTAGATTGCCTGCTTTTGATTGAATAAACATGCAATGTAACCTTTGCAGAAGTTCAGATGCTGCGAGTAACTGGACAGGCCTTTTATCTTGGCGTTCTCCTGCTGTGTAATTGCCTTACTTCTGAATGGATTTTGGATTGATCAGGAAAATTGATATCAGAATGAACGAAATTTTTGCAAGCTCTGTTCTGCCAGGATGTGGCGGGGGAGTTTTCATTTCAAAAAGCTACGGTTTCCTTATTTAACATTCCAAAACATATTAAAATGATCGGGGAAATTTGTCGATTTCTGAAATGTTTAATATCAAGAAGAAGAAAAAAATCGAGTTAGTACTGATTTTATGTTGATGGGTTGCCTATCATCAGAGTCAGTCAGCTCACAAAGGGACAAAAATCCATCCACTTATTCATCCTTTCCACACACACACACACGCCACACACACACACACACACACACACACACACACAACTACACACCACACACACACACACACACACACACACACACACACACACACACACACACACACACACACACACACTTTTTCTATATACACCCCACCCTTACTTTTAGACGAAATATGCAAACAGCAACATACTCACGGTACATATTCAGGAGCAACAGTGGTAGTCTCCATAACGTAAGAAAACGTGGTGGTGTGATGATAATCCGTCGCAGAATTGAAGAAAGAGGCGTTCTGATTGGCTAGACACATGTCTACGGAGGCCAATGGCAGCCAGGGTTGTCTCTTGATCTTTTTGGTAAAGGCGGAACCCAGAGAGAGCCAGCTGGAGAAAAGGAGAGATAGAGTCCCCCAATGAAGGCGCCCTGTTTTTGGAAAGTAAAAAAGGTAATTTGTATTTGTTGTTGTTGTTGTTGTTGATGATGATGATGTTGGTGGTGGTGACTTTTTCTTTGTTTGTTCGTTTGTTTTGTTTTTGCTTGCTTGTTTGTTTGTTTGTTTGTTTGTTTGTTTGTTTTGTTTTCTTTTGTTTGCTTTTTGCTTCCTGGTCTTCTGCAAGCCCCCGTGTCATTAACGTCACGCCAGTCATTTGGGAACCCACATGTCTTCACTTCATCATTCTTTGCTATGTATTTTGTTTTCTCTGCTTTTCTGAAATGTTAATTCTTTCTTAATATCCTACTTTTCTGTTTTTTAACACAACTAGACTAGCCATGGCAGATATATACGTTGGCCTATGTACTAATATCTATACGGTTGGAAAATCACATTTGATTTCATTTCATTTCGTTTTTCTAACATGTCTGAAAACCCACTGACATTGAGGTTACCATAAGAACAGAGCATAAACAGCCATAGAATCTAAAATGATTTTCTGCAATGCTATGATGATAATGATATGGATGACAGCAATGATGCTATAGAATTTCGCTTTGGATTTTGACTGCAGGAAAAAGAATGTACTTTACGTTTGCTTTCATAGTATATCCTGCCGTCAACCTGACCCAAGACATAGGGCCTACAGACACATACAGTGTTGCTCAAGAAAATATGAGCAACATCATCAGTGACACATCCGTAAAATGAATGAGTCTCGACTGTGTGGTCCCAGTCTTCAACAAATCCATAGTAGTACTTTGAACTCTTGGTTCTTCGGACTGAGTGTGAAGGGGGAGGGGTTGGAATCTAAGACCAACCAATCAGTCAATAAATCAACCAACCAATTAACCAACCAGACTTTTAGATGCAGCTGCACGGTCCTCGCAACTTATGTTTATTGTTGATGTCTTTTTTTTTTTTATTTACCTATCTATTCATTTTTAGCGTTCTAATTTTCTCGGATGCGTGTATGTTTTCCCACACTGCACAGGCAGTATGTCGCTACCACAACATAAAAAAACAAATGACATCATCATCACAAACAACAAAGAACAACGTCAATATGTGAAACATGTCCCATAGTTCGCCCACAAGACCCGAAATTAATTGCCACAAGCAACAACCATCATCACCAACAGAAACAGCTGTAACAGCAAGAACAGCAATAACATCAATAACAGGAATGATATCAACAACAAGAAATGATAATCATAGTCTACTTGACATCACCACCACCAACAACGACACCAGTAACAAAAGTAGCAGCAGGAGCAACAACGACAGCGACGACAGCGATAACAAAAACAACAACTATAACAACAACAACAACGACAACAAGAACAACAATGGAGATGGGGACGACAGTGACAGTAGAAATAACAACTCTATCGCCAGCAACAACAATAAACACAAGTGAAAGCTACCGTGGCCTTGAAGCCAGACACAGGACTATATAGAAACAACAAATGCAGGCACTATCCATGATTTTGTTTTGTTTGGTCTTGTTTTTGTTTTAGGTTCCTTTTTTTCTTGAATACGCGTTTAAACCTTGTTTTCCGCACACTGTGTAGGTGGCATGTTGCTCCACAGGCTTCATACTTTGTCTTCAATGGGTGTGCATGCTAGGTATTTTCATGTTTTCATAAGCCAGTTACTGGCATGACTTACATGATCCTTAACATACATAGTTGATGTTCTGCTTGCGTGTATGCTACAAGGGGATTCAGGCATTAACGGGTCTGCACACATGATTACCAGGGAGATCAGAAAATCTACACCCCTTACCCACGAGGTGTAAGGCAACCATGTAGGATCGAACCCCAGACTTTGATTGGAAGTCCGAGGTTCTACCTACTCAACTATCGCGCACATAGTCCATCTTATAAAAAGAATGAAGGATGTCTCCAAATGAGCAAGGTGAAAGATGTATTATATTACTCTGTATTGTCGACTTCAGTGGCAAATAAGTTATCCAAACGAGTTTAAAATGAAAATAGAAAACGCTCGCAGTAGCGTACCTTAGAGTTCGCCCAGGGACAGAAGCACCCCATGAGAAACAGACCGGTCAGAGGTCCAGTAAAGGCTGCCAACAGACTGGTGGCAATCTGCACAGTGGACAGTAGTCAATGAACACACCATCATAATCACCAATGTCACACTGCTACCACTGCTTGCTACTGTTTAGAGGTATGAAGTTTGGAGGGTGCAATAATTTATCCCTCATGATGGATTCGATCTTTTCGAAGAAAGAAAATGACATAACGATAACATTTCCACATTTCATTAAGCACTAAAAACCGCTATTACTAAATCAGCAGGTGCCTTGCCGCAAGGCGTTGGCGATTATGGACTTCCATTTGTCTCTATTTCTTGTTTCATCAAGCATCTCTTCCACCCTCCTTGTCCCCAGCAACTCTGCAAGTCCGTCTAGCATCTTCTCCCTGGGTCTACCTGGTGCGCTCTTTCCCTCCAGCTTTCCCGTTGTGACCAGGTGTTCTGATTCCCCTTTCCTCATAAATGGCCTGTAAATGTTGCCTGTCTTTTCCTAATCTTCCTTATGAATGATCTACTTGTGTCTGCCTCCATCAAGACTGTCTCGTTTGTTTCTTTGCTGTCCATGGAACTCTCAACATCCTTCTTAAAAACCACATCTCGGCTGCCTCAATCTTGTTCTGGCTTTGCTTGTTGACTATCCACGCCTCGCAACCGTACAACACTATTGGTTCTATACAACATTCAAGAACTCTCTTCCTGATGTTAATTGGTAGGCATTTGTTGGTAAGAATGCTTGTCATCTTCTTGAATGTTGTTTTGGCTTTGCTGATTCTGCTGGCTATTTCCGATGTGTATCTGCCATTCCCAGGTATTTAAACTTATCAACCTGTCTCAAGGTTGTGCCGTTTGCTGTTATTTTGCATGAGGGAATTTCATGGGTTTTTTCTGATCACCATGACTTCAGTCTTCCTGCTGTTTAATTCCAACCGTTTACCTGTGCTTTCTATTTCAAGTATATTCACAAGGTTTTGTAGGTCCCTTTCACTTTCTGCAATTAGCACAGTGTCATCTGCGTATCGAATGTTATCATTCCAAACTTTAATCCAGGATCTTCTTTTAGGTTTCTCATGATATTTTCGCTGTAAAGTGAAAACAGATCTGGTGACAAAACACAATCCTGTCTGACTCCTCTTTTGATGTTTTGGAAAGAGCTTATATAGTTTTTAATTCTCATTGCAGCTGTTTGTTCCCAAAGCATATTTCTGATTATTCGTAGGTCTTTTCCATCAATATTGAGTCTTTCTAGTTGGTTGATCAGTTCTTCATGTTTTACGTGATCGAAAGCCTTGGTATAATCAAAAAGCATAAATATAAATCCTTGTTCATCTCGATTGACCTCTTTATGATAGTTCTTAGGATGTATATGGCATTAATAGTTCCTTTCCCTACCACAAATCCTTCACTGTTCATCTGCTATTTCTCTTTTGATTCTATTCCTTGTCCTCATCATGATTATTCTTAATAGGATCTTGGTTACATGACTCATCAAACTGATTGTCCGATGGAGTTCGCATTTTATAGCCCTTGTCTTCTTTGGAAGTGCAATGAAAATTGATTTTGACATATCTTTGGGGATTCTTCCAGTGTCATAAATTTCATTTAGGGGGACTGTTATTTTTTCTATACCGAATTCCTCCAGGGCTTCAATCATCTCTGTAGTAATGTTGTCTGGTCCTGGGGCTTTTCCTGGTTTCATCTTTATCAATGCTGCTCTAACTTCATCTTTCATTATGGTTGGTCCTTCAAAGTTTTTTCTTATAATGTGTTCTACATTTCTGTCATCTTCAAACAGGTCTTTAATGTACTCTCCCCATCTGTCTAATATTTTGTCTTTTTCCATGATAAGCGTACCATCTTTCGATTTTAAGCAACCAGTTGAAGTGCATGTAATTTTCCTGTGGACAATTTCTTCATTCGTCTGTACATGCCCTGAGGATCTGTTTTGTGTCGATCTTCTATTTCTTTGCATTTTCTTTCAGCCAAGCTTCCTTAACTTCATTGCACCTATTCCTGATTTCTTTGTTTATCTTCCTGTATATCTCCTCGTTTCTCTTTGCCTTCCTCCGTTCCTCCATCAAACCTAAAATTTCTTTTGCCATCCAGTTCTTTTTTGCTTTTATATCTATTACAGGGATTTCCTCACAAGCTTCATTTATCGAAATTCTCAACTTTGTCCATTGTTCTTCACTGTCACCAACGTCTTCCTGTTTGATGTTGCATTTGATCTGTTTCCTTTTCCATAATTTCAGCCTAAATCTTCCCACTACAGGATTGTGGTCACTGTTGCAGTCTGCGCCTGGTAGTGTTTTTGCTGACAGTAAAGAATTTCTAAATCTTTTATTAATCAGAATGTAGTCAATCTGATTTTTGGTATTATCTCCTGGACTCATCCAAGTCCATTTTTTCTATTAGGCTGCTCAAACCAGGTGTTTCCTACTATGAACTCATTCATCTGTGCCCATTCTACAAGTTTCCCTCCCCTTTCGTTCTGTGTATCAAGGCCATGAGGTCCAACTATATCCTCTGCCCCATCCTTTCCCACTTTACTAAATACGAAATTTAATGTTTAATTAAACAAACACTAGCAAAGACCCCAGTCTTTTGTACAATATTGTTCTTGTATATTGTACACCAGACACTCTGTGGGTAAATTGTCTGACAGCTGCCACTTTTCCTGAAAGGAATTTCCACAGATCACTTATCTATGAGGAACAGTTGTCTCCCTCATCTAGCTATACGAAATGCAGTTTGCAGGTAGAAGAAGGTGGCGCAGTCTATCTTGTTAATCCAGTCAGTCAATGGCCCTGAAGCATACTGCTGCACCCAGTTGTTAACTGAATCAAACTCTTCTGTGGTTAACTAGGCCTCCACAAAATAGTCGAATATGCTCCAGTCAATGCAACATATAGAAAACGAACTCTGACTTGTAGATAGTAGAAGAAAGAAAGATGCCACGTAGCCCTCTGACTCAGAACACAGAAATTTTGTTCTGCTCACGCTACCTTTACCGCTATACAAAGTTTCCTAAACTAGAGACTGACGTCTGGAAAACTAACTGAGCTATCCTTTTGTCCCCCTACAGACAAGGAAGAGCAAACTATCTTTTGTGCGTACTCGCCTCAGTAGCACACAAAGGACGAGCAGCCAATTCAGGTAGCCAAAGATGAATGACAGACTAAAAGTGTGACTGGATTTGACAACACGTTACGCACACACAAAAGTCAGCGGAATCCTCACCACCTAATTTAGAGTTATGGAATTCCCTGTAACACTCTCAACAACTCGGCCTGAAGGGAGTTTTCGCAGTTATCCACTTTGACACGCTGTATCAGTTCTCTGACCTCAAAAAAGGGTCAAAAGGAGAAGAATGGTGGACTAGTAGTTATGCAGTAAATTTCAGAGGTGACACTTTAGAACACTGTTTATTGGATAGAAGAATAGGAATTTCTCTTTCTCGCAGCTGTAAAAGTAATATCAGTGGCCTGAACTGCCAATCAATCATTTATTGTCAGGTTCACATGGAAAAATATTACTTACATGTGCAATGAGCACACAGGCACGAACATACACACTCGCGCGCATACGTTCACGTGCACCCACTCACGCACACACACCAGCGTGCACTCCACACACAAGCACACATTCATACACATGCACACACAGACGCATGCAAGCACATGCACACACATTCTCACACTCAGGCCATTCAAAATTGAAATGTAACATTGAGGATAATTGATACACGATATTGAAGATGATGTTGATCAGGATGATTTCAACGATGACAGTGATGAGAATGACAGTGAGGATGGTAAAGATATCGAAGATGCTGACGAACACTACAACAAATGTTATAGACGGCAATGACGACGACGTTGATGTTGACGATGATGATTGTTGTGTCAGACTTGATCATGACAACAATAAGCTCGTTTCCAAGCTTTCCGTTTGCAAGTTTAGATGCTGCTGAAGTTGAAAGATAATGACGAACAAAGATGGCACTTTCTTGGGATCTTCTAGTAATATTTGAAATATGTTTCCACCACTGTGACAGTCTACTTTTTTTTTCTTCTCTTCAGGCAATATTTATTTCAGCTGTAGTTTCCTTGAATATCACAGTGACCTTGTCATCATCATCATGTGCCCTGCGTATGGCGTTGGTGATCATGGCCCTCCATGCAAGTATAGCCTTTGCCATCACATGAACATCTCCAACCCTGTCTTCATCCATTGTGCAAGTCCGTGCCAAAAATTCTACTTGGGTCTCCCTGGTGCTTCTTTTCCCTGCAGTTTTTCTGTCATGAATAGGTGACCTTGGCAAGCACAAAATCAGGAATTTCTGCAAAACGTTTCGAAAAAATAAAAAGATCGTTAGAATGGGTTGACAATTTTGTTTTTGTTGCTGTTGTTGTTGTTGTTGTTTGGTTGGTTGTTTGGTTTTTTTGTATTGTTTGTTTGTTTCCTTTTTTTTGTTTGTTTGTTTGTTTGTTTGTTTGTTTTCAAGCAACATTTCGTTTCAATGTTTTCTCCAGCCTTTCTTTGTATCTCTCTTGTGTCCTCCCTCTCATCTTCCCCTCGCTTTTATTGGAGAGAAGCTGCTATCAGATGTTTTATTGACCTATCAAATTCAAATGTTGAGCCACACAAGTCACATAGACAAAATTCCCACCAAACTGTAACTCGCCTGTGTCAGAGTTCCCCCGATCAGCGACACCAGAAGAGCGACTCCACAACCAAGAAGTCCAAATACAACCACTGAAATCACAAATCATCATAATGTCGTCTATCATCGCCATCCACTTCCTCCTCGTCCTCCTCAACTCTTTATCGTCAGATTAACAGTATCAGAGCAAATAAATTCAGGAGCAATAGTCGCTAAGTTTGAAACCAATAATCATTATGAATAAAACTCAAAATAAAAAAAATTATGAAATTCAATCGATCTAATCAGAAGCTGGCACAGGGTTGGTTTTGTTTCTTCTTCTTTTCTTCTTTTTTTACGATGCGAATGATGATGATGTCGATGAGGATAATAATCATGATGCTATGACGTTCCAGGTAGGATTGAGACTGCTTGACAGGGCTGTACTCTACTTACTATCAGAATATATCTTGGCGTCAACCAGGCCCGAGAGATACATACACCGTGGTGCTGGTCAGAAATTTGAGCAACACCCTCAAAGACGCATCGTGAAGTGGATGAGACTCGACTCTGTGTCGTCCCAGTCTTCCCAATGAGCTCATAGCACGCCCAACTCTGGGTAGGAGCCAGTTATGATATAGTTTTGAAGGGACTGATGGGGATTCGAACCCACAACTCTCTAGTCAGTACTCTGTTGCTTTAACCACTTCACCACAGCGACTGGTGTTTTGTTCAAAAGTTAGTTTTCAAGCCAATCGAGAAGTATTTGACATTCAGTTTGAACAGGGTACTTCAGAAGACAAACCAACCTCTAGTTCTTTTGTTCAGAAAGTAGCTCTCCAACTTCATCTGATTATTAGCATAATAAATTATTGAAAAATAACATTTCTTAGTCCCACGCATTGTTTGGGGTTGGTCGGTTGGTTAGTTGGTTGGTTGGTTGGTTGGTTGGTTGGTTGGTTGGTTGGTTGTTGTTTTTTATCAACTTGAGAGACAAGTCCTTTGGTTCAGCATCAAGCAAATGTTATTAGAGATAAGTGTGCAGACTTTGAGAAAGAAATCTCTTTAATAATGTTTTGTAATACAATTGGAAGACATACGTACCTAAATATTTTGAGAAATCACTCACTGCATATCATTAATACGACAGTGGACAACACCCATGTATTTCTTTTTTAGATTTTAGATCAGGACCTCTCAAAAAGTATTGAAAACTGTATGTGAACATTTATGTAATTTGTTTTTCTATTAAAACACGTTAATTACGATTCAGAACGACGAAGAGATTTGGTCAAAATTTCAGGTACTACTTAAACCTTATTACTTCTTTATCTTAGACTTACAATGCCAGCAGGCAACGATGGTTCAACAAGGGAGGCAACTTTTACTGCATTACTACAAAGGTGGAGTTGCTTCCCATAGAGTGGTGCTTTTTCTCAGACGTAATTGTACTGTACATTAATGCTAAATTTTGTTTGTCACCGAAAGGCCTTACACACACACACACACACACACACACACACACACACACACACACACACACACACACACACACACACACACACATACACACACACACACACACACACACACACACACACAC
>JAPXFY010000021.1:51536463-51553963 GCA_030674185.1 Monoplex corrugatus
AATGGTCTGGTAGTAAGCGTAGGCCACAATGCCCTCGTAAGTGGCGAGAGAAACAGTGACGAAGAAAAAGGGAGCAGTGATCAAGAACATCCTGGTCCAGAAAGACACAAAGATGTTGAATTAGAATTTGACCATGATGGATCTATACATTACACACATGCATTCACGTATTCGCACACACACTCACACAACATATCCACTCACACCCACCCACACACATTCACACACACAAACACACTCACACACTCACTCACACACACACACACACACACACATACACACACACACATGCACGTACACACACACACACACACAATATATATATATATATATATATATATGATATATGTATTTGGATGAATATTACTTTAAAAAAGATAACTCCACAGAGAGCACAGAATTACATTAGGAAATTGTATCAATCTGATCTTGATAATCTTGGAAACTATATGTTAGAAAATGATCTGTCGTTGTCAGCGGAAAAAACTAACATGATGCTATTTAATTCTGGTGGTACTTTAAGTAACTTGCCTACTTTCAGATTGCTTGGTGAAGTGTTACATTACAAACAGGTTGTAAAATTTCTGGGAGTCTTTATGACATCGAAATTAAACTGGAATGTCCATTTTGATTATATTTCAACAAAAGCAAGAAAAGCCCTAAATTTTCTAAAGATAATAAGCCGATTACCTTGGGGAATGGATATGAACATACTTATTCATCTATCACCAGCACTTGTACGATCTAAATTATCCTATGCGCAAGAAGTGTTCTTCAGTGCACCAAAATATTTATTAAAGAAGATACAAAGCTTAGACTGCAAAAGTATTAAAATTGCTCTAGGTGTCCCTACTCATGCCTCTAATCTGGAAACGTACAAAGTTGCTGGAATTCTGCCTCTGAACAACTATCGTGAGCTAGCGACAGCAAAATTTGCAGTTAGAACTACTTCACAAACGGACAATTTTGTGAGTAAGGAAATTAAAATCAGGTCTGATGTTGACTTTCCAAAGCGAGCAAAAAGCATTTCATCACAAATGACTGTTGCAACTTACATATCTGACTTGGTCAAACAGTCTAACATAAATATGGATGAAATAGCTGAGACACCATCAACAACGCCTATCCCTACATGGGAACTGATAAAAGCCTCTTTTGATATTGATTATACAGACGCTAAGAAATCTGAAAACGTCAACATTTCGATATCCACAGCAAGAGAACACATCGATGAAAAATACCGTGCCTACCTTCACATTTTTACCGTGGATCAGTCTTAGAAAATAAATGTGCTGGAGCAGCATTTTATGTTCCAAAATTTAAGATAAAAAAGTCATTTTTCGTTGGGGCAAACTTATCTATCTTTACAACGGAATTAGTCGCTATTAATCAAGCATTGCATTATCTAGTAAATTTAAACCCATGTCTTTCAAGTAGTTCTCTTTGTTGACTCAAAATCTGTATTATATGCCTTACGGTCTTTTAATGCCGACACAAGACCTGATTTAATTACTGAGGCAAATCATCTTATACATCGTTTAAGGGTCAAAGGTACAGATATCAGTTTATGCTGGGTGCCTTCTCACGTTGGTCTTCACGGCAACGAAGTAGTTGACAGAGCAGCTAAGCAAGGCGCCCTGAATGCTAATAATGCTATAGAATTACATGTTCATACCTCCGTAAAAGAAGCTTGCAACTTGCTCGAATCAGCCTCATGGACTCGATTTCATGAACATTCAGATGAACAGTTTGTGTCACAACAAATGATAAAACTTACCGTTCAAAATGTATGTAAAAAATTGCAGTATTCTTCCATGTATCATTTGAGATCGATTGTTGCTGTTTGTTTTCGTATTCAGCTAAACGCATTGAAAACAAAATATTGTAAAAATGTCAAGTGTATTTGCGGCGAACAGTTCACACTGTTTCACTGTTTATTCTACTGCAAAATGCTACGTTCTTTTTTACCGAAAATGTTTACCCAAGAAAAGTATTCTGAAAATCATTTCCAAAAAATTACATCAGATCAAACTTTGTTAGTTAGAATTTCAGAATCATTAGTTCACAGTCCTGTTAATGCATTACTTTAACTTTATTCGGTTTGTGTTTTAGTGTTACAATTTCCCTTCACGTTGTTGAAGTTAATTGTTAGTGTTAAGTTCTCGTTCCATTTTACTGTTCCCCCACCTGCTAATGTCTTTTTCCTCTGTCTTCCCTCTCCCCAAATCCAACCCGTCCAACTATCGTTCTACATTTTATTTTGTTCACTTTTTTTTTTTTTAATTTCCCCTTCCCCCCCCCCCCCCCCCCCCCCCCCCCCCTCCCCCGTCTAATATCACTTATAGTGAAAAGACGTTAAATCAAAGAACGAACACACACGAACACGAACATACACACACATTGACATACATGCACGCGCACACACATCATCATCATCAAGTGCCTTGCCACATGGCAGTGGCGATCATGGCCTTCCATCTGTTTCTATCCCTTGTTGCTGCAAGCTCATCTTCCACACTCTCTGTCTTCAGCCACTCTGCAAGTCCGTCCAATATTTTTCCCTGGGTCTACCTGGTGCTCTCTCTCCCTCCAGCTTTCCTTTTGTGACCAGATGCTCCAATTCCCCTTTCCTCATAAAATGGCCTATAAATGTTGCCTGTCTTTTCCTAATCTTCCTTATGAATGATCTTGTGTCTGCTCCATCAAGACTGTCTTGTTTGTTTTCTTTGCTGTCCATGGAATTCTCAACATTCTTCTTAGAAACCACATCTCGGCTGCCTCAATCTTGTTCTGGCTTTGCTTGTTGACTGTCTACGCCTCGCAACCGTATAACATCATCGGTTCTATATAACTTTCAAGAACTCTTTTCCTAAAGTTAATTGACTGGCATTTGTTGGTAAGAATGCTTTTCATCTTCTTGAATGCTGTTTTGGTTTGACCAATTCTGCCTGCTATTTCCGATGTGCATCTGCCGTCTGGTGAAATGATCGTTCCCAGATATTTAAACATATTAACCTGTGTCAAGGTTGTGCCGTTTGCTGTAATTTTACATGAGGGGATTTCATGTTTTTTACTGATCACCATGACTTCAGGTTTCTTGCTGTTTAGTTCCAACTCCTTACCTTTGCTTTCTATTTATAGTATATTCACAAGGTTTTGTAGGTCCCTTTCACTTTCTGCAATTAGCATGGTGTCATCTGCAAATCGAATGTTGTTGATCATTTTTCCTCCAACCATTAATCCACAGTCTTCTTATAGGTTTTTCGTGATGTTTTAGCTGTAAAGTGAAAACAGATCTTGTGATAAAACACAACCTTGTCTGATTCCTCTTTTAATATTTTGGAAAGAGCTTATATCGTTTTCTATTCTCATTGCAGCAATTTGTTCCCAATACATATTTCTGATTTTTCGTAGATCTTTTCCATCAATATTGAGTCTTTGTATTTGGTTGATCAATTCTTCATGTCTTACCCGATCGAAGGCCTTGGTATAATCAACAAAGCATAAACATAAATCCTTATTCATCTCGATTTACCTCACTATAATAGTTTTTAGGTCACTCCCGTCAGTTCCCGAGCAGAAGACGTCCATGATGTGGACTTAACTGCACTGCTACAGGTGGTCTGTCCTGTTGCTGTTATTATCACTATTACTTTTATCATTTTCACCACTTTTAAGCTGTGTAAAAGAAATCGGAGACTGGCAAGGATGGCAATTGGCAGGCCCATCAGAAGATAATCTGACAGAGCTGCCGAGAAAAACAGGATTATCTCCTCTCCTGGCACAACTTCACTGGCTCCCTGTATCAAAGCGCATACAGTACAAACTAGACACCATGTGCTACAAAAGCCTCAATAACGCAGCCCCCGATTACCTGTCAAGCCTACTTGAGATCTATGTTCCCTCACGTACCCTCCGCTCTGCCTCCGATCCTCTGACTTTTCGCTTTCCACGCACCAAGCTCAATACCTATGGTCCACGAGCCTTCTCTGTTTCTGGTCCACTTTCCTGGAACAAACTTCCTCTCTCTGTCCGTCAGCAACCTACTTTTGTCTCTTTCAAGTCCGCTCTCAAAACTCACCTTTTCTCCTCTGCATAAAATCCTGACCTCACTCATCCCCCCTCTGTAGCCTGTCTCCACTCGGAGGGGAATCACATTGTAATATATATTTGTATATAATATGCTCTCTATAATTTTCCATTGCTTTTATTCTTTTTCCCCATTTGTAGCCATGTATAAGTGTGTGTGTGCGTGTGTGTGCGCACGTGCGTAAGTGTATGTTCAGCGCTTAGATTTGATTTTTATCGAGATTTTGCGCTATATAAATATTGTAATTATTATTATTATTATTATATGGCATTGATAACTCCTTTCCCTTCGACAAATCCACACTGTTCTTCTATTCCTCTTTTGATTCTATTCCTTGTCTTCATCATGATTATTCTTAATAGGATTTTTGTTACATGACTCATCAAGCTGATTGTGCGATGGAGTTCGCATTCTATAGCCCCTGTTTTTCTTTGGAAGTGCAATGAAAATTGGTTTTGACATATCTTTGGGGATTTTTTTAGTGTTATAAATCCCATTTAGGAGGACTGTTATTTTTTTCAATACCAAATTCCTCCAGGGCTTCAATCATCTCTGTATTAGTATTGTCTGGTCCCAGAGCTTTTCCTGGTTTCGCCTGTTTCAATGCTGCTCTAACTTCATCTTTCATTATGGGTGGTCCTTCAACGTTCTTTCTTATAATGTGTTTTTGGTTTTTGTCATCTAAAGGGTATTTAATGTACTCTCCCCATCTACCTAATATTTTCTCTTTTTCCATGATAAGCGTACCATCTTTCCATTTTAAGCAACCAGTGGATGTGTATGTATTTTTCCTGTGGACAATTTCTTCAGTTCGTCTGTACATACCCTGAGGATCCGTTTTGTGTCGGTTTTCTATTTCTTTGCATTTTGTTTTCAGCCAAGCTTCCTTAACTTCATTGCACCTATTCCTGATTTCTTTGTTTATCTTCCTGTATATCTCCTCCTTTCTCTTTGCCTTCCTCCGTTCCTCCATCAAGCCTGGAATTTCTTTTGTCATCCAATTCTTTTTTGCTTTTCTATCTACTACGAGGATTTCTTCACAAGCTTCATTTATCGAGTTTCTCAACTTTGTTCATTGTTTCTTACTGTCACCAACGTCTTCCAGAACACTGAATTTGTTTTGAACATGTACGTTAATTATTTTACGTATCACTTCATCTGTCCTTAAGAGTCCAAGATTTAGTTTGATGTTGCTTTTGGTCTGTTTCCTTTTCCTTAATTTCAGCCTAAATCTTCCCACTACAGGATTGTGGTCACTGTTGTATTCTGCGCCTGGTAGTGTTTTTGCTGTCAGTAAAGAATTTCTAAATCTTTTATTGATCAGGGTGTAGTCAATCTGGTTTTTGGTATTATTTCCCGGACTCATCCAAGTCCATTTTGGCGATCATGGACTTCCATCTGTCTCTATCTCTTGTTGCCTCAAGCATCTCTTCCACCCTTCTTGTCTTCAGCCATTCTGCAAGTCCGTCTAGTATCTTCTCCCTGGGTCTAGCTGGCTCTCTTTCCCTCCAGCTTTCCCGTTGTGACGAGGTGCTCCAATTCCCCTTTCCTCACAAAATGGTCAATAAATGTTGCCTGTCTTTTCCTAATCTTCCTTATGAATGATTTTCTTGTGTCTGCCTCCATCAAGACTGTCTCGTTTGTTTTCTTTGCTGTCCATGGAACTCTCAACATTCATCTTAGAAACCATTAGGCCGCTCAAACCAGGCGTTTCCTACTATGAACTCATTCGTCTGTGCCCATTCTACAAGTTTCCCTCCCCTTTCATTTTGTGTACCAAGGCCTCGAGGTCCAACTATATCCTCTACCCTATCTTGTTCCACTTTAGCATTAAAATCTCCCATTATTATTGTAACTTCTTGTGATTAACATTGGGCCTTGGCCATCTCTAATACTTCGTAGAAATTGTCAGTTTCGTCCTGAGTACTTGCGGAGGTTGGTGCATACACCTGAATGATGTTGATATCAAATGGCCTGCCACCCAACCTAATCAGCAAAACTCTATCGGACACAGCCCAGTATCCCCTTACTGCTTTTGATTTGTCCCTGTACGTTATGATGCCTACTCCTCTTTCATGTGAGTTTCCACCAGAATATATTTCTGTATCTCTCCTGATGTTATCATGCCTGCCCCCTTTCATAACACTTCCCCGAGTCCCAAAATACTAATGTTAAGCTTTTCCATTTCCATTTTGATAGTGTCTAGTTTATCTTTTGCAACAATGTTCTAACATTCCATATTGCGATTTTTTTTTGGTTCTTTTGTTATTGTTTGTTTGTTTGTTTTAGATTTAACGCAGTATCTTGCTGACGGTCTGGTGTCACCTGCGCAGCATGACGGTCCCTACCGGACGAAGGTGCTCCATAGGAGCCCCTATTTACGTCGTTACATCTATTTTGCTTGTTTTTTCTGGCCATGATTCGTCTTGGGAAGATACGATGGTGATTTCCCGTTGCCTTCCATCGGTTTGTGTACGGTCTCTCTGCTAGCGTTTGTCGTTCCCACGACAGCCTACAAGGCAGTAGGGTAATTTTTTCTTCAGGGTTTACCCCCTTAGCCTTGTTCTCTCCCGAGATGTCCACAAGGCAGTGGAGCTATTTACCTATAGCTGGTACACACACATACACACACAGAGGAACACACACACACATACACATATCACAGACTCAGTTGACAAAGGTAAAGGTACAGATATGGATCCACACACACACACGTACAAACACATGACACACACACATACAAACAGACATACAAACACACATACAAACACACACACAAAACACACACGCGCGCACACACACACAAACACATACAAACACATACAAACACCACACAGAGGAACACACACACACAGACATACACGCACAAACACACACACACACACACACAGAGGAACACACACACAAACAAACTCACACAAACACACACACAAAAACACAAGCACACACACACACTCACACACCACAGGCCCAGTTGGTATTGGCAGAGATTCAGAACTTAATTATTTATTTATTTATTTATTTACTTTATATGTATATTCCTTTTTTGAAGGTAAGATACACACGTATACATGTCATTTACATATAACCAAGATTATTCCAGCGGAAGGCTATTAAAATACCAGTATAAAATATAGACTAGGTAAAATATAGTCTAGGTAGGGCCTCAGGAACTGGCCAGCTCATGGGTTTATGTGCAGGCATAAGGCTTGTGCCATGATCACCATCCACATGGCACCTGTGACGTTAGTACATATGGAATTCGTTTCGAGCACAGAGACGTCATCTTGAAAACTGAAACTGAAACAGAAGTTAAGGTAGGGATCTTACTTTCTAAATATGATTGCATGGGTTGTAACTTGGCTGAAAAAGAAAGAGACGTGTGTGAGTCCTTCAAGCCAGCCTGCCTGTGGACAGGAACCTGACCCTGGTCATGGTCGGGAAACGTAAAGCACCAAAGGGCACCACACACTAATGCTGACCCGAAGAAAACTCCAAATCATATTTTTCGGTTCCAACTAGCTGTTACCCAGAGTAGCGCGTGCTATGGGCTGTTAGAAAAGACTGGGGCCACACAGTCCAAAAGTTTCGGCGATTAGGAGAAGAAAAGCTGCTGCTTCATGTGAAAGGACAGTAACAACAGATGAAATGATCAATGCCTTAAGAAAGTTGCAGAATGGTTCAGCGCCTGGAGATGACGGCATTAGAACTGAATTTTTTTTTTTTTCTCGGAAAGAAATAGTAGGTTGATGATGATGAGGAGGAGGAGGAGGTTTTTGTTGTTATTTAACCTTAACTAGTAATAAGGTATTTTCCAAGAAGTTTGGAGTTTGTTGAAGAGCGATTCATCGTATTCAGACAATTCCATATGCGCTCCACCAGATCTTCCTGCAAGTATCTGGCAGACTCCTTGGGACTGCGCAAAACCCTACATGCAGGCAAGGTCTCGAAATAGGGAGAGGGTGGTGGGAGAAGAGATCTATGAAACATTACGTTGACACCACCAGAACATTAAGGTGTGTGTGAGCTGGCCAGTTTTTAATATTGTGGGCTTGGACTGAACTCGAGATATCAGATCATGAGTACTTTCTAAACTGACTATAATTATGAAAACAAACTAGCAAACAAACGAACATATAAAGAAACGAATGAACGGCCAGACGACTAAACAGATGGACAGACGAACAAACAAACAAACGAACAGAGGAACGAATAAATAAAACAAAACAAACAAATTAACGAAACAAAATCAATCAACCAACTAACCAACTAGCCAAGCAACCAACCATGTGACCAACCAAGCACAAAAACAAAAAAAATGTTCCTTACCAGCTGGCTTCCCTCTGGGTCCTGGTAGAGCTGACCCTCTGAACTGTGGACTGGTTAAAACAGAAGCCGAATCCCCTGACCATGGAACCAAAGATGAGGTTCCAGAAAGTATGGCGTGTCCTTGGGTCAGGATCAAAGCTACAAGCATAAACACCGGCCAGAATTAGAAAGGTGATGGTGACGATGAAGATGTGATGATGGTGGTGACAATGAAAACGATGCAAGGTCACTTCTACTATTACTACCGCTGCACCAGTCGCTATGGTGTGGTTGTTAGTTCAACGAACTACTAACCGAGAGGTTGTGGAATAGGAACCAGAAAAAACACGAAATAAAATAAGAACGCGTATTTTATACAACCAGACAAGACAGACACAAATTTTCGGCTAACTGGCCTTTGTCAAACGTAAGATCACAAACACACACCAGATACTCCTAGTCTACATCTCTTAATCCTTCTCTCCTAATGTTTGTGATCTTACGCTTGACAACGGCCAATTGAAATTTGCGCCTGTCTTGTCTGGTCGTATTTAATACGCGTTCTTATTCTTTTTTCGTTTTTTTCTGGTTCCTGTTTGCTTGAACGCAGGCAGTCACACTTGTTTTGGATTGAGAGGTTGTGAGGTCGAATCCCGTCAGGCCTGTTAAAAAGCGTTGCAGGATGTTTTAGCCGCAATCGGTTCCTCACCAGAGTTGTGTAATATGGACTGATAAGGAAGTCTGCAGCCTCGATACCTTGCTAAACACACTTTAAATAACTCCACCACTATCACTACACACTCTCAGTGAAAAACGTTACTTTATTATCCTACATTCAGTGATTCAATTTGTACATGGGAAATATATTAACTAAAAGAATTTAATATGAATTTCACCAGCTTCATTACACATGTTACTCAAATATTCTGACCAATTCTGCTAGTGTATATTTCTCTCCGTACCCAGTTGACGCCAGGACATGATTATTATAGGAGTAAGTGTAGTAGTGTACAACCTTGTCACGCAATTTCAAATCCTAGATGGAACTCAGTAGCATCTTGAGTGTCATCCCGACCGTCATTGTCATCATAACTTTGTGGAAATTTGTCCAGATCCTGCGGCCATTAATGTGGTGTAAGAAATAGGAAACGAAAAACAGAACATGTTGCAGAAACGGTGAATAAATAGCCGTTACTTTCATTGTCCTAGCATCTCATTTATCACAATTGATAATAGATTAAAAACTAGTTGCTTAGTAGTAGTAGTAGTAGTGATGGTGGTAGTGTTAATAGGAGTAGTAGTATTACTACTACTACTTGTGTGGTGCTGGTGGGAGTAGTAATGGTAATAGTAGTGGTGGTGGCAGTAGTAGTAGTAGTGGTTTGAGTAACATCCGTAATGAAGGGGATGAAATTCAATGAAGTCAGAAAAAAAGATATCATATTAATGGTGGTGGAGACTGAAGTAGTCGTTGTAGTAATAGTAATGGTGGTGGTGGTAGTATAGTAGTAGTAGTAGTAGTGGTTGTGGTGGTGGTAGTATAGTAGTAGTAGTGGTACAAGGAACAGAATCAAAAGAGAAATAGCAGAAGAACAATGTGGTTTTGTAGAAGGGAAAGGAGCTATTAATGCCATATACATCCTAAGAACTCTCATAGAAAGATCAGTTGAGTTGAATAAGGATTCATATGTATGGTTTGTTGATTATACCAAGGCGTTTGATTGGGTAAGACATGAACAACTGATCAACCAACTAGAAAGGCTCAATGTTGATGGAAAGGATCTAAGAGTAATTGGGAATATGTATTGGGAACAAACAGCAGTTATGAGAGTAGAAAATGATATAAGCTTTGTCCAAAATATCAAAAGAATGGTCAAGCAGGGATTTGTTCTGTCACTACATTTGTTCTCACTTTACAGCAAAACCATCATGAGAAACGTAGAAGAATGTCCTGGGATAAAGGTTAAGAGGAAAAATTATAAACAATCTTCTTTGTGCAAATCACATTGTTGTAATTTCAAAAAAAAACGAAAAAGACCTTCAAAATCTTGTGAATGTAATAGAAACAGAAAGCAGAAATAAAGGTTGGAGCTAAATTGCAAGAAGAGGGAAGTCACGGTAATCAGTAAAACCAATTTAAAAAAGCAAACAAGAAATCCCCCCATGTAAAATAACAGCAAATGGCACCATACCGATATAAATTGATAAGTTTAAATATCATCTCACCAGACAGCAGAGGCACATTCGAAATAGCCAACAGAATTGGCCAGTCTAAAACGGCATTCAAGAAAATGAAAAGCGTTCTTACCAACAAATGCCTATCAATTAAGATCAGGAAGAATTTTTTTCAATGGTATATAGAACCGATATTGTTGTACTGATGTGAAGTAGAGAACGAAAAGTAAGAACAAGATTGAGGCAGCTGAAATGTGGTTTCTAAGAAGAATTTTAAGAGTTCCATGGGCAGCAAAGAAAACAAACGAGACAGTCTTGAAGGAGGCAGACACAAAAAGAACATTAATGAAGAAGATTAAAAAAGAACAACAACAACAAAACTGTCAAGCCATTCTAACAATCTCCCTTTTCATACAAGTATTACCGCAGAAAATCCAAACTTCGTGTTTCTCAAAGTCTCTTTCAAAGTAAAGAAGCAAGAAATAAAAAAGCTTGATGTAAGAATGACGACAGACTGTTACAACACAAAATGAAAACAGAATGTAAATATCAGAACTCCCTGAAAAATTGCTGTTTATGCACCTTCTGTAAGAAGTGCTCGCAGATTTGAGGAACTTTTGGTTCCGTTTTATCTTGACTTCCGAACCTTGCCTTTAAAACGTATGTGGACATACAGACTACACTATTGATCAAAAGACGATATTTATTCATTAAAATAGCTGAGAAATTCTTTCCTGACACATTTTTGTTACACACACACACACACACACACACACACACACACACACACACACACACACACACACACACACACACACACACAACACACACACACACACATCCTGTCGTTGAGAACAATCTCCATGGTTTAAATGGATTTAAATGGAATTGGAAAACAAATGACAAACGATAGAAAGAAATTATATACGGGAAGGAAGAAAAGACATAGAAAAATAAAAAAGATGGAAGGATTAAAAAACAAAGAGAGAGAGACATACAGAGAGGCAGAGAGACAGAGACAAAGAGACAGAGACAGAGACCGAGAGGAGAGAGAGAGAGAGAGAGTGTGTGTGTGTGTGTGTGTGTGTGTGTGTGTGTGTGTGTGTGTGTGTGTGTGTGTGTGTGTGTGTGTGTGTGTGTGTGTGTGTGTGTGTGTGTGTGTGTGTGTGTGTGTGTGTGTGTGTGTGTGTGTGTGTGTGTGTCTTATCGTTCTGAGTAAAAAAAATTAACTCAAAAACGAGTATGTTACTTACTTGAAGAAATTAAATCTGCCTCCAGCACTGGCTGTCTCCCATACCTTGGTGGGACTTCCGACATCTATTGTGCCCTATAACACACACACACACACACACACACACACACACATACACACACGCGCGCGCGCACACACACACACACATAAACACACGCACGCACACACACACACACACACATGACCAAACAAACAAACAGACATGCACAGACATTTGTTAACAATTCCTCGGAGTAATACAAATAAACAAGTCAACATACCAGAAAGCTATAACTGTGTTCACATTCCCAGAACGAGAACGATTTCATATCAGTACACAAATTACGTCAAGTATTAGGAATCTCGTTACACATATTAGAATGACAGACAATACCATGTATCTTACATATATCAGATCTACAATGAAATATTATTAAACAGCTAAATATTGCTTTGATTCTATTAAAAAGAATCTTCATGATAATGGAATGAAATCGTGTATGAAACAATCAGTCAAGCTTCGAAACAAATGAGCTGAACTATGCAATGGAAAAAAAATACCCACAACAAAGCAAATATATATGTTTCTGGAATCAGCCATGGAGCACAAACACATCAAGAATACGTTTTTATAATGAAAATGGCGATCAGTATGGAAATAAGGAAATTCGTGTAAAAGAAGAAGGAAATGATGATGATGATGATGATGATGATGATTATGATGATGATGATGATGATGATGATGATGATGATGATGATGATGATGATGATGATGATGATGATGATGATGATGAAAACAAGACGATGACAGTACCACTACCTACAATTACAAACCATCACCATCACCACCACTACCAACAACAACAACAGCAGCACCAGTAACAACAACAACATTATCCACGCATTTCGTCCTGAAGTAAATGTCCACATACCTTGATGAGAATGGCAAACATGCCAGCCAACATGACAAAGGCCTGGAAGACATCAGTCCAGATCACAGCCTTCAGACCTCCCTGTGGACAGTATACGTTTTCACCTTTTTGATAGCAACGTATTGTTAATGATAATGACATTGATTTGGTTTTTATGCATCTCCATATTGTGGGGAAAGAAAGGTATAACAGACGCACATGGGGTAAGATTCCATTTGAAACTTTTCAGTCAGAACAAAATTTAGGCAACTAGAATGTGGTTTCTAAGAAAAATGTTGAGAGTTCCATGGACAGCAAAGAAAACAAACGAGACAGTCTTGAAGGAGGCAGACACAAGAAGATCATTTACAAAGAAGATTAGGAAAAGACAAGCAACATTTATAGGATATTTTATGAGGAAAGGGGAATTGAGCACCTGGTCACAACAGGAAATCTGGAGGGAGAGAGAACACCAGACAGACCCTGGGAGAAAACATTGGACGAACTTGCTGGATGGCAGATGACAGAGAGGGTGGGAGAAGTACTTGCAGCGACAGGGGATCGATTCGTGTTGAGGGCCATGATCGCCAAAGCCATGGAGCAGGGCACATGATGATGATGAAGTACAGTTCTAATACAGGTTTATATCTATGAAAACTATACTGACTTTTTTGTCAGAGGGCAGACGTTCATTTTTCTGTGTGGTTAAGCTACCAAAATGTGTGTCAGTTAATTTAACAAAAAACCAAGGTTGAAGGTGGACAAATGTCCTAGGACCTGTGGGGCGAAGGACACACGTTTCAATTTTTCATCTTTTAGCAGACCTGGATGAATGTCTATGCCTAGAAGCAGGTAAAAGGGCAGTTTTTTTGGGTTTTAGGCTAGAATTGAACTCAACATATATAGAGACGGACATAAAACAGTGACCAAACACTACTCCAGTAGTACGGGGTACCATGTAATTGCCTTTACCGCAGGAAAATAAAAATCTAGCAATCAGCCAAACGATCCGTTCAAGTATCCACTAGGAAGCCAGCCCTCCATCCAAACAACCAACCAATCAACCAACCAAGTAGCCAGTCACTCACCCACCCATCCTCTCAACTAACCAGCCAACCAAGCAGTCAAGCAAAGAAAGCCAAACTCACAATAGAGGTATAGATGACAGCCACCAAAGCGATGGCAAAGATGGAAATCCACTGGGAGAACCCCGTCACTGCAAACAGATACAGAAAGGTCTCTCAATTCAATTCAGTTCAGTGCGATTATTCCTATATTAATCCTCACATGAAAATTAAAATGAACATATACTGGAATCATACTTTTCCTTCTGTGTATAACAATTACAGATGCATCATAAAACATCTAAAAACGAGACGGTCAAGCCACTCTGACGATCTCCCTTTTACATAGAACAGAAATACACAGACACAGACTCACACACACACTTACACACTTACACACACACGTACACATACACTCACACACACGCACACACACACACACACACACACACACATACTTGCACACATGCATACTCACACACACACCTGCTCACATGAACACACATAAAATTATGTTGTGATAGGTAGAAAGATAGATAGAAAGACACATGGACACATAAATTATACATACATAGATAAACAGACAGACAGACAGACAGACAGACAGATAGATAGATAGATAGATAGATAGATAGACACATAGATAGATAGATAGATAGATAGATAGATAGATAGATAGATAGATAGATAGATAGATAGATAGGTAGGTAGGTAGGTAGGTAGGTAGGTAGATAGACAGATAGATAGATAGATAGATAGATAGATATGATAGATAATATAGATAGATAGATAGATAGATAGATAGATAGATAGATAGATAGATAGATAGATAGATAGATAGATCATCATCAAGTGCCCTGCCGCATGGCGGTGGCGATCATGGCCCTTCATATGTATCTATCCCTTGTTGTCGCAAGCACATCTTCCACCCTCTCTGTCCTCAGCCACCCTGCAAGTCCGTCCAATATTTTCTCCCTGAGTCTACCTGGTGCTCTCTTTCCTCCAGCTTTCCTGTTGTGACCAGGTGCTCTAATTCCCCTTTCCTCATGAAGCGGCCTATAAATGTTGCCTGTCTTCTCCTAATCTTCCTTATGAATGATCTTCTTGTGTCTGCCTCCATCAAGACTGTCTCGTTTGTTTTCTTTGCTGTCCATGGAACTCTCAATATTCTTCTTAGAAACCACATCTCGGCTGCCTCAATCTTGTTCTGACTTTGTTTGTTTACTGTCCACGCCTCATAACCGTATAACATCATCGGTTCTATGTAACAGTCAAGAGCTCTTTTCCTTATGTTAATAGGCATTTGTTGCTAAGAATGTTTTTCATCTTCTTCAATGTTGTTTTGGCCTGGCCGATTCTGTTGGCTATCTCTGATGTGCAACCCGCCGCCGGGTGAAATGATCGTTACCAGATATTTAAACTTATCAACCTGTCTCAAGGTTGTGCCGTTTGCTGTTATTTTGCATGAGGGGATTTCATGTTTTTTACTGATTACCATGACTTCAGTCTTTTTGCTATTTAGCTCCAACCCTTTATTTTTGCTTTCTATTTCTATTATATTCAAAAGGTTCTGTAGGTCCCTTTCATTTTCTGTAATTAGCACAGTATCCTCTGCGTAATGGATGTTGTTTATCATTTTTCAATGCACAAAGCCTCGGTTGTCTATCAACTGGGTGAAGACAATATTTTCTTAATCATAGCCCGGCCAAGTCTGTCGTTCACTGCCGAGGAAAGAAAGAGGAAATAGATAGGTATGTAAGTAAGTAAGTAAGTAAGTAAGTAAGTAAGTAATAGTAAGTAAGTAAGTAAGTAAGAAGTAAGTCAGTATGTACGTAGATAGGTGAATGAATAAGTGCAAAATAATGGAGTATGTGGTTAAATAAACAGGTAAGAAATGAAAATAACAAATAACAGTAAATACATCCATATACCCACATGCCCGCACACAGGCATACACACATACATTCATATGTACATATTTGTATATATACATATGTATGTATATACAAACACATGCACACAGCATGATGGCTGACAATACCAGAAACAACAACAATGGCAACAACAACAACAACAACTACTACTACTGCAAAGAGGAAGTACACATGTAAATATATCATAACAGCAAAGAGGAAACATATATACATATCATGACAGACTTACAGACATCTGGATAACAATCAACAAACAGCCCACAAACACACAGAGAGACAGGAACCAGAAAAAAACACGAAAGGCTGCACATATGCCTTTTATTTTCATTTTTATTTTAAATTTTAATCTGTTTGAATTCTCCTTTCACAAGAAGCAGGCCCAACCACGTCGGACTGAGGGTTTTTTTCTCCGGGGACTCCGGTTTTCCCTTCAGCCCCTTGGCTGTTGGTTTAGGATGTTTTTCTTCCTATTCCAAGGTCAGACCGGATCCGTTGCACTAGGCACTATCTATTTACATCAGCCATACTTCTTGATTAAATATTTTCCCATTCTGTCGAACATATGCCTATAGTTTCTCTTCTGCATTATTTGATATCTCTTGATTAAATATTTTCCCATTCTTCGATCATATGCCTATATTTTCTCTTCTGCATTATCTAATACTGGTATCCTTTACATTCCAAACACTACTCTTCGCTAGTGCGTCATAGTTCTCATTTCCGCTCTGACATCATATTTACTGAAAAACACATTATGATGTCATCTTAGTCAGTTTATTCCTTTTCTCACATTGAACACAACAGCAGGGAAGTTTCAGTCGTTTTCTCAATTCTTTTTTATCTAGTGTTTGTTTGTTTGTAATCTTACGCTTGACAAAGGCCAGTTGGCCGAACATTTGCGCCTGTCTTGTTTTGTTATGTTAAATACACGTTCGTATTTTTCCTTCTTGTTTTTTCTGGTTCCTGTTTGCTTTAACGCGTGCAGTCACACTTGTTTTGGATTTCGTTTTTCACAGAGAGACAGTTTGGCAAACTTGCTTGTTCTTCAGTTGTATTACTAGTCTTTTTCGTTTAAAGAGTATCTATCAATATGTTAGAGTTCAAATTCTTTTTCTATTTATTTGTTTTGTTTGTTTGTCTGTTTGTTTGTTTGATTGTTTTTTATTTGTAAATTTGTTTCTTTCTTTCTTTCTTTTTCGCTTTCTTTATTTTGTGTGTGTGTATTTCGTAGGAAGTACAAAACGCTCAAAATTACTTTAATGATATTCTCTTGGGCGATGAGATAAAATCATAGCACACGAATAAACAGACGTGGAATAGCAAAGGCAATTACAAATTACGTTTAACCAACAATTTCTGTTCATAAGCTAATACAGAAAGTGGAGTCTTAATCTTTTTAACAGGTTCTGTTTTATACAGTGTAATCATCAACATATAAATGACCTTAAACATCAGTCACTACGACTTTGAAGAAACCTGACTCTAATAAAAGTGGACGTGAAACCAGGACAACATGAAACGGTCAAAACGGTGAAAACAGAACAGAAACACTGTCAGAACTTCAAGAGACAGTGCATGTCATACGTTTGCATTTAAAAATACAAATCTTAGGCACTTGTTTGTTTTGTCTGTTGTTGTTTGTTTGTTTGTTTGTTTGTTTGTTTGTTTGTTTGTTTGTTTGGGGGTTTTGTTTGTCTGTTTTGTTTTTTGTGTGTGGTTTTTTTGTTTTTTTTTGCTGTTGTTGCTTGTTTTGTTTTGTTTTTGGATTTCTGGTTGTTGTTTTTTGT
>JAPXFY010000021.1:51558963-51588963 GCA_030674185.1 Monoplex corrugatus
AAAGTGGGAATATTTACTGGGTTAGCTCCATTATTAAATAAAACTATTTTTGATTTTTCCAGGAATAGATGTAACCCATTTTCTACCATGTATCGTGCTATTTTATCAAGTTCTAATTGGTAGCATTTGCGTGTATAATTAATACAGCGCAAAGGAGTTTTCCTTTTCATATTTACCTGCATCCACATGCATAAATCGTCAGCATATTGAGCTAAAACTACATGCTTAGATACTTTACTGGGTAAGTCATGCATTAATATCATGAAAAGAAGGGGAGCTATAACGGATCCCTGAGGGATACCCATTTGAAGAATTCGTTTCGTGGAATATACATTTTCAATCCTCGTTTGAAATACTCTGTTTTCTAAGAAACACTTAACATAGTCAAAAATGTGACCTGTCAGCCCAATACTTTTAAATTTAAATAACAATCTGGAGTGCCACACTTGATCGTATGCTTTCGTTATATCAAATAAATGTAGCTAAAACACATTGACGTCTTGCAAATTGTTGTTTTATGTTAGTAGTTAGCTTTGTTAGGATTTCTACTGGTGACCTGCCTTTTCGGAATCCTGCCTGATTTACTGGTATTATTTTATTCTTTTCACAATAGTGCATCAGTCTCTTTAAGATTATTTTCTCCATTAGTTTACATACGTGTGATGTTAATGCAATTGGCCTGTAGTTTTTCAGATCGGTATTACATTTACCTGGTTTTAGTACAGGAACCACTATTGTTTCTTTCCAGTTGTTGGGCATTTTCCCACTATTCCAGCATTTTTTAAATATGTCATGTAGCAAAATTATAAAATTTTCTGGTAAATTTTTCAGCATCTCATTGGAAATTGCATCTAGTCCAACTGACGTTTTTTTACTTGGAAGGGACTGAATGGCATCTTTTAATTCTTGAAGTGTGAGTGATGCATTTATGTAGTGAGTATTGTCAGAGGCAGGATCCTTATATACATCTTTCTTTTCTTCTCGTTCCCTATAGTCTCTACTAGAGACAGGAAGTCCTTCTACACGACAGGTCTCAGCAAACACGTCTGCAAAAGCTTCTGCTTTTTCCAATGAGCTAGGAAAAGGGTTATTTTCTAGCTTTACTGGAATTGATGGCAACTTAATCCCGTTTTTCATTAATTTTAGTTTTTCCCAAATCTTTATCATGCGTCTGTGTGTGTCAGTGTCTGTGTGCGTGTGTGTGTGAACGTGTGTGGTGTGTGTGTGTGTGTGTGTGTGTTTGTATGTGTGTGTGTCTGTGTGTGTGTTTGTGTGTGTGTGTGTGTGTGTGTGTGTGTGTGTGTGTGTGTGTGTGTGTGTGTGTGTGTGTGCTGAGAGTGCGTGTGTGCGTTTCTGTCCACTTTACCACCTGCCTATCTTTCTGTATGTTTGTGTGCTAGACACACTTTCGAACGTGGCAAGCAAGGTTTTTGGTAAGAATGCAAATGCGCACGCTTGTGGACGCATATACACGGATACACACACGACAACACGTGAACACACACACACACACACACACACACACACACACACACACACGTACACACATGCGCAGACACGCACATGCTCACACACACACACATACACACACACGTGCGCGTGCGTGCACACACACACACGCGCGCACGCACGCACACACATATACACACTCACTCATTCACTCACAAGCAGAATATAAACAGCACACCTACACACGTAATTATCATACGCATTTACCGTATCTACATCAGCGAGAACTTATGAATCTAGCCAAACAGAAAAGCCAAGCTCGAAATTCTTAAAGAAAAAAGGAAAACAAAAAACCCAATGAGAAATTAAAAGCAATAGAATTGAGGTAGCAGAGATATGGTTTTATCGCTGACTACTACATGTCAAATGGACAGATAGAAGAACCAATGAGTCCTGGAAGAACTTGATACCACCAGAAAATCATTTGAAGACATCAGCAAGAGAAGATTAAAATACTCTGGCCACGTGTCACGTAGCTAGAACACAGACCTCATGACAGCCATTTCTCAAGGAAAAACAGAGGTAAAAAGGAAGAAAGGCAGACCTCTAATCTCATACATCGAGAACATGACCAACATCAGTGGCCAACATGTTCAAGAAGTTGTCTACAAAAGTCAAGACAGAGCCATTTGGAGGCGCATAGCTGTGACGTGGAGTGCAGGGCCAACACTGACGCCGATAAGTATTAGGTGACAGGTGATTTACCACATATACATGCAAGTGCATAAACAGACAAAGCATATACACATAATAAAAACACACCACACACACACACACACACACACACACACACACACACACACACGCGCGCGCGCGCACGCACACACATTCATACACGAGCCAGTGCAATAACAGACAATACATACAGACATGATCACATGTATACACACACATGCACAATAACGAATACACAGATACAAACAACTCACGGTAGCAAGTATCCCAATGAAACTGCCTAACAGTCGAACAGCAGAAGAATTGAATCTGTACTGTAGATACTGAAAACAAGAATGAATTCAAATGATAAAATTAAAACACATACGTTTATCTGTTTTAAACAAGATACTGTGATAGAAACTAATAACAAAGCAAAATTAACTGCATAAAAGACATCAAATTCGACATGTATGTAAGACATCCACATCATCATCATGAGGTGCCCTGCCGCATGGCGTTGGCGATCATAGACTTCCATCTGTCTTTATCTCTTGTTGCCTCAAGCATCTCCTCCACCCTCCCTGTCCCTAGCCGCTCTGTAAATCCGTCTAGTATTTTCTCCCTGGGTCTACCTGGTGCTCTCTTTCCCTCCAGCTTTCCCGTGGTGACCAGGTGCTCCAAATCCCCTTTCCTCATAAAATGGCTTATAAATGTTGCCTGTCTTTTCCTAATCTTCCTTATGAATGATCTACTTGTGTCTGCCTCTATCAAGACTGTCTCGTTTGTTTTCTTTGCTGTCCATGGAACTCTCATTCTTCATAGAAACCACATCTCGGCTGCCTCAATCTTGTTCTGGCTTTCCTTGTTGACTGTCCACGCCTCACAACCGTACAACAGTATTGGTTCTATATAACATTCAAGAAATCTCTTCCTGATGTTAATTGATAGGCATTTGTTGGTAAGAATGCTTGTCATCTTCTTGAATGCTGTTTTGGCCTGGCCGATTCTGCGAGCTATTTCTGATGTGCATCTGCCGTCTGATGTAATGATCGTTCCCAGGTATTTAAACTTATCAGCCTGTCTCAAGGCTGTGCGGCCATGCCGTTTGTTGTTATTTTGCACGAGGGGATTTCATGTTTTTTACTGATCACCAGGACTTCAGTCTTCCTGCTGTTTAGTTCCAACCCCTTACCTTTGCTTTCTATTTCTAGCATATTCACAAGGTTTTGTAGATCCCTTTCATTTTCTGCAATTAGCACGATGTCATCTGCATATTGAATTTTGTTTATCATTTTTCCTCCAACCTTTAATCCAGGGTCTTCTTCTAGGTTTCTCATGATGTTTTCGCTGTAAAGTGAAAACATATCTGGTGACAAAACACAACCCTGTCTGATTCCTCTTTTGACGTTTTGGAAAGAGCTTATATCGTTTTCTATTCTCATTGCAGCTGTTTGTTCCCAGTACATATTTCTGATTATTCGTAGATCTTTTCCATCAACATTGAGTCTCTCCAATTGGTTGATCAGTTCTTCATGTCTTACCCGATCGAAAGCCTTGGTATAATCCACAGAGCATAAATACAAATCCTTATTCATCTCGAGTGACCTCTCTATGATAGTTCTTAGGATGTATATGGCATTAATAGTTCCTTTCCCTTCCACAAATCCACACAATTCTTCTGCTATTTCTCTTTTGAATCTATTCCTTGTCCTCATCATGATTATTCTTAGCAGGATTTTTGTTACGTGACTCATCAAACTGATTGTGCAATGGAGTTCGCATTCTACAGCCCCTGTTTTCTTTGGAAGTGCAATGAAAATTGATTTTGACATGTCTCTGGGGATTTTTTCCAGTGTAATAAATTTCATTTAGGAGGACTGTTATTTTTGCAATGCCAAATTCCTCCAGGGCTTCAATCATCTCTGCAGTAATGTTGTCTGGTCCTGGGGCTTTTCCTGGTTTCATCTTTTTCAGTGCTGCTCTAACTTCATCTTTCATTATGGGTGATCCTTCAAAGTTCTTTTTTATAAAATGTTCTTCGTTTCTGTCATCCTCAAAAAAGTCTTTAATGTACTCTCCCCATCTGTCTAATATTTTGTCTTTCTCCATGATAAGCGTGCCATCTTTCGATTTTAATCAACCAGTTGATGTGCATGTATTTTTCCTATGGACAATTACTTCGATTCGTCTGTACATACCCTGAGGATCCGTTTTGTGTCTGTCTTCTATTTCTTTGCATTTTGTTTTCAGGAACCAGAAAAATCACGAAAGAAGAATACGAACGCGTATTTAATACAATAAGACAAGACACCCGCAGGATCTTCTTCTAGGTTTCTCATGATATTTTCGCTGTAAAGTGAAAACAGATCTGGTGACTAAACACAACCCTGTCTGACTCCTCTTTTGATGATTTGGAAAGAGCTTATATCGTTTTGGTGTTTATTCTCATTGCAGCTGTTTGTCCCCAATACATATTTCTGATTATTTGTAGATCTTTTCCATCAATATTGAGTCTTTCTAGCTTGTTTGATCAATTCTTCATGTCTTACCAGATCGAAAACCTTGGTGTAATCAACAAAGCATAGATATAAATCCTTGTTCATCTCGATAGACCTCTCTGTAATAGTTCTTAGAATGTATATGGCATTAATATTCCTAGTTGATATGCATGTATTTTTCCTGTGGACAATTTCTTCAATTCGTCTGTACATACCCTGAGGATCCGTTTTGTGTCTGTCTTCTATTTCTTTGCATTTTGTTTTCAGGAACCAGAAAAAACACGAAAGAAGAATACGAACGCGTATTTAATACAACAAGACAAAACAGGCGCAAATTTTTGGCCAAATGGCCTTTGTCAAGCGTAAAATTACAAACAAACACCAGATACAAAAATGTTGAGAAAAAGACTGAAACTGCTGTGTTCAATGTGAGAAAAGGAATCTTTCCTTTGATTCCTTTCTCGCATTGAACATAGCAGCAGGGAGCACCTATTTACGTCGTTATCTTCATTTTCCTTCTTTTTTCTGTCCATAATGTTCTTGGGAGAATACGATGGTGGTTTCCCGTTGTCTTCCATTGGGTTTTGTTGTTGTTGTTGTTGTGTTTGTTCTGTTTTGTTTTTTGTTTGATTTTGTTTTGTTTTGTTTTGTTTTGTTTTGTCTTTTGCGGTTTCTCCGCTTGCTGTTGTCATTCTCACGACAACCTACAAGGCAGTAGGGTGTGGTTTTTTTCTTCGGGTTGCCTCCCTTAGCCTTATCCTCTCCCGAGATGTCCACAAGGCAGTGGAGCTATTTACCCATACCTTGGGGATCTGGTTCGTGGGCACCAGGGCATATCCACACGCCAGTGGGCCTGCATGCCGCACGTTTGGGGGCCAGACCTCCTCCGAGTCCCACGAGATTTAGCCTGAGTCCGTGAGGTGCTCAGTGCTGTATGTCACCACGAGGAGGCACAGCGTAGGGCTTGCTGATGGAGAGGCTATGTACTGACAGGAAGAGACCTACGCATTCTGCTCTTCTTTTCGCATAGCTGCAAGCAGCAATGCTAACCAGCAGTGCAGGCTGAAAGTGAGAGGTGACAAGCACGCAGTCACTAACCGACACACTAGGCGCATCACACAACTATGCCCACCTTTAATCTTGCAAATCTAAAATGCAATTAAAGAAAAACAGACGTAAAATCATATCAGGTGAAATCTATTGATCTCTCATAAAAACTGGAAAAATTGCATCAGGAGGCACGTCTTGGAAGAGTTTTTTTTTTTAAGAAGTCTTCCGTGTAGTGTTTATGTCTTTTCACGATGCAATGACGATCGATGTAGTGGTACTGGGGAAGATGATTATAATGGCATGGAGTGCCATCTAGGATTGAGAATGCGTGACAGGGCTGTACTCTACGTTTACTTTCATTACACATCCTGGCGTCAATCAAGCCTGACAGATAGAGACACATGTGGTGTTGATTAGATAATCTGAGCAACTCCTTCAATAACTGATCCGTAGAGTGGATGAGACGCCACTGTTCTGTCTCTTCAATAAGTCTGTTTTTCCCCACAAAACTCAGCCACAGAGTGTCTGGTGGCATCCCAGATCTCGTCTTTGGCACACAGTTGGATCTCATCATCACTCGAAGACCCTCGCTGAATTGTGTTCTCACTACTCGCAGCTATCATAGCGCTGACTGCGACACTGACCGCCAGCAAGGTGCGTCTTCAACCCAAGCAAATCCATCGATCCAAGCAGATAGGACGCCCTTGCATCAACACAGCCATATCATCAGTCCCTGAACTACGCGAACGCTTTGCAGACGCCATCCAAGAGGCCCTTAGCAACTGCCCAACCAGCAGTGCGGAAGAGAGATGGAAACACATCCATGATGCCACATACAAGTCTGCCGTTGGTGCTTTTGGAAAGAGAGAGCAAAGAAATCCCGACTGGTTTGAAGCCGGAATTGTGGACCTTGAGCCAACCATCTCATTCAAGAGAACTTCCTAACTCAACTACAAACAAGACCCCTGTGAAAAGACACTCGCCATGTACGAGGGTATGAAAAAGGCCTATATATAAATATTGTATATTATATTATTATTATATGTGTCATCAAGATCGTCCCGCTGAAATCTACCACAGGCGAAATCATCACCGATCGTGCAAAGCAAATGGAGAGATGGGCAGAACACTACCAAGAGCTATACTCGAGGGAGACCATTGTTACAGACTCAAGCGGTGGAAAACACGAGCCTCCTGCCAGTCATGGAAGAGCTCGACGATCCATCCACCACCGAGGAGCTCAGCACGGCTATTGACTCTCTAGCCAGCGGCAAAGCCCCAGGAAACGATGGCATCCCCCCCAAGTCATCATAGCAGGCAAACATACCAGCCTCCTCGATCATCTCCACGAACTCTTGCTACAATGCTGGGAGGAAGGAACTGTGCCTCAGGACATGCGAGATGCCAATATCATCACGCTCTACAAGAAAAAGGCGATCGCAGCGATTGTAACAACTATCGCGGAATACCTCTCCTAAGCATTGTCAGGAAGACCTTCGCCCACGTCATACTGAACAAACTGCAGTCGCTTGCAGAACACATCTATCCAGAGGCACAGTGCGGGTTTAGAGCTGAGAAATCAACGATCGACATGATGTTCTCTCTGAGGCAGCTGCAAGAGAAGTGCCGCGAGCAGTGAGGCCCTCTGTACATCGCCTTCGTAGACCTGACCAAGGCGTTCGATTTGGTCAGCAGGACAGGCCTGTTTACGCTCCTGCAGAGAATTGGATGTCCCCCAAGCTCCTGAGGATGATCGTATCCTTTCATGAGGACATGAAAGGCACCGTCCAGTACGTTGGCTCCACCTCGGACCCCTTCCTGATCAAAAGCAGAGTCAAACAGTGGGATGTCCTCGCCCCGACACTTTTCGGCAACCTGTTCTCCCTGCTGCTGCGCTACGCCTTCATTCAATCCGTAGAAGGCGTCTACCTTCACACCAGGAGCAACGGCAGCCTGTTCAACCTCACATGCCTTCGTGCAAAGACGAAAGTGTGAAAAGTTCTCATTCGAGAGATGCTTTTTGCTGACGATGCCGCCTTGACGGCACACACCGAGGCTGCCCTCCAAGAGCTCATTAGCTGTTCCACTCATGCCTGCAAAGAATTTGGCCTCACGATTAACATAAAGAAGACCAACGTCCCGGGTCAAGATATCAGCTCGGCTCCCCGCATTTCCATCGGTGACTGCACTCTCGACGTGATGGAAGACTTCACATACCTTGGTTCCACCATCTCCAGCAGTCTCAACCTGAACACCGAGCTGAACTCAAGGATCGGCAAGGCAACAGCAGCAATGGCCCGCCTGTCAAAGTGAGTGTGGGAAAACTCCATGCTGACCATCAAGACAAAGACTAAAGTGTACCAAGCCTGCGTGCTGAGCACACTGTTGTATGGATGCGAGACCTAGACTCTATACTCCCGTCAAGAACGCAGGCTCAACACCTTTCACCTACGCTGCCTCAGAAGGATTCTTGGCATTTCATGGCAGGACCACGTCCCCAACAAAGACGTCCAAGCACGTGCAGGAACTCTCAGCATGTTTGCCCTGCTCACAAAGAGACGCTTGTACTAGCTTGACCATGTTACCCGCATGCAAAATGACAGAATACCTAAAGACATTTTGTATGGCGAGCTTGCTACTAGCTCCAGACCCACGGGAAGGCCCATATTCCGCTACAAAGATGTGTGCAAGTGGGACCTCAAGGCGGGTGGCATTGCACCAGAGGCTTCGAAGTGGTAGCAGCAGATCGCGGCAGCTGGCAACTTGCCATCAATTCGGCCATCAAGACATCAGAGCAGAGGAGAGAGGAGCAATGGGAAGGAAAAACAGCACGCAGACGCCAGAGAGCAGGGTCAACGCTTTCGGACGATACCGTCTTCACGTGCAGCAACTGCAACAGGATCTGCCGTTCGAGGATTGGGCTCTACAGCCACAGCTGGCGCTGTAGTTCCACCATAGAATGACTTCCAGGGTGCAATCTCCATTGTCTCCCGAGACAGACGGATGCCAATGCTAATATTAAATACTAAGAGTGGATGAGACTCCACTGTTCAGTCTTCTCAACAAGGCTGCAGAGCAATGAGCGCTGGATAGGAGCTGGTCAGATCCGAAATTTTCCAAAATGATTTTTGGACTGGTGGAGGATCGAACCCACTATCTCTCTGTCACTACATAATCCACTGTACTATCCACATAGCTGCGTGGACTGGCGTCTCTGAATGTTGTTGTTAAGAAAGAATGTTAGAGAAACGCCTTCTGCTTCAATGTCCAATTCAGTTTCAGTTTCAGTTTCTCAAGATGACGTCTTTGCGCTCGGAATGAATTCCATATGCACTAACGTTACAGGTGCCATGTGATGGAGAAGATCCAGAATGATCACGGCACAAGCCTTAAGCCTGCACATAAACCCATGAGCGGGCCAGGTCCTGAGGTCTTTCCTAGATAGCTTAATAACCCTGAGATCATAGGGGAGTGAAGTGGCAGAGACCTCAACTTTTCACGGGGCCAGCACCATAATGGCGGCGCCCATCCCTATGTGCAAAATGAAGAGAACGTCTCCTGATACTGGCGGTCTGCCTTTGCTGTATATGACTGACTGTAACATGTATGCAATGATCAAGGTTAGTGTTTAGTTCATAGTTCCCTTTGCTTGACTTGAAATAAGTTTATTAACATACTGAATCATTCGCCATAGGAATCTCGGACACATTATCGTATGAACGTGTTGCATGACAGAAAATGGTTCATTGTTAAAAATGTATCATTGTTAACTTTAGAGTTTGCATTAATATGTATGCTTACGATATGTTGTAAGGTTTGGAGGTGTTCAGCTTGTTCAGGAGGGATTTATTTGGACAGTTCCATATCCGCTTTTCTCAAGTTTGCCAGCAATTTTCTGGCAAACTTTCTGAGCCTGCACAATACCCTATACAATGACAAGGTTTAGAAATGGAAGATGAATATAACATACGAAGCACTGCTTGAAGCATTAAGACAGAAAGCGTGTGAAACTATGCTAAGGTTTGAACACACACGAGAAAAAAAAACTTCCCAAGATCTAACCCCATCCAACTACTACCTAGACACCATAACACAGCAAGTCAGGTTCCAAGAAGACGAGTTGACAACATACAGTCAGTTTTATTTAAAACAATAACATATATTGAGACAAATAAACTACCACACACACAAAAATAACCTAAAAGAAATAGAACGATACAGTGCATTAAATGATGAGTGAACAATAGTTAAACTGGATAAGTTCATTTTAACACCACAACATTGGGCTCCAGTACACTATTTTATAATGGCATCCCCTTACACACACACACACACACACACACACACACACATAATATATATATATATATATATATATATAATATAGATAGATAGATAGATAGATAGATAGATAGATAGATAGATAGATAGATAGATAGATAGATAGATAGATAGATAGATAGATAGATAGATATGAAAATGAACTGAACATGTCGGCTAAGGAATTTAACCTGTTAGATATCAGAGCTACTCCCAAGTCCCTAAATTTGTCTTCTTCACATGATTTTTCGAGTGGACAATATGCCCAAACGCATCAAAAATGATTGAAGAATATCAAAGTGAACCGTAAGTAGTAGTTCCTGATATCCTCTTTTTCATGTGGACAATATGTCCAAATATTCATCCCCCAAAAAATGTTTGAATACATAAAAAAAAAAAAAAAAAATTTGATTAGCATTGGGCCATAAACTACAGGTGTGTTGGCTCACTTGTTTAAGAATATGTGTAATATCAACACATATATCACCATCGTTATCATCATCATCATCATCAACATCATCATCAGTATCATTACCATCATCATCAACAGCATCATCAATACCATCATTATATCATCAATATCATAATCCTCATAAACATACTGACCATAGGTATCATCAATGTTATCGTCATTATCTTTATCATAAACTCATTGACCTTTACAGAGGATAGCGTTTTCAGCAGGCTTATACAGTCTGCGACAAATTACTGGCTGATCTCGATGTAGTGCCCATGGAATTGTCTGATTATAATGAACCTCTCTGGAATAAATTCCAAACTCTTATTTCCTAACTCCCCCCTGACATTATCATTGACAGGACTGAATACCTCACTCACTCACTCACTCACCTCGTAAGCACTGATGATTTTCAGAGGATGCAACAGCGGGATCACAATTACAACAGAAATTAAATGAGCGATCAAGTAACCTACAGTGCTCCACCAAATCTGAATCCCGTAGACGTACACTTCCGCCGGAAGTCCCAGCATCATAATGGAGGACTCATAAGACACCATGAGAGAGATGGCCACGGGAAGAAACTTCATCGACCTTCCTCCTACGAGATATTCCGTTGTCGTACTCTGCCGATCTCCCGCTAAGGAATAGTAGATGCCGATGCCGATCGACACGACAATGGTAATGCCGAAAACTATGTAATCGGCAATGTGGAAACCAGGGCTAGGATTCTCCATAATGTTGATGGTAGTGGTGGTGAATGGGTGATGGTTACACGCAAAGGCCTTGCTGCTATGACCTGTCACTGAAAGAAAAACGGTGTGGCTTGTGAATTTCTTTTGGTGAATACTGTTTGGTATGTATGTATGTGTCTGACGGTGGTGGTGCTGGGATGGTGGTGGTGTGTGGTAGGTTGGTGTATGAGTGCGTGTTTGGAGTGGTAATTGTCTTACAAGCATGTAATTTATATAGACAATTTTGTTAAAGTCTTCATTAATAACAAATTCAAGCTGGCATGAAGTACTTATTAAAATATGATCAGGCACATATTCACATGCAGTGAACAGATAATAAACTGAAGAGACAGACAGACAGACAGACAGACAGAGTGAGTGAGAGACAGAGAGAGTCGACACCTATCAGACTATTAAAATGCTTGCATTGACATAATTCTGTTACAATGAGGCCAGTCTTTCAGAAGATCCTATATAGAGCATACTCTTAATCACACACTTATAAGATCCCATGGTAACAGAATAGTTATTTGTAGCAAACGGATATAGAAAAACAAAACAAAAAATGTAACACAGAAACATAAGCATACAGGAATGAAAACCAAGTGTGTATTCAAATGAAATAACAGGTCGCCATCAGTAATAGAATTTTTGCAATATCTTTATGTGAAAACATTTTATGATCAAATCTGACAAAACTGTTCATTGCACATACTGAAGTCTGCTGGTTTATCTGGTAACAAGTACAAGTCTGGAGGCAGTGACATATCAAATGAAAGCCTCCAAGTCAGAGAAATAATAGAGAACACACAAACTAATAGCAGGGACTGGGATTTACAAAAAGGGAATGGTAGTCAAAGGCCAAAAAAGCAACTAGTAAACATGTGGCAATACAAGAGATTAAGAAAGATTAGGAAGCCCAAAAATTCCAGAAGGCAGTCCTGTAAGGTCAGCAGGGGCAATGGACAATGTAGGAAACTGCACTTCAAAGAAGTCTACGCTAAGAAGACACATGGTATCTGGCCCCTCTCAGGATCAGTTTCGTTTTCAGATCTGTTTGTCTTCCTGTATCTCGAATGAAAAGATAATGAACTGGCAGAAATCGGGTGGACCTGCGTGTGAGCTCTGCCTGGACAAAACAAAAACAACGGAACATGTCTGGAGCTCGTGGAAAACAGTACTAAGCCAAGGAAGATACTCACGGAGACGCAGTCAACTGCTTAAAGAGATCACACAAGCAATAAGTACTGTCAGACGAAAAAAACTGCTGGCAATCTTCTACATGGCAGAAGGAATGAAACTGTGGCCTGAAAAGCGGTGACATCTGGACCATGGAAGTAGAGTCTACTGGATGGAACAGATGACTGGGAGTGCACAGCAGACCTTCCAATATAAAACCAAAACCACTCAGTAATCATCAGCAAGAGTCACATGAAGCTGGGTATAGTACTCCATATTCATTTATCAAAAGAAACTATTCTCATCGAACTCACTGTGCCAGTCTAGATAGCAACCTGAGGAAATTCAACTTTCAAGCCAGAGTCATCATCAGAAAAGTTGCAGCAGGGGTTTGCTAGGCACATCTGCCCATGACATGAAATAACTCTCGATTTGGGGGAATGAGTCCTAGAGGAAATGGCAGAAGCAGCTGAAAGGAGTTCATGGTGGAACTGATCAAGAGCAGAAACTGAACTTCAAAAGGCTTAAATATTTATGTACAGCAGGTATTCAATAGCTAAGTAGTTAAGGTGGCTTGGCCTAGAGACGTCTGACAACCTTGGAGTCGTGGTTTGAACCCATGTGAAAAAAAATGGCGACAGCATTAGGGCATCCAGGAGTCATGACTTGAATGTGGTCTGGCATCCTTAGAGCATAAGGTGTTTAAGACTAAATCACTTGCTTGAGGGGATGGGGCTTCTCCACTGAGGACCTTCTGTTGTCCATCTCTCCTTACACTTTCTTGCTACTGCTTTGTTTCTGCCCATCTCAACATTTCGATCACTCTGGTGATGTCAGCTAAGTGTTCAATAGGTGCTGTTTCAACCTCACGCTCCCTCTTCATTTCAAGACATTGCCAGCGCAATGGTTTTGCCCAGATTCAATGTGTCTGTCAGGTATTGGCAGACTTGGGTAGATCAAATAAGGAATAGTCTGAGTGCAATGATTTCCGAACTCCGAACTTCCAGTGGAGAGATGAAGAAAATGTTAGTATACAACTTGTATACCTAAAAAGAATACGACGAAGAAGGGAAAGGAATGGGAATAAGAAGGAATAAAAAGAGAAAAAAAGATGAAGAAGAAAAAAGGAGAAGAAGGAGGAGAAGGAGGAGAAAATGCAGACTGATTGATTGACTGATTGATTGTTTGATTGAAAGTTTAATGGGTGAAGGCTTAGGCGCAAGACTGCCTTCGTTTTTTTTTTAATTTACCTATAAAACAGGAACAAGTTTGTTTTCTTGAATAGAAAGAAAACGTGTATAAAAGAAGAAATAACAAACAAAATTCCTAAATGCTGAACTGAATTCAACCTCATGCACTGACATACACATACAAGTGCTGCTGACCACTCACACTCATGCACACACATATACACACAAACACATGCATACACATATATACTTACACAATACATACATACATACATAGATACATATATACATACATTCATACGCACATTCATACATACACACCCATACATACATACATACATACATACATTCATACATACATACATACATTCATACGTACATACATACATACATACACACATACATGTATACACACACACATACATGAGCCTATAAAGCAAAATATAAAACATGTTCATGCATATATTAAAGTGTGTATTTGCTGACTTCGAACAAGTCATTCAGGATAAGAACAAGAAAAAAGAAAGAAAGAAAGGAAGAAGAAGGAAAAACAGAAAGAGAAACCAGATGGATGAAGAAAACAAGAAAAGAAGAAAGAAACAAAGTAACAAAGAAACGAAATAACAAAGAAACAAATAAAAAAAATACAAAAGAAAGAAGAAGAAGAAGAAGAAAGCAAAACAGAAAACGAAAAGGCAACATAAAAAGAAGAAAAAGAAGAAGATTGAGGACATATCAGAGGGTTTTAGAAGATATCAGTGGGTTTTACAAACCTGACGCTCAGGCCCCGAATCTGCCAGCAGCCTACAAGAAAATAGCGCAGGACACATTATAAGTTACGATTAAAAGCCTCGCTGTCATATCTCAACAGCCTCGGTCTTGCTGTGTTATGGTGGTGGACGATTGGCTGAAGAGTGCGTGCAGAAGAATTAATGTGCTGCAGGCTTCTGAGTTCACACCAATGTCTGAGTGACGTGCCATTTTGTTGTGTTTTTGACACCCTCTTGTGAAGGTGACGACCTCTATGAATAAATCATCTCAAGTCTGAAGTAAGTGTGTGTGTGGTGGTGGATGGGTGTGTGTGTGTGTGTGTGTTCGTCGTGTGGTGTGTGTGTGTGTGTGTGTGTGGGGTTTGTGGTGTGTGTGTGTGTGTGTGTTTGTTGTGTGTGTGTGTGTGTGTGTGTGTGTGTGTGTGTGTGTGTGTGTGTGGTGTTGTGTGTGTGTGTGTTGTGTTGTGTGTATGTGTGCGAGTGTGTGTGTGTACGTGTGTGTGTTCATTTAACGTTTACACGACTATGTACTTTTCACAGAAAAGGGTAATGTCTCAAGTGGTATGTTTTGAAGTTAAAGGCAATTGCATCAACTTCAGTTAATAAATGTAAAATCAAACAGCAAACAATTAAGAAAAAAAATTAGTGTTAGAGCAATTATTTTTCGCTAGTGTATGCAGTACGTGTCTGTGTGTGTGTGTGCGTACGTGTGTGTGTGTGTGTGCGTGCGTGCGTGCGAGCGTGCGTGCGTGTGTGTGTGTGTGTGTGTGTGTGTGTGTGTGTGTGAGTGTGTATGTGTCCATGCATTGTGTTTGTGTGTTGTGTCTATGTGTTTGTGCAGTGTGGTATGTGCGGGTGTGTGTGTGTGTGTATGAGTGTGTGTGTGTGTGTGTGCGCGCGTGCGCGTGCGCGTGCGCGTGTTGTGTGTGTGTGATGTGTGTTGTGCTGTGTGTGTGTTGTGTGTGCATGTGCCTGTGTCCGGTATGTGTGAGTATATGTTGTATATGTGTATGTGTGTGTGTGTGTGTGTGTGTGTGTGTCTGTGTGTGTGTCTGTGTCTGTGTCTGTGTGTCTGTGTCTGTGTGTATGTGTGTGTGTGTGTGTCTGTGTGTCTGTGTCTGTTTGCATGCAAGCGTATATAGGCTTCTGCAAGCGTGTGAAAAAGTCACATGTTACTATCAGACTTAAAAACAAGGGGGGAGGGGGGAGGGGGGAACGGAGGACCAGAGAATCAACTTTTGAATTTACAACGCGTGATAACATATTCAATAGTAATGGTAATCCTAACTCATTTCAATTGTTAACATGTATGGCTCAGTAGCTTTCCTCATGTAAATGTCAGTGTAACTGATATTAAAATTTGCATTGGATAACTCCCAGGGAGCTTTTGACTAGATATCGTTTTAGGTGAAATCTTTTCTTGTGCTTTATTAGATAATTCGAAGAGCTCGTTATCGTTTTTGTGTGTGTGTGTGTGTGTGTGTGTGTGTGCTTTCATTGTCCTTGCCTTTTTGGGAAAGTGGATGTCAGATCGAATTTTATGTTCTATATCTGCATGATTATTAACCAGAGCATTTGCTCTAAACATACATCTAGCATCTGATAATGTTTTGCACTTTTCCAAAGGAAGGGCATCTGCCGTTTTATTTACTTCTTGTATTTTTGCATATACGTGTATACGCTGATAAGTGCTGATTTAACAGCATTTCTATCTAAGCTTTGAAGTTTGTTCCAGATAATATTTCGGAGCCGAAAAAAATGTACTTCTTGGCCAAATCTGAATCTGGATGTGGTGTGTGTGTGTGTGTGTGTGTGTGTGTGTGTGTGTGTGTGTGTGTGTGTGTGTGTGTGTGTGTGTGTGTGTGTGGTGAATGTGTGTGTGTGTGTGTGTATGTGTGTGTGTGTGTGTTTGAGTGTGTGTGTGTTTGAGTGTGTGTGAGTGTGAGTGTGTGTGTGTGTGTGTGTGTGGTGTGTGTGTGTGTGGTGTGTGTGTGTGTGTGTGTGTGTGTGTGTGTGTGTGTGTGTGTGTGTGTGTGTGTGTGTGTTCTCTAAGATCTCGGCTGTTGTCACACAGTACAATTACAAACGTAGAGGAGTTCTATCTTGGGAATTCAAAGTGTGTATAGAATTGCATCATGCTGTGTTTCGGAACGGAGGGATATGTGAGATGTACATACGTAGATCCGCCATACTTCAAATTAAGATTAGGTCATCATTGAAGATGTATATGATGATTTGATTTGTTGTGTACGAATACCTTAACATAAAAAAGTACTGTACTGCATGATTCAAGTAGAAATTGGTAAATGAACTTGGGTGGATAATTGTTGTTGAAAGAAGGCACTTATCCCTATGTTCTGGTAAATACATCATGGTCATCATCATCATGTGCCCTGCCACATGGCGTTGGCGATAATGGCCCTCCATATGCATATATCCCTTGTCGCCGCAAGCACATCTTCCACCTTTTCTGTCCTCTGCCACCCTGCAAGTCTGTCCAAAATTTTTTCCCTGGGTCTACCTGGTGTTCTTTTCCCTCCAGCTTTCCTGTTGTGACCAGGTGCTCTATTTCCCCTTTCCTCATAAAATGGCCTATAAATGTTGCTTTCTTTTCCTAATCTTCTTTATCAGTGATCTTCTTGTGTCTGCCTTCATCAAGACTGTCTCGTTTGTTTTCTTTGCTGTCCATGGAACTCTCAACATTCTTCTTAGAAACCACATTTCGGCTGATCAATCTTGATCTGGATTTGCTTATTGACAGTCAATACGTCATGGTATTCTACACAAATTTCAAGCTTCCATGGTTAGTATACGTTTACATTTCTAGTTCCATTTCTTCTAGTTTGCTGAAACTACATGATATATGACCGTGTTAAGTTGATAGTTTCTTTTCTTTTTAACTTCTCTTGCACCATATACATCCAAATGCCAACAATCAGAACAACAATGTTAAGTTTTTGCCTCTTGTGATTTGATTTTTATTATTTCATCATCCTTTCTTGTCATGTATAATTTATCCAGATGTAAAAAGTGTGTTCACTACCACACCCTCTTATTCTCATGAGGTGCCCAGTGTAAGTATTTCACCTTTTCCATACTGAAAATGAAAGTGTCTACAAAACGACAAAGAAACTGGTTTGTACAAAAGTCAACAGAGAATGTACAGATGATGTCACAAGGTTTTGATTATTGTCCGCTCTGATATTGATAATGAAATGTGATCAATTCAGCCAAGTGTTTATCACTATATCATCAGCCATCAGTCTTTGTCCTCTATATGGTGGGATGTCCAGGATCTCTGCCTTGACTATTTCATGATAAAGCTAGTGGAAGATTGAAGCCTTTGACCAACCTGCTTTCTTTAATATGTCTTGAAAAGATATGGCCCGAGTTAACATGACTAATGAAGGTGAACTGCTGAAGCTACGAGTATGATGCAAATTCCCCAACCACCACCCCACCCCCATTGTGGCGAACATTCCACATTTACCTAGTCACTGTGTCTTTGGATACGAGTCGGTGGGGTTTTACGTAGCACAGCAAAACTTCTCACATTTTACTGTTATATGTTTTGTTCTATCTAGATATTCCTGTAAATAGTCTACTTCACAGAGTTTTTTTTCTGGAAATTGTGTCAACACTAAGATATTCCGTGTGAATCCTGGCCTTATTTAATTTTATATAAAATCTTAAGTGCATTGGGTCTTTTGAATTTTTTATCCATTGAATTTTTCGTTTATGTTTGAACTCTATGAGCAGATATCAGTAATAATAATAAAAACAACGTTTTAAGATGAAATCTTGTAATGATAACTCTGAGTTGGGATTTTGCTATATAAAGTAAGTGAATGAAACATTTACGTCCCATATTTGTGTGTTTTGGTTTTGTTTCATAAACCTGACCTCTACTGGATCTGCACCTATAGACCTATAGCCTACGATTGTTACAACTGGTAGAGGCTGAGAAGAGATTGGCACTAGGTGCAAAACAGCCTATTTTCCGTCTTCTTCCATATGATTCATACTGTCTTCTTGTCGATTATCTCCAGCAAATTGCACAAGATTTTGCAAGTCTGTCTATAAATACCTTGTGCTTGGATTTATTCCCTGATAATGTCATTGTCAACAGTTGGATTGTGTGTGTGCGTGGGGGGGTTGTTTGTATGTGTGGGTTGTGTGTGTGTGTGTGTGTGTGTGTGTGTGTGTGTGTGTGTGTGTGTGTGTGTGTGTGTGTGTGTGTGTGTGTGTGTGTGTGTGTGTGTGTGTGTGTGTAGGACAAATGGGGTATTGGACTGAATGAGTTACTCTTTTCCCATTCAGTTAGACGTCGTAGTCGACCAGGAGGCACAGCATCTGTGGATACCAGCAGGCAGTAGGCAAAATGTGAAATGATGAAGATCTATTGTAACTTTTTGTTACCCTTCCGTTAGGATCTTCTGGACAACACTAGAAGGAAAAATGTATACAATTTCCAGTTGAATCGGTTAAGAGTGAAGGCATCTACTTCGAAGGAAATATGGATCTGGGTACTAGGCCACAAAAAAAATTTAAACTGATGGTTCCGAGCTGACGCAAATTAATCAGGTAGTCCCTACAGTCATGATTTGTTGAAATATTCTGTATTTAATTTCAGTTATGTTAAGCCATCAAATTTTGTTGACAACGCGTCTGCTTTTGCGTTTAGCTTCCCTGATATATGTGTTACCGAGGTCCAAATGTTTTGGTCCTTTCACCAGATCAAGATTCTTGATATTGTTGCATATTTCAGACCAAGAACCAACCATATTATTTTTCAAGCAAGCAACTATACATGTGTTGTCACTTAATGTTTTCAGGTGTTTGCCATAGACTGCCTCTCAAACTTTTCAAAGCATATTCTACTCTGATAATTTAAACGCATTTAGATTGTTTTTTTTTTATTTTGTCCTTCTACACCCTGTTTCTTGTGTACCACATAGTGTCACCCAAACACCAGGGTTTAAGGCATCATTTGCGAGCGTGATGTGGACTATTGTTTGTATAATTCCAAACCTGCCATTTCGACATTTATCAATCCACCAAAACAGCTCTTTCTGGCCTTAATCTGGAACTGACATAGTGGCCTTAAAACATTCATCATTCTGTCTAAGCGCTACACTTTTCTCATGTTCCAGGCCTCTACAGCACATCAGACCCCGTTGTACCACCACAGGAAAATATGCTGCCGATTATCTATTACTTGTGCTAGTTCCCTAATTGTGAACCGTTTTTAACTCTTAAACTCTAGCATACTACTTACATCTTCTGTGCTCTCTCTGGTCCGGACACGTTTCCACACTTTGACATCAAAATTTTGCCTGAAAATTACATACTTAAATTGTGCACTCTCTATCAAGACACTTTTGAGAAATGCCATGTTACTAAGGACTGAACACACAGACCTGTAAAAGCTTTACCCAGGCAGGAAAATATAATTGCAGACCAAACCGATATCATATCCTGACTATGAAAGATGTCATTGGGAAACTGGTGGAAAACGCTGTAACAAAGAAACTAGCTAGTGATCCAGGAGACATAAGAATACTCTCACCAAATCAGGTGGCATTATTACAGTAAAACGTATATGGAATATTGCAGCTGCCTTTGCTCACGAAGTCTGCAAAGGTTTTCAGAATAAAGAAGAAACCCTTGCGGTAGCTACTGACCTAGAAGACAGGAACTATGAAAGCCAGTTCATGTACTCATGGAACTGCATCAGCCATTGAGCAACAGCATGACGATCACAATATGGATTGCCGCTACGCTCCAAGAAAGAGAGGTCGTTCTACGACTTGAAAACTGGTGTTCGGAACCCCAAACACTTTCAATGGGACTCCCTCAAGCATTGGCATTTCTTCTTCTACAAAAGTATACAAATGGACCTGTTGACCCGAATAACACTGGATCCGCAATTAACCCCATCAAAGCACGGGTATTGTTCTTCACCCTTGAAAACAAAATAGCTGATAAAATCATTCCACCATTTACGTTTAGAGGGACCAATATCGAAGGAACAGACAACCTGCGCTACTAAGGAATCAGTTTTGATAGAATGCTTTCCTTCAGAAAACATGTGGAAACCACTATACTCAAGCGTAAAACGGGCCTTTCTATCTTGAAAGCAAAGACATTGACGTATCAAGCTATAATACTAAGTGTCATCGACTATAGATTTGGCCTTGCAACATTTACATCGAGCAATGTTTTGAAATTAGACTCAGTACAAAACAAAGTAATGTGAGTGACCTTTGGAACCACACAAGAGACCCCCACGGAGACTATGCAGTATCTACTCGGTCTTTCTTCTATACAATCAAGACATGCAATGAATAAACAAAGGCAACCTTCAAATATTTGAAAAAAGAAACAAAAATCCGGTTCACTTGGTTGTCAAAACAGCAGAAAGCAATCGACTCAAACCTGGAAAATCATGGATGGAAAAGACAGAAAAATTCATTCAATTCGTATGTCAACTGACAGAACAAAGAGACAAAAGAATGTGGAAAATATCCAAGCCGTTTCAAAAACTCATCCGACACTATGATACCAAACATGTCTGTGTAGGCGAGGATATTAAACTAATGCAGAAATGAAACCACACATTGAACAAATAAGCTGTCACCCCAAAGATGTGACCATACACACGGATAGCTCAGTTATCATCATCGTCATCATTTGCCTGTCGCTTGGCGTTGGTCATCATGGCCCTCCATTCGAATCTATTCTTTGTCGCTGCAACATGCATCTTTCACCCTTTCTGTCTTCATCCACTCCACATGTCTGTCCAATACTGTATTTTCTTCCTGGGATTTACAAAGATGAAACGTCATCAAGTCAAAAAGAAGGAGTGATCATTTGTATTCCTAAACAAAATGAAACTACGGAATTAATCAAGAACTGGAGACCAGTTTCATTCCTAAATGTAATGTATAAGATAGGATCATCAGCTATTGCCAGTAGCCTGAAATTGATCCTTCCTTATCATAGAAACGATGAACAGACTGGCTTTATTTCCTAACGACTTATGAGAAACAATATACGACTAATTTACGACTTGATAAACTATCTGAACAAAGAAAACAAACCAGGTTTGCTTTTATGTCTAGACTTTGAGAAAGCATTTGATTCCACTGATTGGACGTATTTGCATAAAATTCTTTGTGCATTTGATTTTGGGCCTAACATGAGTAAATGGGTTTCTGTACTTTATAAAAACATAGAATTAGTTGTAACAGCCAATGGAAAGATGTTTCATTGGTTTTCTATTTTAAGATGAAGTAGAAAAGAAAAGGTGATCCAACATTGTCCTACTGTTTCGTTTTAAGTGTCAAAATTTTGGCGACGATGTTTCATCAGAATAACGCTATCAAAAGAATTGCAGCTGGAGAAACTGAGTATTAAATAATACAATATGCAGATGACACAGAGATTATACGGAATGAAAAAGAAAATCATTTAAAAATCAATGAAAACAATTGACTCTTCTGAAGCTATATCATGCCTGTTTTTGAATGTAGGCATGACCAATGCCATATGGGTGGGTAACTGATGAAATTTACCAATAAAATATATGCAACATTTAGAATGGAATGGAATCCGTCTACATTTAAAATGATTGGTATTTTGCTTACTTATGAATTAAAAGTCTGTAAAACTATCAACTTCCGCGAAAACGTTTCAGAAATATGACACTTATATAAAACGTGGGCGATACACCAACTAAGCTCATTAGGAAGAATACCTGTTCTCAAATCACTTATACTGTCAAAATGTTTCACTTGTGGATTCTCTTGCCTGATCCACCAGACCATATGTCTGACTTGGTTAAAAAAAAAACGTATTCAATTTTGTTTGGAAGAAAAAACAAGATAGGATGAATAAGAAAACGGCAATGAAAACCATGAAAAATTGGAGGTCTTGGAATACCCTGTCTAAAACATTATCTAAGAGCACTGATGCTAATATTGATTATACAAAAAATAAGAAAAAGCAATCACAAGTATAAACGTATTATATCTCATAAATATCCTAAAGTATTTTATTGGATGAGCTAGATCCATTGCTTTTAGTTCATCAGGAAGAGCTTGACATTAAATGCTGGGTTCACGTACTTCAAGCTTTTAACGCGTTTGGGGAGCTAGTAACAGAATCTTACATTCGATAAGGAAAATATGTATATAGCTAATAAAATACTGTAATATCGAAAATGGACTTGGATGAGTCCAGGAGATAATACCGAAAAATCAGATTGATTACATCCTGATCAATGAAAGATTCAGATTTTTTTTCTGACAGCAAAAACACTATCAGGCGCAGACTACAACAGGGACTACAATCCAGTAGTGGGAAGATTTAGGTTGAACATAAAGAAAAGGAAACAGTCCAAAAGCAACATAAAACTAAATCTTGGACTCTTAAGACAGATGAAGTGATACGTACAAAATTCACCGTACATGTTCGAAACAAATTCAGTGCTCCGGAAGACGTTGGTGATAGTGAGGAACAATGGACAAAGCTGAGAAATTCGATAAATGAAGCTTGTGAAGAAATCCCCAAAGTAGATAGTAAAGCAAAAAAGAACTGGATAACAAAAGAAATTCTAGGCTTGATGGAGGAATGGAGGAAGGCAAAGAGAAAGGAGGAGATATACAGGAAGATAAACAAAGAAATCAGGAATAGGTGTAATGAAGCTAAGGAAGCTGGGTCGAAAACAAAATGCAAAGAAATGGAAGACCGACACAAAACGGATCCTTAGGCTTTGCACAGAAGAATTCAAGAAAGTGTCCACAGGAAAAAATACATGCACGTCAACTGGTTGCTTAAAATCGAAAGATGGCACGCTTCTCATGGAAAAAGAAAATACTGGACAGATGGGGAGAGTATATTAAAGACCTTTTTGAAGATGACAAGAACGAAGAACACATTATCAGAAAGAACGTTGAAGGACCACCCATAATGAAAGATGACATTAGAGCAGCACTGAAAAATATGAAACCAGGAAAAACCCCAGGAACAGATAACATTACTACAGAGATGATCAAAGCCCTGAAGGAATTTGGCATTGAAAAAATAACAGTCCTAAATGGGATTTATAGCACCGGAAAAAACCAAAGATATGTCAAAATCAATTTTCATTGCACTTCCAAAGAAGACAGGGGCTATAGAATGCGAACTCCATCGCACAATCAGCTTGATGAGTCATGTAACAAAACTCCTGTTAAGAACAATCATGATGAGGACAAGGAATAGAATCAAAAGAGAAATAGCAGATGAACAGTGTGGATTTGTCGAAGGGAAAGGAACTATTAATGCCATATACATCCTAAGAACTATCATAGAGAGGTCAATCGAGGTGAACAAGGATTTGTATTTATGCTTTGTTGATTATACCAAGGTTTTTGATCGAGTAAGACATGAAGAATTGATCAGCCAAGTAGAAAGACTCAATATTGATGGAAAAGATCTATGAATAATCAGAAATATGTATTGGGAACAAACAGCTGCAATGAGAATAGAAAACCATATAAGCTCTTTCCAAAATATCAAGAGAGGAGTCAGACAGGGTTGTGTTTTGTCACCAGATCTGTTTTCACTTTGCATCGAGTTGGAGGAAAAATGATAAACAACATTTGATACGCAGATGACACCGTGCTAATTGCAGAAAATGAAAGGGACCTACAAAACCTTGTGATTATACTAGAAATAGAAAGCAAAGGTAAGGGGTTGGAACTAAGTAGCAAGAAGACTGAAGTCATGGTGATCAGTAAAAAAAACATGAAATCCCCACATGCGAAATAACAGCAAACGGCACAACCTTGAGACAGGTTGATATGTTTAACTATCTCGGAACGATCATTTCACCAGACAGGCATTCTTACCAACAAATGCCTATCAATCAGCATCAGGAAGAGAGTTCTTGAATGTCATATAGAACCGATAATGTCATACGGTTGTGAGGTGTGGACAGTCAACAAGCAAAGCCAGAACAAGATTGAGGCAGCCAAGATGTGGTTTGTATGAAGGATGTTGAGAGTTCAATGGACAGCAAAGAAAACAAATGAGACGGTCTTGATGGAGGCAGACACAAGACGATCATTCATAAGGAAGATTAGGAAAAGACAGGCAACATTTATAAGCATTTTATGAGGAAAGGGGAATTGGAGCACCTGGTCACAACAGGAAAGCTGGAGGGAAAGAGAGCACCAGGTAGACACAGGAAGAAAATATTGGATGGACTTGCACAGTGGCTGAAGACAGAGAGGGTGGAAGAGGTGCTTGAAGCAACAAGGGATAGAAACAGATGGAAGTCTATGATCGCCAACGCGATGTGGCAAGGCACTTGATGATGATGAATATTAAAACTATAAAGAATGCTAATAAAATAATATGCTGTAATCATGGTTTCAAAAAGGATACTACTGTTGCTAGCTTTTTAAATCCAGATAGTTCCTATATGACCTTGCGGAATTTCAAGGAAAAATTGAATTAATTCAGATCACTTAACATACACTGGATGCATTCAAGCAATAAAGAGGACCATGCGTGAATATGATGTTACAGTTAATAATGATATCAGTGGATTGCATGCCATAAGACTCTAAAGCTGATATACTCTATACATAAAGATACAACACTGTGTTATGATATCCTGGCACTAAATGATACAAGACCAAAATGTCATGGGAAATTGAAATGTACACTTCATGCTAACATACGGTGGAATATTATGTTCTAAAAAGGTCAATAAAAACTAAAGAAATTAAACTAGAATGCTTTCAGGTGAGAATACTTCACAGGATCGTAGCCATTAACCCTGATTCAATAAACATGGGTGCTGAGCGTGGTTGAGAATGTTCATTTTGCAATGCAGAACGCGACAGCATACAGCATATTTCGGGGAATGCCCACATATAAAAACTTTCTGTGAACAGCTAATACAGATATGAACAACTGCCTAAATGCACATCCACTTCAGCTGAGTGAAAGCGCTGTTCTTTATGGAACTCGTGCTAATTTGACATCAGATGATACATTGACACGATCGTTTCAGTAGTAAATTGTTTATCTGTACATGCAAAATTGAAAAGAGTATACCCCAGTTTCACCCATTCAAACATTCCTTGACCCAAGCCTGCAACGTACAAAAGTACATTTGGTTGATAAATAAGACTCATAACAAGTTTAAAACATCGTAGTTTCCGTACAAATCGCTGGTAACACAGTCGTTAGCTTATTACAACAATTAGATGTGTCATGTAAGGTGTATGAATGATCATGTATACGAAAATAGACATTTGACTCATTCTTCTGTCCATGTTAGTGTAATACTATCGTATTTACCAATGTTGAGTGTTTGCGTAATCAAAACCCCGAGAAGCATCGTGACATCTTATGTATTGAATGATTCTCTTGGTGTGAGTTATGTTGCGTAAAAATCATGGTCCTTCATTTACCCACATTGAATGTTTGGGCAATCAAAATTTCATGATACCTTATTCAATGAACGATTGTTTGCAAAATGCATGCGGATCATAGTTTTCAATATGTAAGCCTAGTGTATATATACATAATGTATATGTGAAACAGATGAACTAAATTTCCAGAAGCCATTCGTCTTTGCATATGTGACCTTTCAGCACAAAATCAGCCTTAATTAGCATTTTTAGTATTTTGATATATACATATCACTGGAAAATGCATAGTCTGCTGATTATTTTGGTACTTGAATATAGCTTGCACTCAAAAAAAATGTAGATGTTATGCATGTTTAAGTCAATAAATTGTATGACGGCCATTTTGAGAAAACGGCCTCTGAAGGTTTTATGTGCTCTCCTACATGTTTTCCTTAAATTTCTTTATTTTGTGGCTTTGACCTGTTTTGTTTCTACTTTTAGCTGTCATTATCCGAAAGGTGCACCAAAGAGCTTTCTGTCAGTATATTACATGTGGAGGTTCTGCACAGGTTACGGTTCGCAATCAGAGACAAAATATGTACTTTTGGTAAGAAATTGCGTTCTTTCTGCTACGATTAGTGCATTAAAATCATATTTTAGATTGATTAATGATATTTTTTCAAGGCAAAACTTTGTGTAGGGGATAGATTACAGTCCACAGAAATTAATTTTGAGAAAAAGTCAAAACACCCAAGGTAGATCCTCAGTCAACTTTTCAGATTCTAGTGCTGTTTGGTACACAAAATGAAAGGGAAGGGAAACTTGTAGAATGGGCACAAATGAATGAGTTCATAGTAGGAAACACCTGGTCTCAGCAGCCTAATAGAAGAAAATGGACTTGAATGAGTCCAGGAGATAATACCAAAAATCAGATTGACTACATCCTGATTAATAAATGATTTAGAAATTCTTTACTGTCAGCAAAAACACTACCAGGCGCAGACTGCAACAGTGACCACAATCATGTAGTGGGAAGATTTAGGCTGAAATTACGGAAAAGGAAACAGACCAAAAGCAACATCAAACTAAATCTTGGACTCTTAAAGAAAGATAAGTGATAAGTTAAAAATTTAATGTACATGTACAAAACAAACTCAGTGCTCTGGAAGACGTTGGTGACAGTGAGGAACAATGGACAAAGTTAAGAAATTCGATAAATGAAGCTTGTGAAGAAATCCCTGTAGTAGATAGAAAAGCAAAAAGGAGCTGGATGACAAAAGAAATTTTAGGCTTGATGCAGGAACGGAGAAAGGCAAAGAGAAACGAGGAAATATACAGGGAGATAAACAAAGAAATCAGGAATAGGTGCAATGAAGCTAAGGAAGCTTGACTGAAAACAAAATGCAAAGAAATAAAAGACAGACACAAAACGGATCTTCAGGGTATGTACAGACGAATTGAAGAAATTGTCCACAGAAAAATACATGCACATAACTGGTTGCTTAAAATCGAAAGATGGTACGATTCTCATGGAAAAGACAAAATATTAGACAGATGGGGAAAGTACATTAAAGACCTTTTTGAAGATGACAGAAACGAAGAACACATTATAAGAAAGAACTTTGAAGGACCACCCATAGTGAAAGCTGAAGTTAGAGCAGCAATGAAAAAGATGAAACCAGGAAAAGCCCCAGGACCAGACAACATTACCACAGAGATGATTGAAGCCCTGGAGGAATTCGGGATAGAAAAAATAACAGTCCTCCTAAATGAAATTTACGACACTAGAAAAATCCCCAGAGATATGTCAAAATCAATTTTCATTGCACTTCCAAAGAAGACAGGGGCTATAGAATGCAAACTCCATCGCACAATCAGTTTGATGAGCCATGTAACCAAGATCCTATTAAGAATAATCATGATGAGGACAATGAATAGAATCAAAAGAGAAATAGCAGATGAACAGTGTGGATCTGTGGAAGGGAAAGGAACTATTAATGCCATATACATCCTAAGAAAAGGAACTATTAATGCCATATACATCCTAAGAACTATCATAGAGAGGTCAATCGAGGTGAACAAGGATTTGTATTTATGCTTTGTTGACTATACCAAGGCTTTCGATCGGGTAAGACATGAAGAATTGATCAACCAACTAGAAAGACTCAATATTGATGGAAAAGATCTAAGAATAATCAGAAATATGTACTGGGAACAAACAGCTCCAATGAGAATAAAAAACGATATAAGCTCTTTCCAAAACATCAAAAGAGGAGTCAGGCAGGGTCGTGTTTTGTCACCAGATCTGTTTTCACTTTACAGCGAAAACATCATGAGAAACCAGAGGAAGACCCTGGATTAAAGGTTGGAGGAAAAATGATGAACAACATTCGATACGCAGACGACACAGTGCTAATTGCAGAAAGTGAAAGGGGACCTACAAAACTTTGTGAATATACTTGAAATAGAACTCAAAGGTAAGGGATTGGAACTAAACAGCCGTAAGACTGAAGTCATGGTGATCAGTAAAAAACATGAAATCCCCTCATGCAAAATAACAGCAAATGGCACAACCTTGAGACAGGTTGATAAATCTAAATACCTGGGAACGATCATTTCACCAGACGGCAGATGCACATCAGAAATAGCAGCAGAATCGGCCAAGCAAAAACAACATTCAAGAAGATGGAAAGCATTCTTACCAACAAAATGCCTATCAATTAACATGACAGGAAGAGAGTTAGGCAGCCGAGATGTGGTTTGTATGAAGGATGTTGAGAGTTCCATGGACAGCAAAGAAAACAAACGAGACAGTCTTGATGGAGGCAGGCACAAGTAGATCATTCATAAGGAAGATTAGGAAAAGGCAGGCAACATTCATAGCCCATTTTATGAGGAAAGGGGAATTGGAACACCTGGTCACAATGGGAAAGCTGGAGGGAAGGAGAGCACCTGGTAGACCCAGGGAGAAGATACTAGACGGACTTGCAGAGTGGCTGAAGACAGGGAGGGTGGAAGAGATGCTTGAGGCAACAAGAGATAGAGACAGATGGAGTCCATAATCGCCAACGCCATGCAGCAAGGCACCTGATGATGATGATGATGATGATAGTGCTGTTTGACCAACTGCGAGTTAAAACTGAATTGGTGGTGGAAGGTCACGTATTTTGTGGAATAGCATGTGAAGTGTCACCACTGAATGGTCTGAACAGAAGCCTGAAATAATACATACACATTATAAAATAATAGAGTCTCCTTTGTTTTAGTGACGTTGGCTTTCTCCAAGTATTAACTTTACATTTGGGGTTGGTTTATCTCCAGATATCTGTAAAATTGAGTTCTTTTGTCATCTTCATTGATGTTTCTGTGGCTTTGTGGTTGTTAATGTGCGCGAGTTTATACAGAATAGCTAGTTGTGTTGTGATTCAGACCTTAATTATCTATTTATTTACTTTATATATATTTTCCTTTTTTTCTAAGATAATATACGCAGATGCACTGTCATTTACATGTAACCAAGATCATTCCAACGATAGGCTGATACAATATTAGTATAGAATATAGACTAGGTAAAACATAGGCTAGTTTGGGCCTCAGGATCTGGCCAGCTCATGGGTTTATTTGCAGGCTTAAGGCTTGTGCCATGATTACCATACACATGGCAACTGTGACGTAAGTGCATATGGAATGTGTTCCGAGTGTGGAGACGTCGTGAGAAACTGAAACTGAAATTAATGCGCACTTTTATAACAGTCCATGCTTGGATCCATAGCAATCTCCTACAGCAATGATGTTATTATCATTTTTATAACTATATGTTTTGTTATGATAAAACATTGGATTATAATTATTGGGAACCATAAATATTCATTAAAAGATAATACTTTTCCATTTAAGAGAATGATAGAATTATAAAGTTACCATTCTGGTCTTGTTTAACTCTTATTTGAATTCAAAGTTGTTCCAAAAGAAAATAGTAATCTCTTCTATAATTGGACTAGAATGATTCAAAAAATCATTTTTATTACCTCATTCTGAAGTTGTGTTCTTCTATTCTCTTATCGCAATGTGTGTGTCTTTGGGGACAATATATCAAATGCTTTTTTCTGTTGCAAATACTGGAACACAATCTCTTTGTTTTCGCGTATCCCCCATTCCTTGACAGTTTAAAGAGGCAATGGTAATGTTTTCATTTTTTCATTTTTGTAAATTCCTCTAAATGATA
>JAPXFY010000021.1:51593963-51671463 GCA_030674185.1 Monoplex corrugatus
AGGTGTCTGTATCGCTCAGGCCTGGGTGATGCCTAGATATGTTATGACAGTAAACGTAGACTGCAGCCCTGTTATGCACTCTCAAATCTTAGATGAAACTCCATAGCAACATAATTATCATCCTATCGTCATCATCATTGTCATCGCATTGTAAAAACTGTCCCAGAGTCAGTGGCCATTTAGGTGGCGTAGAGAATGGGACGAAAAGAACAGGTCATATCCTTTATGGAGGAGAAAAATGATCTCTCGTTTTATGTGCAAGGCATATCATTGGTTTTTGAAAGCATTACTGATTGATTCTGTTACAGCTGATTTCCTCTTCCCTCCCCCCCCCCTTTTTTTTTTTCTTTTTTGTTTTGTTTGTTTGTTTGTTTGTTTGTTTGTTTGTTTGATTGTTTTTGTTAGACCCATAGCTACCTGGAGATGACCCAATTTTCATTGACTGTAGAGCTAGTCCTGTTTCTTCCTCTATCCATAAACCTTCAACTGTTGCACCTTCTTCTTCTGTTCTGTTAGGGAAGTAATCATTTTCTATAAATGATCTAATTTCTATAAATGATCTAATTTGACTGTTGATAGCATCTTTTGTGTTTGTTCTTCTACCATGTAAAGTTGTGAAAAATGTAGTTTAGTTCTTATAAACTTTTGATTGAATTATATATATATCTTCATTTTCTTTCTCAATGTGGGTCATGATGCTAAATTTTTGCTCTTACTTTTTCTAATCCCTAAATTATTTTGTTTTGATCATGATGCTAATTTTTGCTCTAGCTCTTCCTAACTCCAAAATTATTTTGTTTCATGTTTGTTTGTTTCTGATTTTTTTCTTGTTTTTAATTCTTTCCTTTTTTTCCGCATCTTGTGAGGCGGTCTGCATTGATCGCATGTGTATGTCTGGTGCGTGAGTGAATTGATTTGAATTGTCAAGATTTGGCGCAATAAAAATATTGTGATTATTATTATTATCATTATTATCATTATTACTATTATTATTTATTTTGTTTCTTTCTTTCTTTCTTTCTTTCTTTGTTGATATTCACCTTCTACCCATTCTATCATAGCTCTTTGTGCTCTGCTTGTTTTATCAAGCGATATATTTATATAACTTCTAGTACTACTGCTGCTGTAACTACTACTAATATTACTACTACTATTACTACTACTACTGCTGCTATTACTATACTACTGCTACCACTATTACTACTACTACTGTAACTATGACTACAACTACATGTACCTTTACTATAAACACCACTCTACTACTACAACTACGTAGTACTATGACTGCTATTACTGCTACTGGCGTCACAAATCTTTGTATATTACACTTCGTAAACAATAATAACATATGATAATAAATCTGCTACTATTACTACTACTACTACTACTACCACCACAACCACCACCACCACTACTACATAATGCTTCCATTATAGTATTACTACAACTACTGCTGCGCTGCTACTACTACTACTACTACTACTACTACTACTACTACTTCACTACTACCACCACCGCCCATCACTACAACTAACGACAACTCTTAATTGCTGAATATTTATAATTTGATTAATTTGCCATTGCTTTTTAAAACCACGTAACCCATTTTTAACACACAACACAAAATAACTGATAATAAAAACGACGGTTCTTGTTACACGAGTATTTAATGTCCTGTCATCTGCGTATGAAATGCCCCAAAACAGCTGCATAATAAACAACAAATAACATATCAAAATGTAACAGCACATAGTAGCCTACACAACAGCACATAATACACATAACAAATAACATAACAAAATGTAACAGCACATAGTAGCCTACACAACAGCACATAATACACATAATTAATTTATGGTTCACAAATTCATCGATGGTTCAGAATTGTGACAAAATGAACACCCATTTACTATTTGACAGTGAGCTTTCAAAGCATGGAATTACATTTGTGCACAGAATAAGGAAGTGCATTTAACCCTTTCACTCCCGCACCCTATCTGCCAACTACAACAACTTAACCCTTTTCCTCATCCCAGAAGCAAGAAAAGTTAACCCTTTCACGTCCTCACCCTATCCACCAGCTGCAAAATCCGAACCCTTTCACTCGCTAAATTCTATCCATCTACTGCAATAACCTAATCCTTTCACTTCCTTACTCCATTGGAAAGCTGGTGGATTGGGTGAGGGCGTGAAAGGGTTAAGTTTTTGCTTTGCTGTTGTGGTTGACAATGCAGGACTCTGATTTAAAGCGTGAGGGAGTGAAATGGCTGGTTTTGTCCTTTGTTCTTTGCTTTTCTATCATGGTTGACAATGCAGGACACTGGTGGACAGGATGAGGGAATGAAAAGGTTAAGTGTTTGCTTTGCTATCATGACCAACAATATAGAACGCTGGTGCTTAGGTGGGGGAATCAAAGGGTTCACAAAATGAATCAAGACGTGCATCAAACAAACACAAAGAAGATTTTGCCAAACAAAGAAAACATGGAATTACAAAACATTTTTCACAAATTCATCCATTCCGACATTTTAAGGGAATATTGTACTAAACAATTGTGTACCCACACATTTTATACTTGTTGTATCAGCAATGATTTCTCTACTGTTTATGTACAAGGTGATTTCTTCTGATTTTTTGTTGGTGGTGGTACACGTATTTGTTTGTTGTTGTGTGTGTGTTGTGTGTGTGTGTGTGTGTGTGTGTGTGTGTGTGTGTGTGTGTGTGTGTGTGTGTGTGTGTGTGTGTGTGTGTGTGTGTGTGTAAAATTGGTGTTTTGTTTTGTTGTGTTCGTGTCGTGTTGTGCGAGCTTTCAGCTCATTGGGAAGACTGAGACCACACAGTCGAGTTTCATCCACTTCATTGAGGATGTTGTTTTAAATATTCTGATCAAAACCACAGGTGTCTGTATCACTCACGCATGGGCTTGGGTGTTTGTTTTTTCCTTGGTTGGTTACATGCAGGCAGTGGAACAATAAATTCATACTGGGTATCTTCGTCTTCTCGTTTTGTTTTTTTGGTGTTTTTTGTTTTTTGTTTGTTTTGCTTTGTTTGTTGTTTGTTTGTTTGTTTGTTTGTTTGTTTGTTTGTTTGTTTGTTTGTTTGTTTGAATCTGTTTGTGAGAACAGACACACAGACCCCTAGTACGTAGTTGACAATGGAAATGTATCCAACCACACGGCTCTTAACGCCCACATGAAAAAAAACACGCGCTCTCCCCCCCCTCCACCCTTAACAGGTGACTGAAACTGGAAACGCCCCCCCCCCTCCACCTCCCGCAGCCCTTTACACCTACGTGAGAATGTAAACATACACTCCCCGACAGATCTTAATACCTAGGTGAGAATGGAAACGTACACCCCCACTACAGCTTTTCATACCTAGGTAAGAATGAAAACATACACCACCACCTCCCTACAGCTCTTTATACCTAGGTAAGAGTGGAAACATACTCCCACCCCACTACAGCTGTTCATACCCAGATAAGAATGGAAACATACAACCCCACTACAGCTTTTCGTACCTAGGTAAGAATGGAAACATACAACCCCACTACAGCTTTTCATACCTAGGTAAGTATGGAAACATACAGCCCCACTACAGCTTTTCGTACCTAGGTAAGAATGGAAACATACAACCCCACTACAGCTTTTCATACCTAGGTAAAAATGGAAACATACACCCACACTACAGCTTTTCATACCTAGGTAAGAACGGAAACATACACTTCCACTACAGCTTTTCATATCCAGGTGAGAATGGAAACATACATCCCATTACACCTTTTCATACCTAGGTAAGAATGGACACATACACCACCACCTTCCTACAGCTCTATATACCTAGGTGAGAATGGAAAACACCCCCACACCCACTACAGCTTTTCATACCTAGGTGAGAATGGAAACGTATCAATGTATCCCCCTACAGTTCTTTATATTTAGGTGAGAATGGAAAAGTACTACCCCCCCCCCTTGCAGCTCTTCATATCTAGGTGAGAACAGAAAAGTACACCCCACCCCCTACATCTCGTTCGTTCTTTGGTTTAACGTCTTTTCACTATAAGTGATATTAGACGGTACATCTCTTCATACTTAGGTGAGAATGGAAACATACACACACACACACACACACACACATACACACACACACACACACACACACACACACACACACACACACACACACACACACACACACACACACACAGCCCTTAACGCCTGGCTGATAATGGTCAGGCAACAATAAGAACGTACAGCCTTAAACACTAAGTGACAATTACTACACAAATACAGTAATAGGACGTACAGTCCCTAAACACCAGATAATGGGAGTACAGCTCCTGAAACACTAGCTAACAATACGGACATACAGTTCTGAACACCAGGCAACAATGAGTAAGCCTAAAACTATAAAAGACACACATAAAAAAAAAGTTCGTAAAAAGGTAACAAAGAACAACAGTCATAACAGCAGAAACAACAGATAACTAAAGACAACACAACTAAACACCAGATGATAAGTTACACAAAAAAAAATAGGGATGTACAGCCTTAACGCGTGTAACAATAGGACGTACAGCCCTAAATACTAGGTAACAATAGGGACAAGGCCTAAACACCAGATACCAATGGGACGTACAGCCCTAAACACTAGGTAACAATAGGGACGTACGCCTTATACGTGGTAACAATAAGGACTACAGCCCTAAATACTAGGTAACAATAGGGACAAGGCCTAAACACAATACCAATGGGAATACAGCCTAAACACAGGTAGCAATAGGACGTACAGCTTAACACGTGGTAACAATAAGGGCTACAGCCCTAAATACTAGGTAACAAAAGAATGTACAACCCTAAACACTAGGTAACAATAAGGACGTACAGCCCTAAATACTAGGTAACAAAAAGAATGTACAACCCTAAACACTAGGTAACAATAAGGACACACAGCCCTAAACACGAGGTAACAATAAAGACGTACAGTTCTAAACACTAGGTAACAATAAGGACATACAGCCCTAAATACTAGGTAGAAAAAAAGAATGTACAACTCTAAACACTAGGTAACAATAAGGACGTACAGCCCTAAACACTAGGTAACAATAAGGACGTACAGCCCTAAACACTAGGTAACAATAAGGACATACAGCCCTAAACACTAGGTAAAGTAATGACGTACAGTCCTAAACACGATGTAACAAGAAGGACGCACATCCCTAAATACATGTAATAAAGCTCTGTGTGTGCCTGTTTATGTGTCCATATGTATGTTGTATGGGTGTGTGGAGTGTGTGTGTGTGTATGTGTGATGTGTGTGGTCTTTGATTTAATGTCTATTCACTAAAGTGATTTTAGACACACACACACAAAAAAAAAAAAAAGGGGGAGGGGGGGTAGTGATAGAGGAGGAGTGAAGAAGATATTTGAAAATTGTCAATTTTGAATTTGAGAAAAGATGATCCAGAAAACAACTGTTTTGAAGAGGGGAAAGTAAAACTAACAAATAATGTTACCATAATTATCGATTTAAACAAACAAACTGACAAACAAAATTAGTAAATTAGTGTGTGTGTGTGTGTATGTGTGTGTGTGTGTGTGTGTGTGTGTGTGTGTGTGTGTGTGTGTGTGTGTGTGTGTGTGTGTGTACGTGTGAACATAATGCTGAACATGTGGCAGATAATACACATGTCAAGGCCATAAGACAAACCTAAAGTTTGTTTGTTTCGATTCGAACCTACATACGCTTATACTTGTTGAAACTCGACGCTACAAAGAGTTAATTTACTGATGAACTCAACCTAGTCTTTGGCTTGATCGCTATCATTCTTCTGAACAAGATTCGTTTCAGGAATATCGCCATTCTCCTTTTCCGTCTCCTCCGAATCTCTTTTCTCCTTCTTCTCGTCCTCTCTTTTGTTCTTCCATCCATCATTTTCTTTAGGCACATCACCGTCATCTTCAGTCGTCATCGTGGAGTAGTTCACGTTGCTACCGTCATTGTCCCCAGAATCCTGTGCGGCGTGATCAGGTTTGACATCATTTCCTATAAATCGTTGACCTTCCGTTTCCGTCGTCAGGGTTGTGCACATGTTGTCCCCATTTGGAGAAAGTTCTTTGGTGACGGTGATAATGGGAGTTGCATCGATGATAATTTCTTTGTCCAGGAAAAGTTCGTGTGCTGGTGGCAGGGCATCGTCCTGAGAGAGAATACAAATGTAAAGATAAATAGATTGGTTCCTGTTTCTTACACAATTACGCACATTCAAAGAACACACAGACAGATAAATCACACACATAAATACACAGAGACACAACTTGAACTTGCTGTCTGATGTTTTGTTTTTTTCATTTGCTTCATCCCTTTTTCATCGTGACATAGAAGTCCAAAGTTTGCTCAAGAGGGATTCTACACACTGGGATAATTCCATATGTGCTCCACCAAAATCTGCCCATACTTATCTGGCAGGCTCTATGAGCCTGCATAAAACCTTGTGACATAGACAGACACACATTCACGCGCACGCACACGTGCACGTACATATACACATATACACACGTTGCAATAATGCATAATTACCTGCATGTGTGTGTGTGTGTGTGTGTGTGTGTGTGTGTGTGTGTGTGTGTGTGTGTGTGTGTGTGTGTGTGTGTGTGCATGTACAACTGCACGTTCAAATAGGCGCGTATATTTGTGTGTACTTGCACGTTTGCAATGTATGTCATAGACGTTTCGACGTCAGCTAAGAGCTCACCTTCAATCGAAATCACAGTATGTTCTAGAGTGACTCATCGCACTCGGAGAATTCCATATACGCTCTACCCAAATCTGCTATAATGACCTGGCAGACTCCCTGAACCTGCGCAAGACCCCAAGCACTGGCAAAGGTCTTGAAATGGGAGGGGGACTTAAGAACAGGACATACGAAACACGCAAAGTAAAGGCACCAGAATGACTGGATCATAAGAAGGGCAGCGAATAGGCCAGTGTTTAATGCTTACCTTAACAGAGGTGTAGTCATCTCCACACCTACATGGGCGGCGGATGAACTCAGGTAGGAAACAGCAGATGCCATCACAGAAGGAGATCATGTAACGAGGATGTACGTCTCCCTCCTTGTTGCCACCTGGAAAGAAGAGGCAGGGGGGGATAATGACCGCTGGTCTTTTCTTGTTGTTTCTTTCTCAATATTGTTTATGACTGAATGCATACACTTACATTTCACAGTTCGAAAGAAAAAAAAGGTTATTAAAAGGGTTTAAAAACAATACAGATGCACACACACACGCACACACACACACACACACACACACACACACACACACACACACTCACATACACTCACATACACACACACACGCACACACACATACACTCACACGTACGCACATACACGTACACACACATACACGCATATACACGCATACAAACACACACTCACACATACACACACACGTAAGCACATACACGTATGCACACACACATACACACATACACACACACATACACACACGCATGTACGCAAACACGCATACACACACACACACACACAAACAGACGCACACAAGCACAAGCACGCATACACGAACACACACACACACACACACACACATATATATATATATATATATATATATATATATATATATATATATATATATGTATACATATATATGTATATATATATACATAGAGAGAGAGATACATACATACATACATACATACATACATACATACATACATACATACATACATACATACATACATACATACACCCCAATTACAAAAGAAATGCATGACATACTACGTGTTGGAACATTCTCATGACATGCAAATTTGCTTTTCGTGGTATCCATCTCCTCCTCTGGCTCATTGACCTTCTTTGCAGACACTGGGGCATCTACTCAGGATCGTGACACTTTATACTATACTATACTATACTATACTATACTATACTATACTATACTATACTATACTATACTATACTATACTATACTATACTATACTATACTATACTATACTATACTATACTATACTATACTATACTATACTATACTATACTATACTATACTATACTATACTATACTATACTATACTATACTATACTATACTATACTATACTATACTATACTTATATACTATACTATACTATACTATACTATACTATACTATACTAATGCTATGCTAATGCTATACTATTACTATACTTTATTACACTATACTATACTATGCCAGGCTAGGCTAGGCTATGCTTTTCTATACTACACTAAACTGTACTATTCTATGCTATGGAAAAATACTGGATGGATTTGCAGGGTGGCTAAGGACAGAGAGGGTGGGAGATGTACGTGCAGGACAAGGGATAGATTCATATGGAAGGCCATGACCGCCAACGCCATGCGGCAGGGCACATGATGATGATGACTATGCTATTCAATGGTACGCTACACCATGCTATGCTACACTGTATCATAATAAGCTTTACCATATGCTACTACACTACACTACACTATACTACACGACACTTTACTATACTACACTACACTACACTATACTACACACTACACTACACTACACTGCACTGCACTGCACTACACTACACTATACTACACTAATACTACACTACACATACTACACTACACTACACTACTCTATACTATACTACACTACACTACGCTATGCTATACTATAGTCACCTGTGATGACACTGATGAGGGAGCCCAGAATGATGGTGAGAAGGATTCCGATGGGTGCCAGCCACAGATAGGATATTGTGTACATCTTCTCCATCCCTTGTCTGCACAACAACCACCTCCACGTTAAAATTTTCCTTCCTTCCTTAAAAACAAGATGGTCAAACCATTCTGACAATCTCCAGTTTTCTTCCGTTTATTTCATGTAGATAATAACAAACATTTGATAAATTACCTTGAAAACAATCTTATGTCAGTGAAATTTTGGTGGATGATTGGATTTCATTATTTGCACAGATAAGCTTTTTAATCTTGGAGTTTTAATGACATGTGCACATTAATTTTCAACAATCTAGTAGTTGTGACTTTGGAATTGTGCAAATGTCATCCAAATGTCGGTATCAATGAATATGACTCAAGGTTTTCATTCACCTATGAAAGCAGTCATGTTCACTTTAATCTGTAATGGTGACGTTGCTGTCCACACAGAGGACATAGCTCTTATGCTAAATGGAGGTTTATTTTTATGACTTGACCATATCAGTAACAACAATTAAGACTACCTATCAGTTTGCAATGACTCTATCAAAAATCATAATTATCCAATTAGCTGAGAAATTCAATTTGAAATGTCCACACAGTTCAGAAGACAGCCCCGATTTTGTATTTTTCAAGGTCACTCTAACATTCGAATACGTATTAAATGACAAAACTTCACGTGAAGCGAGGAAATTAGTATTATTCACTCGTAAAACAGTATAAATAGAGATTCTCTATATACAGAACATTTTCAGAGAAAATGCTGTTCACACACTTTCATGAAAAAAATGTTAGTTTGGGGTACTTGTTTGGCCCGTGTGATCTTGATCTTGGTGCCATGATTTCCAAAATTTGAGCATTCGTGATTTTTCAACTCACAAATTTGACATTGACTTGGCATGATTCCTTATGTAAACAGGTAAGAAAATCTTGGCCACACACACACACACACGCACGCACGCACGCACGCACGCACGCACACACATACACACGCGCGCGCGAACATACACACACACACAAACACACACACACATACATACACACACACCTCCACTCAATATGAAATAATCTCCTTTAAAAAAAAAACGAAAGGGGGGCTGTTTTGTGTCAAACAGAGAGAAATGTGTGCCTGTGTGTCTATTTGCACTTAAAGAAAAAAGGAAAAAAGAACAGCTACATACAATCAAGCACTTACTGAGTGGAAACATCTGGAGCAAAAATAAGTGCTGAAGATCAGCCTGGGTGATTTTTTTCAGTTGTTTTTTTAGAAACGCATCTCAACTACCAAACTTTCCATATAAGTGTTCAAGCTTAGCTTAAAAAAGTTATCAAATTGTTCAAAACAAGCAAGCTTTTATTTGAACTATATGGTCAAAAGTTGGTAATTTTTTTCAATCAGATTTCGTACATTTGACATACCAAATAAGCAAGCACTGTAACCTTTTCAGAGCTTCGTATGTCACACATCGTGGAAAGATCTTTGTCTTGGCTTTTTTGTGCCGTGTCCGTTGCCTTACTGCTGACTGGAATTTGCATTGATCAGGAAAATTTGATGTCAAAATGTGTTCATTCTTTAAACGCTCTTTTGTCAAAACAACCGTCCGTGGTGGGTAGAGTGGGACGGTGCCATTCTCATGGTAACAGTTTTCCTTATTGGAGATTCAACCATGTCTTGAAATGATCAGAGCAGATTGTAGATATCAGAAACGTGTACACCTCCAAACACCCAAAATCGAGTTAACACTGGCTTTGTGGTGATGGGATGGCCTTAAAACAGAGCAAATTAGCCACCCCACAAACAATAAAGAGATCCATTCATCCACCTATCCATCCATCCATCAATCCATTTATCCATTTATTTTTACACATACACATACATGTACACACACTCATACAACCATACATATACTGCCTACATACAGAAACCTCACTTCGCGCTGTGTAAAATGTACGAAATCTGATATAAAAAAATAACAACTTTTGACCATATAGTTCGAATGAAAGCTTGTTTTGAAAAAGTTGATAAAAAGAAAGTGGCAATATACTCACGGCACATAGTCAGGAACAACAGTGGTAGTCTCGACAACGGAAGAAGACGTGGTGGCGTAATGATAATCCATGGGTCATAATGAAACCCATACACACTGTCATATTCAGAGTACGATACATTCCACATGGATATTGTAGACAACCCAAAAGGATTAACAATTTCCATGCTATAAGGCGTGGTATCGTTAATGAAAGATGTGTTCTGATTGGCCAGACACATATCCACGGAGGCCAATGGCAGCCAGGGTTGTCTCTTGATCTTTTTAGAGAAACTGGAACCCAGAGACAGCCAGCTGGAGAAAAGGAGAGACAGAATCCCTCCAGTTAAGGCGCCCTGTTTCAAAAAAAAAAAAAAAAAAGGATAATTTGTTTATGTTTGGATTTTCGTTTTGTTTTTCCTGAACAGCTCCCATGTCACTAGACCCATGCTGCTAACTTTGGTTCCAAAATGTCTGTCTTCTTTCTTATACATGTTTCTGTTGTTTTCTCCGTTTTGTATAATACTAATTGTCTTGCATTATCCTACTTTCTTTCTGTTTTAATACAGGTGGATTACCAATGGCAGATAGACCTGTTAAGTTACCTATGTGCTAATACCTAGGCCTGTATCACTGGAAAATAATGTTAGGCTCCATTTCATTTCATTTTTCCAACACATCTCCAAATCTGCCAAAACCAAGGTTACCATGACAGCAGGGCATGAAGGGCCGTAGAATCTGGCACACATTTCCCACAATGCTATGATAATGACAGTGGTGATGATAGTAATGATAATACATCTCATCTCATCTTCAAAGAAAATCCTGACATCAATCAGGCCCAAGACATATAACTGCGGCATTGGTCACGGACATGACTTACACGATCTTTGTGATGCACATTGATGTTCTGCATGCGCGTACACTACAAGGGATTTAGGCACCAGCAGATCTGCACATATGTTGACCTGGGAGAAGGGAGAACTCTCCACCCTTTACCCATCAGGTGGGAGGCAGCAAGGCAGGACTGAACCACAGATATTTTGCTTTAAAGTCGACGTTTTACCCACTCAATTATCAGGCATGCAGTACATCTAAGAAAAAAGAATAACAATGTCTTGATATCTACAGGTGTGAGGTACAAGATGTTTTGAATCTACTCTGTATTGTCAGCTACAGTGAAAATGATTTATCTAAATAAAATCAATCAATAAAAAGAAAAACACGTGTAGTAGCGTACCTTAGCGTTAGTCCAGGGACAGAAGCACCCCATGAGAAACAGACCAGTCAGAGGTCCAGCAAAGGCTGCCAACAGACTGCCAGAAATCTGCACAGTGGACAGTGGCCAGTGAACACACCATTACAATCATCAATATCACGCTACTACTACTGCTTGCTATCGTCTAGAGGTATAGAGTTTGGAGGGTGCAACAGTTATTCCTTTACAATGGGTATAATTCTTTCAAATAAAGAAAAGAACACAAGGATGAAATTTCCACACTGTGTTAATTTTTAACTACTGAAATTTCCACACTGTGTTAATTTTTAACTTTTGCTATAATGAAATAATGAATTAATTTATCTAATCTTTAACAAAATGAACACTACTAGGGGTCCAAAGTTCTTGTACAATAATGCACACTAACGTTTTTGTTCATCACTCACTAGGCACGCTGTTTCACAGCAACCACTTCTCCTGAAAGCCTGAAAGAAACTGCATATATCAGTTGTCTGCAAAGAATTCTCATATCCCTCAGCTAGCTGTATGAAATGCAGGATGAAGGCAGAAGAAGGGAGCACAGTTCGTATCGCTACTCTGATCAATCTTTTCAGTGGCCTTGGAGCATATGTCTGCACCCAGTTGTTAACCGAATCACACTCTTCTGTGGTTAACTAGGCCTCCACAAAACAGCTGAACATGCTCCAGTGACTGCAACATATAGAATGCGTTCTCTGACTCAGATAGCAGAACAAAGAAATGACACCAGGTAGCTCTCTGTCTCTATGCTCTTCTCAACACAGAACTGAGACACTAGGTTCTGTTCACGCTGCTTTTATGGCTACGCGCATTTCTGTAGACTAGAACTGATGTCTAGAAGACAAACGGGGTTATGTTCTTGTCCTACACAGGCAAAGAAGAACAAACTCGCTCAGTATACACACACACAAAGTCCAGACAATTCAACAAGCCAAAGTCAAATGATTGACTTAAACTGTGACTGGGATTCCCAACACGCTATTCACATATTAAAGGTCAGCGCTATTAGCGCCGCCTAGTGGCGAGTTAGGGGATTTCCCATAACTCTCTCGACAACTCAGCCTTAAGGGACTCTGCAGTTTTCTGCAATTGACACAATGTATCAGGTTTTCTAACGGAGAGATGTTCAAAAGAAGATGAGTGGTGGACCAATGGTTTAGTACTGTCAACAGACAATTTCAACACTATTCACTGAAAGGAAAACAAAAACGGGAATTTCCCTTTCTCACAGCTCTACAAAAATTGTTAGTGACCTGAACTGACAATCAATCAGTTATTGTCAGATTAACATAGAAAAAAATCATACTGACTATGACAAACACACGCATGTACACTCGGATGTATACACACACACACACACACACACACCACACACACACACACACACACACACACACACACACACACACACACACACACACACACACACACACACACACACACGCACACATATACAAACACACATGCTGACACGTGCACCCACACTCATGGACACGCAGGCACATGTGCGCGACACAACACACACACACACACACACACACACACACACACACACACACACACACAAACACACAAACACAACACTCTCTCTCTCTCTCCCTCTTGCCCTTTCCCACAGGCCATTTAAAAGTGAAATGTAACAGTGATGGCAATGACTGATGGTGACGATAGCAAAGAGGATGATAATGACGATGACGATATTGGAGAAGGCAACAATTAACGTCACAGACATCAATGGATATGGACTATGATGTTAATGATGACGACAGTGGTGCTGGACGTGATAATTGTATTGACGAGGTTAATGTCATGTTGATGATGGTGATGATAATTGATGACAACCCCGATGATAAGGATGCAGGTGATTACACTGTAACGTCAACGGCACTGACAATGATAGCAATGATAATTGACGATGCCCCTGATGACGATGATGACAATGATTACACAACACTGTTAATAGCACTGACAATGATTACTGATAATGACCCTTAAATTGATGATGATGGTGATGGCAATCATGATGACGGAAGTGATGATGATGATGATGATGACAAAGATGACAAAGTCATGACGACATGCTAGAACCACCATCATAGGAGTGTTGTCGTTATTCTGTACACAGGGAAAGACAGAGAGACAGAGACAGACAGACAGGCAGACAGACAAATAGACAGAGAGAGAAAAAGAGAGAGAGGGAGGAAGGGAGTTTAAGGAAGATTGTTTCATATCAAGCGGAGACAAGAGGGGTGCATTATACGACTATGTGCGTGTACGTGTGTATGTGCGTGGATATGTACGTGTACACATTTGTGTGCTATGTGCTCTGAGTGTGCGTGCATCTGACTTACTTTGTGTGTGTGTGATTAAATTGTGTTAAAAAGATATTCTTTTTCAGCTGTTTCTCAATGGATCTTTGCCACATAGTGGTCAAAGGCATAGACCATTGAGGAGTCATAATTTTCAAGGTCAAGTTCACACAGACCAGCAAAGTGCCTAAAATCAGCTCTTTCCGGTGAAGTTTTTGTGAGGTGCTCTTTGTCAGGAACTCCTAGTAATTTTAGACGTTTATGTCATCTGTTGTGACTGTCTGCGACAGTCTTCACTTCACCTCAAGTTTTATTTCAACTGAAGCATCTTCAAAATAGCAGTGACTTAGGAAAGTACAAAATCTACAATTTCTTTAACATTCGCCGTATATAAAGAAAAATTCTTAGAATGGCTTGACCATGCTGCTTGTCTTTCTTCTTGCTGCAACATTTCTACCTTTCATTTCAATTTTGTTTTTGTTTCTTTTTTTTTCTTTTTTGTTTTGGTTTTGTTGTGTTCTTTTTCAGTCTTTTGCTTTGCAGCTCTCTCCCTCCATCTGTCTCTTCTCTCCTTCGTTTTTATTTGAAGATGCTGCTGTCAAATGTTTAAATGGCTTATCAAATGTTGAGACACGAAAGTCACGTGGGGAAGATTTCCTCCAATCAGTAACTGACCTGTGTCAGAGGTCCACCAATCAGCGACACCAGAAGAGCGACACCACAACCAAGAAGTCCAAACATAACCACTGAAATTACAAATCATCAACATTTCATCATCATCATCATCATCATCATCATCGTCGTCGTCATTATTATCCCCTCCTCCTCGCCCCAGTGCAATGATATTTTAAGAGGATTCATAGGCAGGTTTGAAAACACTTACCGTTACAAATGAAAAGCAATATACATGTAAACAAAACTACGACATTCAAACAAGCTAATCAGAAAATCAAAATGGCTATACAGAAATGACCTATGACATGAAATTTTCTTGATAAGCAGCAGTTTTGGCACAATTGTAAAACTTTAGCCAAATAAAGCGCAAAACGTGTGCACTCTCTTTTTGCGCCTCCTCACACACACACACACACACACACACACCACACACACACACACACACACACACACACACACACACACACACACACACACACACCATTGCTGACTTGAGCGAAGACAGTACTTCTGGACGCACATGCGATCACACTCACAGGCACACGAACATGCACATGCCCTTTGCAAGCTTGGTCTAAATCACACAGAGAGACACAGAGAGAGAGAGAGAGAGAGAAGAGAGGGGTCAGATCACACACACGCACATAGACACACACACAAAGATGCAAGAATATGTATGCACACATACACACACACAAAAGCACACACACACACACACACACACGCACAAGCACACACACCACCTACATAACACACACTCCTGCACACATGAATACATACAGATACACGTACACAACTACCCCACTTCCCACATGCACACATATAAACCTGCCACACACACACACACACACCACACATGCATACACATACGCACACACACACACATTCACGCACACACACAAATACACAGAGACACGTACCACACACAGAGACACATCACACACACACACACACACACACACCACACACACACACACACACACACACACACACACACACACACACACACACACACACACACACACACACACACTGATACAAGGACACAACTACCCCACTTCCCACATACACACATACAAACCTGCACACACACCACACACACACACACACACACACACACACAACCACACCCACACCACAACACACACACACACATACACACACTTATACATAAACACACACGCACAAATGCACATACCACTGATTTTCGCAATGAGAGTAGCTTTGAACTCAGACACCTGGCCAATCCTGGGTTTAATGAAGTCTGTCCACAATAGGGCTGATAGACTGCTCAACCCGGACGACAACGTACTGACAACGAACACAAAACGACAATTCACGAATCATTTTCCGAGAAAATTGTATTATCATATTATCATAAATCGGTCTTGTATAGCCCTATTACCCAAACTCATTTGAGCACACTCGCATTACAGATAATCAGATTTTTTTTAAATTAATGGAGCTGTTAGGCAAGGCAATTGATGATGGTGATGATGATAAACCAACCACTTAACTCGTTTACACGACTTTTCAAACTCTTTCACCGTCATAGGCAAATTTAGTCGACATAACAGTTCACCACAACCACTTCCACCACCATCAATCATATCATCATCATCATCATAATCATGACAACGACGATAGTCTTATCAATCCGTTCGTTTGATCATTCATGTGTGATACGTTATGACTTGATAGATAGATAGATCGATAAATCGATAAAATCACATACATACATACATACATACATACATACATGTACATACATACATACATATACATATATACATGCATATATACATACATACATACACGCACACATGCATGCATACATACATGCATGCATACATACATAGACAAATAGATAGAATAGAATAGATAGATAGATAGATAGATAGATAGATAGATAGATAGATAGATAGATAGATAGACAGGTAGATAGATAGACAGATAGATAGATAGATAGATAGATAGATAGATAGATACAGAGATACAGAGATACAGAGATAGATAGACAGATAGATAGATAGATAGATAGATAGATAGACAGACAGATAAATTCATACATACATACATACATACATACATACATACATACATACATACATACATGCATGCATTCATACATACATACATACATACATACATACATTCATGCATACATACATGCATGCATACATAGACAGACAGACAGACAGACAGACAGACAGACAGATAGATAGATAGATAGATAGATAGATAGATAGATAGATAGATAGAAATAGACATAGATAGATAGATAGATAGATAGGTAGGCTGGTAGGTGGGTAGGTAGGTAGATAGATAGATAGATCGATAGATGTAGATAGACAGATAGATAGATAGATTGATAGATATAGATAGATAGATAGATAGATACATGTAGATAGATAGACAGATAGATAGAGATAGATAGACAGACAGACAGACAGACAGATAGATAGATAGATAGATAGGTAAATAGATAGATAAATAGATAGATAGATAAATAGATAGATAGATAGATAGATAGATAAGTACACCTACCTGAGGGAAGCACTGAAGAGAGATGCCAGAAACAGCCCTGGCATTCCAGGTAGATTCCGGAAGATGTCCATCACTGTGAACGGAATGATCTGGACACACACAGGTCATACAAAGTATAACATCATCGTGAACGGAGTGACCTGAACATACACAGGTCACACAAAGTACATCATCGTGAACGGAATGACCTGAACGTACACAGGTCAAACCAGAAGAACAAGAAAAGCAATGTAAGCGCGTATCCAACGAGACAAAACAAAACAAGCGCAAATTTTCGGCCAACTAGCCTTTGTCAAGCGCGAACGCACGGTCACAGACAGATCACAGACACCAAACAATGGATAATAAAAACGGGACTAAAAACTTCCCTGCCGCCTCGTCCAGTGGGTAAGAAATGGAATGCCCATGTCGTCATGAGCAGTAGTAAGAAATGGGGAGAGGGGAGGCAACTATGATGTCAAAAGGGAAGTGAGATAAGTTCTGCAATTTTGAGAAGTGGCCATGCTATATCGGTATAGCCCTGTTCTGAAGAAGGCACAGGGCAAGAGCCAAGAGATAAGGGAGTAGATTGTGCCCGGTGCCAAGAATCACTTCAACCAATCAGACCACTCAATCAATGACATCCAAGTGAAAGGTCTGTGGCTTCTACACAATAACAGCACCATAGACAGGAAAGACAGAGAATCCCACCTCATAATTAAACTTGGAACACGCAAACCATATGGTCTTAATGACAAACCATAAGTAATCCACTGCGCAACAGAATTCAGACATGCCGTTTCATGTCTCTTCCTGTTCCCACGCCTACCAGATTCTTGGCACCGGGCACAATCTACTCCCTTATCTCTTGGCTCTTGCCCTGTGCCTTCTTCAGAACAGGGCTATACCGATATAGCATGGCCACTTCTCAAAATTGCAGAACTCATCTCACTTCCCTTTTGACATCATAGTTGCCTCCCTTCTCCCCATTTCTTACTACTGCTCATGACGACATGGGCATTCCATTTCTTACCCACTGGACGAGGCGGCAGGGAAGTTTTTAGTCCCGTTTTTATTATCCATTGTTTGGTGTCTGTGATCTGTCTGTGACCGTGCGTTCGCGCTTGACAAAGGCTAGTTGGCCGAAAATTTGCGCTTGTTTTGTTTTGTCTCGTTGGATACGCGCTTACATTGCTTTTCTTGTTCTTCTGGTTTGTGTTTGCTTGGGCGCGGGCAGTCAAACTTGTTTTGGATCTTGTAGTACACAGGTCATACAAAGTATAACATCACCGTGAGCAGAATTACCTGAACACGCACTGGTCATACAAATTATAACATCACTGTGAACGAAATTACCTGAACATATACAGGTCACACAAAGTATAACATCACCGTGAACGGAATGACCTGAACACAAACAGGTCACACAAAGTATCACATTATCTTGACGGAGTTACCTGCACACACACAGGTCACACAAAGTATAACATCACGTGAACGGAATGACCTGAACACACACAAGTCACACAAAGTGTAACATCACTGTGAACGGAATGACCTGAACGCAAACAGGTCACACAAAGTATAACAGCATCGTGAACAGAATTACCTAAAGACACAGGTCACACAATGTAAAACATCATCGTGAACGGAATGACCTGAACATATACAGGTCATACAAAGTAAAACATCACTGTGAACGGAATGATCTGAACACACATATGTCACACAATGTAAAACATCACTGTGAACGGAATGACCTGAACACACACACAGACAGCACACACACACACACACACACACACACACACACACACACACACACACACACACACACACACAACACACACACACACACACACACACACCACACACACACACGCGTGGTAGGGTAAATAAGCTAAATCTGGATTTTCTGTTCTGATTTTGTATGAAAAGGGAGATTGGTGGAATGGCTTGATCATTTTAACAGATTTCATTGCATCAAGTTCGTCACCACGGTGGTGTGCCACTGGTTTTTTGTTGTTGTTGTTGCTGTCGTTATTGTTGTTGTTGTTGTTGTCGTTATTGTTGTTGTTGTTCTTCTTCTTCTTCTTGTTCTTCTTCTTCCTTTTGTTTGGGTTTTTGAGTGTGTTTTCGTTAATTCACGGAAATGTAATTTTCTGTACAGTTCTGCCAACACAACTGGTTCTTTTATTTTCGCTCGTGCGTGCTGAAAGGAACCTTGGTTTGTCGCTCATCCTAAAGACTAGCACCCAGACCAGATACACTCAAGGTCAAGTTGGGGGAGGAAATAAATCGCCGTAGGACAGGGTATTGGATCCCAGACCTTTCATGATCTTTCGCTTCTTGGTGCAGACACTAAATCACCTGGACCACAACTATCCCTCCCTCCTCAAGTCTTTACGAAAGATGAAATTAAAACCAGTTGCCGTGGTGCAGACTAACGACAGGAAGGTTGTAGTTTTGAATCAGAAGTTCGAAAACATTGCATGACTTTTTCTTTTTTTTGGCTCCAGTTGGCTCCTACCCAAAGTCCAAAGTTCAAGCGTGCTATGGGCTTAAAGCTGCAGATGAAAGCAGTGGAGAGATGTGGTTTTACGGAAGACTCCTACGAATAAGCTGGACTGAAAGATGAACAAACCAAAGCATTCTGTAAGAACTAAACAAACAACCTGAACTTTAAACCTGGTTAGGAAAAGGAAAAGGAAATACTTTGGACATGCTATGATACATCAGAGCTGCCATGTACTGAAGACTCTGGCCCAGGGCAAAATGGAGGGCAAGAGACGACAAGGAAGACCACCGACTTCCTATGTAGAGAACATAGCCAAGTGGACCAAGTCACCGAAAGACGAAATCTACAGAACGACTGTAGACAGAAGGGGATGGAAACAGCTGACGGGGCATGCATCAGCGGCTACTATCAAGAATGATGTCGCCCACAGGTGAACAGGTGATGGGCTTGATGGGAAAACTTGGGACCTCATGGTCGGGGTGTTACCCTCTTTATAAGTGTGTCATTGAGGGTGTTGCTCAAACTTCATGACCAACACCGCAGGTGTCTGTATCTCTCGGACCTGGTTGACACCAAGATATAACATCATGAAAGGAAGCAAAGAACACAGCCCTGTCGCTCAGTCCCAATTCAGAATGGAACTCCATACCATCATCACTGATTATCACCCCCCACTGTTATACATCATCATGGTATGATGAAAAATGGCACTGATATGAGACAGAAACATGAAATCCCCTCATGCAAAATAACAGCAAATGGCACAACCTTGACACAGGTTAATAAGTTCAAATACCTGGGAATGGTCATTTCATCAGACGACAGATGCACATCAGAAATAGCCAGCAGAATCGGCCAAGCCAAAACAGCATTCAAGAAGATGACAGGCATTCTTACCAACAAATGCCTATCAATTAACATCAGAAAGAGAGTCCTTGAATGTTATATAGAACCAATACTGTTGTATGGTTGTGAGCATGGACAGTCAACAAGCAAAGCAAGAACAAGATTGAGGCAGCCGAGATGTGGTTTCTCAGAAGGATGTTGAGAGTTCCATGGACAGCAAAGAAAACAAACGAGACAGTCTTGATGGAGGCAGACACAAGTAGATCATTCATAAGGAAGATTAGGAAACGACAGGCAACATTTATAGGCCATTTTATGAGGAAGGGGGATTTGGAGCACCTGGTCACAACGGGAAAGCTGGAGGGAAAGAGAGCACCAGGTAGACCCAGGGAGAAAATGCTGGACGGACTCGCGGAGTGGCTGAAAACGAGGAGGGTGGAGGAGATGTTTGGGGCAACAAGAGACAGAGACAGATGGAAGTCCATGATCGCCAACGCCATGCGGCAGGGCACCTGATGATGATGATGATGATGATGATGATGATGATGATGATGATGATGATGATGATGATGATGAGACAGAAGAAAAAGAAATGGAACTCGAGCAGGCCTGACCTGGTTGGGGTTGGTGATCTTCTTGGAGCCAGGGGATCACAGCCAACGGTTGGTAGTAAGCGTAAGCCACAATGCCCTCGTAACAGGCGAGAGACGAAGTTTATGAGGAAACAGGGCGCTGTGATCATTAACACCCTGGACATAAAAAACACAAAGAAATAGAATTGGAAATTTGGGTCAGAGTGACAAAAATCACACACATTCATGCACGCACACGTGCTGGCACATATACACACGCGCGTGTGCACGCATACACACACACATCTCTCTCTCTCTCTCACATTCACAAAACATACACACACAAACAGACGCATTCACACACACACACACACACACACACACACACACATATATATATATAATATATATATATATATATATATATATATATATATCTCTCTCACACACATATACATACACACACGCTTGCGCGCATCACACACACACACACACACCACATATTCTCTCTCACACACATATACACACACGCTTGTGCCCATACACACAAACAAACAAACACAACAACACACACACACACACACACACACACACACACACAAACACTCATGCACGTGCGCGCCCATATATTCACACACTTACACTCCCCACACCATGCACACACACGCACACACACACACACACACGACACCACACACACACACACATACACACACATAACACACAACGCACACACGCACACAGCACACGTACATACACACACAAACACACACACAACACACACATCACACACACACACACAACACACACACACAAACACACACACACACACACCACACACACACACACACAACACACACACACACACACACACACACACACACACACACCACACACACCACACACACCACAGAACCAGTTGGCATTGCAGATGTATTAGCAGATCCTACTTTGGGTTACAGGAACCAGAAAAATAACACGAAAAAAAGGATCAGAACGCGTTTTTTATACAACCAGACAAGACAAGTGTTTGCTCGTTTGTGATCTTACGCTTGACAAAGATCAGTTCGCCGAAAATTTGCGCAGTACCTGTCTTGTCTGGTTGTAGTAAATACGCGTTCTGATTCTTTTTTCATGCTTTTTTTTTCTAGTTCCTGTTTGCTTGAACGCGGGCAGTCACACTTGTTTATGGATTTCCAGTTATAATTGTTATAGTTACTGTCATGTTATTGTTGTTTAAATGCGTAGAACCATATAGGGCTGTAACCGCTCCAGAACACAAAACTTCAAAAGGAAAAAAAGAAAAGAAAGTTAAATACACATATCAATGCATTCGCGCACATAATCTAAGGATATGCCCCTGACTTTGACCACTCCGTCCAATTTATTGCACAAGGGATTTCAAAAACACACTTCAATACAAATTTAATCATAGCTAAGGACAGCAAAACATATATCAAAACAGGCATAACTTACCTAAAATTGCTTCACATATCCCACCTCTCTAGAGCCAAAATGCACTTAATACATGTACCCAGTTATCAATCCTAAGAAAAAGTACGTAAAACTTCATCGAACCCATACAGGCGAATAAACCATTAAGGCAGAAAATGATAGGAAGAAAAGGAACAAGGTAGAAACAAAGAGAGTGACAGAAAAGAGGAAATTTATAGCACACAATGTCCAGAAGGTGGGGATACTATATATACTAAAAGAGCCCCCCGGCATCCCCACAGGGGGTTGGTTATTCTAGATTAGATGGGGGGGAAAAATAACTATGTGCGGCATCCAGGTCAGCCTGCTTGTGGGCAGACACCTAACCCTGCTCAGGATCAGGAAAGGTAAAGCATTAAGGGGTCAGACCTACCTGAATTGTTACCAAAAAAAAATTTCTGAGAATCTATTAAGTTTTTATATCATTGCGTAGATAAATCTTTATATTTTCGTCCACAGTTTGAATTAGATTTCAATTCAGCACCAAAGTGGAGATACTGGGGCTCAAAGTAGGTGGGTGCTAACCCTCAAAACATGAATTTGTAGTCTGACTTCAACAATTTTGGTTCCTAACCATTGTGTAGAAAAAACGAACCGCTCCCTTCAAATCTGTAGTGTTCCCAGAGTTACTTCCCTTTTGCAAATGGCTGCGCCCTGTTGTGGTTATTTCTGTGTCAGTTTTTATTCAAAATAGATAAATTCTGAAGTCTGTGACCAGTGGCAAACACAACCATGCCTTCAGATAAGAAGGGAAGAGGTAAAAGACCTCGCAAGAGAAAATTCCAAGGCAATAAGTACACAAAACGACCACGAATCGATGGTGATGGACATGTGGATAAAGGGGAAAGTGACAGTGAAGTTGGAAAGGGAGAAATTGAATGTTCAGATGAAGTCGAATCCGGTGAGTGTTCAAATGCCACGCCCACACAAAGTGAAAGAAAACTTTTGAATCTATATACTTTACTGATGATTCATGTGAAAGCAATAGTGAAGATAGTGCATGTAGTGATGATTACAGCAGTGAGACTGACTCTGTACCAACAATTTACTAGAAGCAGTTATGGAGGAGATCAGGCCAGTATTCAAAGACTTGGCAAGAACCAAACTTCTGTGGCAAGACTGTTGTTGAAACTGCAGTGGCTGTTGCAGTTTCTATTTTCAGTGATGGATGTTCCAGACTGGTGATATTGTGTGGAATATGAACATTAGTGTTGGGCATTCCTCAGCTTCCTTCTTCGCTGACAAAGACACTTTGTGGATAATGACAGCACAAAGCAGGCTCTGCTGAATTCCAAGGAGTACAGGAAGAAGAGAAGACTTAAGAGTCTTGGCAGAGATAAGGAGCAGACTGAGCAGGAAGGATTTCCTTATCAAGCTGGTGGTCATTAGACTGTAAAGTAAACTGACCATGTATTTTCTGCATGCTGATTTTCTTCAAAAACGCCAAGTTTCGGATGGTTTTTACGCCCTATTTTCTTTAATTTTCAAGCTAGAGCCTTCAATTTCTGCATGGAGATAGCTTTCATTCATCCCTGGAACCTGAAGTAAAATGATAATCATTAGATTAGTAGGAGTAAATTGCTGACTTTTATTTTTGTTAAATTTTAAAGGGAAAAAATACACAAATTTGTGCGCATTGCATATATACATCAGACACAGCACATGTTTTTCCTTAGAACAAGTTCCAGAAATATGTTTTATCTCTAAAGCAAAGGAAACCATCCAAAAGGTAAAAATAGGAAAGATATAGTTACCAAATGTAGCCAAAATTTTTACCAAAATATTTCGTATTTATTTATTTTATTAATAATTTTCTCAGAATATAGCCAAATGTTTGACTTATATATATTTTTCCTAAAAAGCTTTGTAATAAATTAAGATCATCACCACATTTTATTACAATCCATTAAATAGTTCCTGAGAAACAAAAATAAAGAAAAAATAGCCCCCCATCAGGTAGGTCTGGCCCCTTAAGGGACGAGAGATGGGCATCACACTCAATGTTGATCCTGAAAATACTCAACATGATATATTTCGGTTCCAAGCAGCTCCTGCTCACAGAAGTGTGTGCTGTGGGCTCATTGAGAAAACTAAGACTACGCAGTCGAGTTTTGATGTGTCTTTGTGGGTGTTGCTAAACTTTTCTTACCAACACCGCAGTTTTCTGTATCTTTTGGGACTGGTTGAGGGCAGAATATACTATGATACTAATGAAAATGATCGTAGAGTACAGCCTTATCGCACAGTCTCAGTCCACACTGGAACTACATAGCATCATGATGATCATCTCCATCGTCATCATCATCATGGCATAGTGAAAAATATGCCACAGAATCTGTGGCCATTAATATGGCGTAGACAACTGGACAGCAAAAAAACAAAAAAGCCAAATCTTAAGTCCTAACCTTTAAACGGCCCTGAGGATGAGATAGCCCAGCAGGGTATAGCACATGCTCCCGAGAAATGAAGTTAAGCCTGATCGAGCGTAGTTGTAAAACGTAAAACGTACGGGTGACCTTGTTTATTGCCCTAGCTTGAACAACACCACTCCAAGCCCACCCAGCTTTAAATTGGCTCCTGTACCTACTAAGGTGGGGGAGGTGGGATGGCAGGAGGTAAAGCATTGGCAGAAAGGAGATGGACGTCGTCCACAGAAAGCTGACCCTCAGAAAAGTTGAGGTCTCTACCATCCTCTCCCAAGCCCCCACCCGCTTAACGGAACAATTTATAGAAAAATTGTATTAAGTTATACTTTTTCAACCATATCCAGTCACTACAGGTATTTTCTAGATTCATTTTAATGACGAAAACAAGCAGGCGAACAACTAAACAAACAGGCATATAGGCAGGTAGGCAGGCAGGCAGACGAAGAGAGACGAGCAAACAAATAAACCAACAAACGAATAAACAAGCAAACCAAAACAGAACACAAACCAAACAAACTAAGTAACAAAACTAACTCGACCAACTGACAAACCAACTTACCAACAACCAATCACCCAGTCAACCAAACACACGAAACAAACAAAACAAAACAGAACAAAACAAAGGCATTCCTAACCAGGTGGCTTCTCTCTGGGTCTTGGTCGAGCTGACCCTTTGTACTGTGGACTGGTTGAAAGCTAGGCCAAATCCCCGGATGCAGGAGCCAAAAAAAAGGTTCCAGAAAGTATGGCGTGTTGTTGGGTCAGGATCAAAGCTACAAACAAACACGTCGGCATTAGTTTAAATGGCAGTGACTGCTAAATTAGAAACAAAAAGTAAAAGCTCAACGTGACCTTCGCCCCTTCATCGTAAATTACCAGGGTTTTACAAGACTACAGATAACTTTAGCTTACAGATTATCTCTCAACTCACTTCGAATTGCATTCAGTAAAACCACCAAATGTATCTGTAATAATTACATAACAGTTAAACACCTTTTGCGTTGTCAGCAAAAGTGACCTTATTTCCCTGCATCATTTACAAATTTAAAACAGAAACATACTGATTTCACTCTGTATTTACGCATTGCTAGGCATTTACTGCACAGTCCCATAGGTCGTTTTCTTTGATTCAGCCTGATTATTTTATACCTGTAGCCCTCACCTACTCCTTTTTTTTCGATTGTTACAATGCGTTAAGTTCGACAAGACAATCCTTTTCTCTCCCTTCTACCTCACCAGATAATAATAGATGACTTGTTATACGCCAGCACAAGACCTTACATGCTCGCTGCACACACACACACACATACACACACACGCGCGCGCGCGCGCGCATACACATACACACACACCCACGCATGCACGAATACACACAACCCTGAGCAATCTGATGAAGCCTGATCGTTCTAATAATTGGTTTGTTTTTCTCTTGTTTGTTTGATGTTACCTTACATGGTAAAATGCCTTTATGATTTCATAGATTCGTTCACCCCATAGACACCTCTTTATCTTACTTATTTATTTATTCATTTATTTATTTATTTGTATACATTTATTTTTTATTCATTCATTTATTTATTTATTTACTTACTTGCCTTTTTTTCTCCTTTTCTACTTACCTTTTTATCATCCTCATCGACATCATCATCATCGCATTGTAAAAAAAACTGTGCCAGATTCTGTGGCCATTAAAGAGAAAATGGGACGAAAAAAGGGAGAGCTCAAAGGTAACTTCCCTGAGTGCGATGATCCTAAAAATGTTTTCTTTACTTCTTCTTTCTAAAATGAGTGAGTCACTTCATCATCATCATCAGGTGCCCTGCCGCATGGCGCTGGCGATCATGGACTTCCATCTGTCTCTATCTGTCGTTGCCCCTAGCATCTCTTCCACCCCCTTCGTCCTCAGCCACTCTTCAAGTCCGTCCAGCATTTTCTCCCTGGGTCTACCCGGTGCTCTCTTTCCCTCCAGCTTTCCCGTTGTGACCAGGTGCTCCAAATCCCCCTTCCTCATAAAATGGCCTATCACTGCTGTTCCAACCCTTCCCTTTAGTTGCTGAGCCGAGCGCGCTGACCTATGCGTGACCCGACCATGATGCCTGCCTTCCCTGGGCAGATTGTTTATATATCGCCTGTCAGCACCCATAGCTGACATCTGGCGTTTAACTGGGGGAAATGGGTATGACTTTAAATGCTACATTTTTTAAAGCGCTTTGGCCAAACTAGAGTGTATTGTAGATAGCTGGATGGCCAGAACCACGAGCTTTAAAATGATACCAAACACGAATGTGTTTGACTGGCAAAGCAGACTGCAGTGTTAGTTCAAATACATGCACAACCACAAGTACGGAGACGGATAATTTCCGATTTCACAAAATTTTGCTGTTTTAAACCGCCGTTAATGCAGTCCTGACAGTTTCCATGCACACAGAACAACATGCCACACAAACTACAGCATGCCAGCGTGCACCTCCACTTACTTGAAAGTTTTCGACCTGAACCTGAGAGGAGAGGTGCGCGTTTTAATTACTCCACTGAATTGGGGTCAAGAGGTTGGTCATCACACACTGCCGGGTGCGTGTTGAATGCAGGTTGAAGTTTTAACACAGTAATGAATAGTGTACACTGAACTGCATCAAAGTTAACCCACATTGGTGCCGCCTTCTCCACATCAGACAGACTGGTTTTCATTATTGTTTTCGATGGAACAGACGACATCTTCAGTTTTCTCAGCCATGCATAGCACTTTGAGCACATACTGACAGAGAATGGGAGCCCTGGGCTTTGTTTGTTTTTTGTTGTTGTTTTTTTTTTTTGCTGGAACGCCCACCACATGCTCGACACAAAGACTGAAGTCTCTCATTGTGCAAAATTGCAGTGTGTTCATAAACAACATCCATTGTTCAATTATACACACAACACTTAACACTAATACGTAAGGAAAGAACTACGATCAAAACAACAAAACTGTTCAGTTCTCTCACAACAGTGCTCTGAGTACAAGACTGAATGATGTGATGTTCAAAGCAGATTATAGTGAGTAACTTATCCTTAGACTTTCACTTAACTTCATATACATCAATACTTCAGCATCACATATATATTTGGAAACCAGTCTCCAAGTCAACGACAAAAAAAAAAAAAATGGATGAAATAAAACGAGAACAAAAGGATGAGAAAACGATAAAAAAAAAAGGGGGGGGGGGAACAAAAAATCAGCATCAGTGGAATTAGAAGTTTTAACACGTGAACAATACACGTTTTAACAAAAAAGCACAGCAGCTGAACACATAGTCACTGCAAAAGTTTGTAGATTACAAACTTCAGCCAACGGTACAAATTCTAATTCTTAGACGTAACGCGGGCACTTAGAACAAACTTGTAAATCACAAAAAATCAACATCCAGATATTTTAGGTTCCGTGTCTACAGACAGGAGAAGATCGGGTAAAATGATCAAGTTTTAATACAGACAAAGAAGGGATTCGTCCGCAGCTACTGTCGTGACCCCGTCTCGACCCTGCATCCCACCCCCTTCCCCCACTCTGGAATGCCAGGCTTTGCAGGCCTACAGCTGCCGTCCGCAGTAAACTAAAGAGAACGATTTGGCCAGTTTTGCACAGCCGTGCTATAAATGTTGCCTGTCTTTTCCTAATCTTCCTTATGAGTGATCTACTTGTGTCTGCCTCCATCAAGACTGTCTCATTTGTTTTCTTTGCTGTCCATGGAACTCTCAACATTCTTCTTAGAAACCACATCTCGGCCGCCTCAATCTTGTTCTGGCTTTGCTTGTTCACTGTCCACGCCTCACATCCGTACAACAGTATTGGTTCTATATAACATTCAAGAACTCTCTTCCTGATGTTAATTGACAGGCATTTGATGGTAAGAATGCCTGTCATCTTCCTGAATGCTGTTTTGGCTTGGCCGATTCTGCCGGCTATTTCTGATGTGCATGTGACGTCTGATGAAATGATCGTTCCCAGGTATTTGAATTTATCAACCTGTGTCAAGGTTGTGCTATTTGCTGTTATTTTGCATGAGGGGATTTCATGTTTTTTACTGATCACCGTGACTTCAGTCTTCCTGCTGTTTAGTTCCAGCCCCTTACCCCTGCATTCTATCTCCAGTATATTCACAAGGTTTTGTAGGTCCCTTTCACTCTCCGCAACCAGCACTGTGTCATATGCGTATCGAATGTTGTTTATCACTTTCCCTCCAACCTTTAATCCAGGGTCTCCTTCTAGGTTTCTCATGATGTTTTCGCTGTAAAGTGAAAACAGATCTGGTGACAAACACAACCCTGTCTGACTCCTCTTTTGATGTTTTGGAAAGAGCTTACAATGTTTTCTATTCTCGTTGCAGCTGTTTGTTCCCAGTACATATTTCTGATTATTCGTAGATCTTTTCCATCAAGATTGAGTCTCTCCAGTTGGTTGATCAATTCATCATGTCTTACCCGATCGAAAGCCTTGGTATAGTCAACAAAGCATAAATACAAATCCTTATTCATCTCAATTGACCTCTCTATGATAGCTCTTAGGATGTATATGGCATTAATAGTTTTGTTTCCCTTCCACAAATCCACACTGTTCTTCTGCTATTTCTTTTTGATTCTATTCCTTGTCCTCATCATGATTATTCTTAACAGGATTTTTGTTACATGACTCATCAAACTGATTGTGCTATAGAGTTCGCATTCTATAGCCCCTGTCTTCTTTGGAAGTGCAATGAAAATTGATTTTGACATATCTTTGAGGATTTTTCCAGTGTCGTAAATTTCATTTCGGAGGAATGTTTATTTTTTCTATGCCAAATTCCTCCAGGGCTTCAATCATCTCTGTAGTAATGTTGTCTGGTCCTGGGGCTTTTCCTGGTTTCATCTTTTTCAGTGCTGCTCTAACTTCATCTTTCATTAAGGGTAGTCCTTCAAAGTTCTTTTTTATAATGTGTTCTTCGTTTCTGTCATCCTCAAAAAGGTCTTTAATGTACTCTCCCCATCTATCTAATATTTTGTACTTTTCCATGATGAGCGTGCCATCTTTCGATTTCAAGCACCAAGTTGATGTGCATGTATTTTTCCTGTGGACAATTTCTCAATTCGTTTGTATATACCCTGAGGATCCGTTTTGTGTCGGTCTTCCATTTCTTTGCACTTTGTTTTCAGCCAAGCTTCCTTAGCTTCATTGCACCTATTCTTGATCTCCCTGTTTATCTTCCTGTAGATCTCTTCGTTTCTCTTTGCCTTCCTCCTTTCCTCCATCAAGCACAAAATTTCATCCAGCTCTTTTTTGCTTTTCTATCTGCCTTAGGGATTTCCTCACAAGCTTCCTTTATCGAATTCCTCAACTTTGTCCATTGTTCCTCACTGTCACGAGCGTTTTCCAGAGCAATGAATTGCTCTGAACATGACATTAATTTTTTACGTATCACTTCATCTGTCTTTAAGAGTCCAAGGTTTAATTTGATGTTGTTTTGGGTCTGTTTCTGTTTCCTCAATTTCAGTCTAAATCTTCCCACTACAGGATTGTGGTCACTGTTGCAGTCTGCGCCTGGTAGTGTTTTTGCTAACAGTAAAGAATGTCTAAATCTTTTGTTGATCAGGATGTAGTCAATCTGATTTTTGGTATTATCTCCTGGATTCATCCAAATCCTTTTTCTTCTGTTTGGTTGCTCAAACCAGGTGTTTCCTTCTATGAACTCATTCATCTGTGCCCATTCTACAAGTTTCTCACCACTTTCATTTTGCATACCAAGGCCATGAGGTCTAACTATATCCTCCACCCTATCCTGTCCCACTTGAGCATTAAAATCTCACATTATTACAGTAACTTCTTGTGATTAACATTGGACTTTGGCCATCTCTAATATTTCGTAGAAGTTGTCGATGTCTTCCTGAGTACTTGCGGATGTTGGTGCATACACCTGAATGATGTTGATATCAAATGGTTTGCCTCCCAACTTGACCAGCAAAACTCTGTCGGACACAGCCCAGTATCCCTTAGCTGCTTTTGATGTGTCTTTGTCCATTATGATGCCTACTCCTCTTTCATGTGAGTTATCACCAGAGTATATCATTGTGTATTCTCCTGATGTTATCATGCCTGCCTCCTTCCATCTCACTTCCCCTAGTCCTAAAATACCAATGTTAAGTCCTTTACATCTCTGTTTTGATATTTTCTAAATTTACCCTTCTGCAACAGTGTTCTTATATTCCATGTTGCAACTTTGATGTTTTTAAATATGAGTTTGGGGTCAATCACTTACTTGAAGAAATTAAGTCTACCTCCTGCGTTGGCTTTTTCCCATACCTTGGTGGGGCTTCCCACGTCTACTGTGCCCTGTAACACACACACACACACACACACACACACACACACACACACACACACACACAACACACACACACACACACACATCAACACACACACATATAACACACACATATACCCAAACACACACACACGCACACACACACACACACACACACACAAAGATACACAACATACATAAACACACACACACATACATACACACACATACACACGCATACACACACACAAACACACACACACAAACACACACACACACACGTACACACAAACACACACACACATACTCACACACACACACACGCGCGCATGCACGCACACGCACACGCACACGCACACACACAAATAAGCAAACAAACCAAGAAACAAATACAAGCACGCATACATGCACGCATTTCATAAGCAATTTATTGGAATAAAACAAACATTCCGAAAAGCTAAAAATCTACTTATACTAACTGAAGTAGGACCATTTTCTATCAGTAGACAAATTATGTCCAGTACTGGCTTCTGATTACACATATTACAATAATATAAAATACCAAATAACTTACATAAAACATGTATACAATGACATGTCACAAAGCAGCCATGCCCAAAAAGCATCTTGTTTGACTCTATATTAAAGATTATCCATGATATTGGAACAAATCCTTGTATGGAACAAGCAATTAACCTTTCGAACAAAAAAATGAAACATGCAATCGAAAAAAAGTAGAACACATATGCATCTGTTTCTGGGATCAAAGAAAAAGGACAGACACATCAAGATTACTTTTTATATAGTACAAGTTATTATCGGCGAGGAAACGCCTGCTTGTAGAAGAAAAGAAGAGGCGAAAGAAGAAGAAAAAATTATGATGGTGGTGAAGAAGAAGACGAACAAAGACGAAGAAGAAGACGAAGAAGACGACGACGACGAAGAAGAAGAAGAAGACGAAGATGGTGATAAAACGAAGAAAAGGTAAAAAGAAGAAGGAAGAAGCAGAAGAAAGGGAAGAAGAAGTAAAAGAAGAAGAACAAGTAAATACTACAATGACACCAACACCACTCACAAATGCAAACCCACCACCACTGCCGCCACCACCACCACAACCACCAACAACAGCAACAACATTATCCACACATTTTGTGATGAAGCAAAAGTACACATACCTTGATGAGAATGGCAAACATACCAGCATACATGACAAAGGCCTGGAAGACGTCAGTCCAGATCACAGCCTTCAGACCTCCCTGTGTACAGTGTATCATAATATTAAATCCAAAAACAAGAGCGACTGCCCGCGTTAAAGCAATCAGGAACCAGAAAAAAAAAAACACGAAAAACGAAAAAGAACGCGTATTTAATACAACCAGACAAGGCAGGCGCAAAGTGTCGGCCAACTGGCCTGTGTCAAGCGTAAGATCAAAACCAAACACCAGACACAAAAATAAGGAGAAAAAGACTGAAACTTCCCTGATGCTCCGTCCAGTGTGAGCAGCAAGGAAGTTTCAGTCTTTTTCTCCTAATTCTTTATCTGGAGTTTCTTTGTGATCTTACGCTTAACAAAGACCAGTTGGCCGAAAATTTGCTCCTGTCTTGTCTGGTTGTGTTAAATACGCGTTCTTATTCGTTTTTCGTGTATTTTTTCTGGTTCCTGATTGCTTTTTGAAGATGACAGAAACGCAGAACACATTCTAAGAAAGAACTTTGAAGGACTACCCATAATGAAAGATGAAGTTAGAGCAATATCAAAAAAGATGAATCCAGGAAAAGCCCCAGGACCAGACAACATTACTACAGAGATGATTGAAGCCCTGGCGGAATTCGGTATAGAAAAAAATAACAGTCCTCCTGAATGAAATTTACGACACTGGAAAAATCCCCAAAGATATGTCAAAATCAATTTTCATTGCACTTCCAAAGAAGACAGGGACTAGACTCTATAGAATGCGAACTCAATCGCACAATCAGTTTGATGAGTCATGTAACCAAGATCCTATTAAGAATAATCATGATGACGACAAGGAATAGAATCAAAAGAGAAATAGCAGATGAACAGTGTGGATTTGTGGAAGGGAAAGGAACTATTAATGCCATATACATCCTAAGAACTATCATAGAGAGGTCAATTGAGATGAATAAGGATTTGTATTTCGAGGTCAACAAAGATTTATATTTATGCTTTGTTGACTATACCAAGGCTTTCGATCGGGTAAGACATGATGAATTGATCAACCAACTAGAAAGACTCAATATTGATGAAAAAGATCTACGAATAATCAGAAATATGTATTGGAAACAAACAGCTGCAATAAGAATAAAAAAAAAAACGATATAAGCTCTTTCCAAAACATCAAAAGAGGAGTCAGACAGGGTTGTGTTTTGTCGCCAGATCTGTTTTCACTTTACAGCGAAAACATCATGAGAAACCTAGAGGAAGACCTTGGATTAAAGGTTGGAGGGAAAATGATAAACAACATTCGATACGCATATGACACAGTGCTAACTGCAGAAAGTGAAAGGGAACTACAAAACCTTGTGAATATACTTGAAATAGAAAGCAAAGTTAAGGGGTTGGAACTAAACAGCAGGAAGACTGAAGTCATAATGATCAGTAAAAAACATGAAATCCCCTCATGCAAAATGACAGCAAACGGCACAACCTTGACACAGGATGATAATTTTAAATACCTGGGAACGATATTTTCATCAGACGGCAGATGCACATCAGAAATAGCCAGCAGTTCGGCCAAGCCAAAACAACACTCAAGAAAATGGAAAGCATTCTTACCAACAAAATGCCTATCAATTAGCATCAGGAAGAGAGTTCTTGAATGTTATATAGAACCAATACTGTTGTACGGTTGTAAGACGTGGATAGTCAACAAGCAAAGCCAGAACAAGATTGAGGCAGCCGAGATGTGGTTTCTAAGAAGAATGTTGAGAGTTCCATGGACATCAAAGAAAACAAACGAGACAGTCTTGATGGAGGCAGACACAAGTAGATCATTCATAGGGAATATTAGGAAAAGGCAGGCAACATTCATAGGCCATTTTGTGAGGAAAGGGGAATTGGAACACCTGGTTACAATGGGAAAGCTGGAGGGTAGGAGAGCGCCAGGTAGACCCAGGGAGAAGATACTAGACGGACTTGCAGAGTGGCTGATGACAGGGAGGGTGGAAGAGATGCTTGAGGCAACAAGAGATAGAGACAGATGGAAGTCCATAATCGCCAACGCCATGCGGCAAGGCACCTGATGATGATGATGATGATGATTGCTTGAACGAGGACAGTCACTCTTGTTTTGATGATAATAATGATGATGACGACGACGACGACGACGACGTTGATTATGATGATGGTGACGGTGGTGGTGGTGGTTTGTGGTGATGGTTTTGGTGGTGGCGATGATGATGATGATGATGATGATGATGATGAGATGATGATGATGATGATGATGATGATGGCGACGACGACGACGACGACGATGATGATGATGATGATGGCGGTGGCTGACGGACGCGGTGGGGGCAGGTTGGTGATGGCATTAGTTTGAATTTGCAAATGGACATGTGTAGCCAGGGCTCATCAGGACCACTTGCTGCTATGGACAGAACGTGTTATCATCCCTTTCTGTCTGTAGCTTAACGAGTGCCGTTTCGATTTCAATTTCTCAAGATGACGTCTCCGCACTCGGAATGAATTCCATGTGCGCTAACGTCACATGTGCCACGTGATGGAGAAGATCCAGAATGATCGGCACAAGCCTTAAGCCTTAAGCCTTAAGCCTGCGCATAAACCCACGAGCTGGCCAGGTCCTGAGGTCCTGCCTAGATAGTTCCATAACTCTGGGGTCGCAGGGGAGTGAGATGGCAGAGACCTCAACTTTTCCCAGGGCCAGCATCACGAGGGCAGCGCCCATCCCCTCTTCCTTGCTTCAAATTCACATTCATATTCACTTTTTTTTACCAAGACTTCAGATAGGCAAGAAGGCTATTTGGTCTTCAAGGGGTGGGACCTGGGAAATTAACCTCTCTCCAATGGTTTTTACTAAGGCAGCAGGGCACTGCCCTGCTCTTCACGATTTTCAACTGCCGTGGGATCTTTAGCGTGCGCAACCAGAAGGCACACGGGTCCGATTTGTATTTCTTCCCCTTCTGAAGGACTAGACGTTCAGTTTGATTTTACGGCCAAAGGAGCTGAAAAGTCGAGACCACCCATCCACAGATACTATCAACAGACAACCGTATCAACCAACCACCAATCATCTAACCAGCCCACTGATCCACCAGCAACGGAAAGGACAGAAAGAGAAAATTGACCAAACTCTACTGCACTTGTGGTAGGAGATATCGTGTGTGGTTGCTTTTACCGTTGGAAAATACAATAACTCAAAGACAGATAAGTCAGAAAAAACACGAAAAAACAATAATAACGCGTATTTAATACAACAAGACAAGACAGGCGCAAAGTTTCGCCCAGCTGGCCTTTGTCAAGCGTAAGATACAATACAATACAATACAATATTTTATTTGTATAGCGCAAAATCTTGATAAAATCAAATCTAAGCGCTAAAACAGACACACACGCACGCACGCACACACACGCACGCACGCACACACGCACACACGCACACACACACACACACACACACACACACACACATGCACACGCACACGGCTATAAATGGGGAGAAAGAATAAAAGCAATGGAAAATTATAGAGAGCATATTATATACAATTATATATTACAATGTGATTCCCCTCCGAGTGGAGACAGGCTGTAGAGGGGATTGAGTGAGGTCAAGATCACAAACAAACACCAGATACAAAAATTAGGAGAGAAAGCCTGAAACTTCCCTGCTGCTCCGTCTAGAGTGAGAAAAAGAATAAACTGACTAAAATGACATCATAATGTGACTGACTAAACATGGTGTCAGTGTGGAAGAGAGATGAAAATATAATCATCATATTTACTCAAAATCACATTATGATGTCAATTCAGTCAGTTTATTCCTTTTCTCGCAATGGACAGAGCAGCAGGGAAGTTTCAGTCTTTCCCTTTTTATTTTTGTATCTGGTGTTTGTTTGTGATCTTGCGCTTGACAAAGGCCACTTGGCCGACACTTTGCCTGTCTTGTCTTGTTGTATTAAATACGCGTCCTTATCCTTTTTTCGTGTTTTTTTGTTTGTTTGTTTGTTTGTTTGTTTTTGTTTGTTTGTTTGTTTGTTTGTTTGTTTTGTTTTGTTTTGCTTTTGGGGTTTTTTTTCTGTTTTTCTGGTTCCTGTTTGCTTGAACGCGGGTAGTCACACTTGTTTTGAATTACAGACAAATCAGTCAACCAAACGATCCACCTATGCATCTACCATGAAATCAACCCTCCAACCAACCAACCAAGCAGCCAGTTACTCACCCATCCTCTCACCCAACCAACCAACCAAGCAGTCAAGCAAAGAAAGCCGTACTCACAATAGAGGTATAGATGACAGCCACCAAAGCGATGACAAAGATGGAGCTCCACTGGGAGAACCCCGTCACTGCAAACAGACACAGACAGACAGAAAGTTCTCTCAGTACAATTCGGTTTCAGTTTCAATTTTAGTTTCTCAAGATGATGTCTCCGCGCTCGGAACGAATTCCATATACACTAACGTCACAGATGCCACGTGTATGGTGACCGTGGCACATGCCTTAAGCCTGCACATAAATCCATCAGCTGGCCAGGCCCTACCTAGACTATGTTTTACCTAGTCTATATTTTATACTGGTATTTTATCAGCCTACCTCTGGAATCATTTTGGTTACATGTAAATGACATGTGTATGTGTGTATCTTATCTTCAAAAAAGGAACACATATATATAAAGTAAATAAATAAACAAATAAAGGTCTGAATCATAACACAACTAGCTATTCTGTATAAACTCGTCTCACATGGCAGAACCCATCCCCACCCCTAGTCAATGCCCAATTGCTCAGCCGTCTATTAACTAGGTGCAGACAATAATTTATCTTCTTAATCATAGATAGGTGAGTACGTAAGGAAGTAAGTAAGTAAATACAATTCGGTTAATTGTGTTATCTAACCACGCCTGGAATTTAGAATGTGCATATGATTCATGTACTAATGGTTTGCATATGATTCATGTACTAATGATCCTGTCAATGTTTACAACACATGTTTGCGTGACTTATTGGACAAGCACGCCCCCTTAGTTACACGTAACTTGACCGATCGCACATCCGCCCCTTGGATGAACCTGGAGATAAAGCAAGCAAAGCTCCAGCGCCGCGAGGCGGAACGGTTATGGCGCAAATCTGGCCTGACTGTGCACAAGCAAATTTATGCTCACCAGCGTAATCTGGTAACTAGCATGATTCGTAATGCTAAAAAACAGTACATGTGTAATAAGATAGTCAATGCGTGTAGCTCCGGGGAGCTTTTCAGAGTCAGCGGGGAGCTCATGGGAAAAGAACAGGGCCTTGTGTTGCCAACATCTGTCCTGGTTGAACAACTACCGGACAAATTCAATGAATACTTTTCTGGCAAAATTGAGCAAATTCGAGACAGTTTTCCAACTGGCAGTTCGACGACCGCTGACGCTGATCGGTTCTCTGGATCTGCACTCTCTGTTTTTCAGAGCGTGTCTCAAGAAAATGTGAGAGAAATACTGATGAAAATGCCCAAGAAATCATGCGAGCTAGATCCCATTCCTGCATCACTGTTTTTTGGATGTATTGATGAACTTGTTCCCCTGATAACTGATATCATGAACAGGTCATTGTGTACAGGCACTGTCCCAGATAGTTTTAAACATGCCCTAGTGAAACCACTTCTTAAAAAGTCAACACTTGATCCTGAGTGCTTGAAAAACTTTCGCCCAGTTTCTAACTTGCCATTTTTATCAAAGGTTTTAGAACGTATTGTCTTGGAACAGTTGTTACATCACCTTCAGTCCCACGACCTACTTGAGCCATTTCAATCTGCATATCGTAAATGTCATAGTACAGAAACGGCACTTGTTCGTGTCGTTAACGATCTTCTTCATGCTTCTGATCGTGGACATGTGTCTCTCCTGTCTTTGCTGGATTTGTCTGCTGCCTTTGATACAATAGACCATAACATACTTATCAACAGACTGCATACCACATATGGTTGCTCTGCAATCGTTTTGGACTGGTTTCGGTCCTACCTTAAGGACCGTACTCAATCTGTTGTTTTAGGAAAGTATCATTCCTCTCCATCAGTGCTCAGGTTTGGAGTCCCACAAGGCTCAGTGTTAGGGCCTGTCTTGTTCGTAATGTACACCAAACCTCTGAGTCAGGTGATAAGTCGATCAGGTCTTCGCTATCACTTCTTCGCCGACGATTCACAATTGTATGATTCCAACATCCCAGCCGAGTTTCCAGCATTGCTTGGCAATTTACAATCTGGTATTGAGGCTGTCGGTGACTGGATGATGACAAACAAGCTTAAAATGAATGAAGATAAAACTGAACTGATAAAAATCGGTACTAAACATAAACTACAACAAACACCAACATGCACAATGACAATCTGTGGCTGCAGTCTTTCTTTTGCACCATCTGTTAGAAATCTTGGAGTGTTTCTTGACGAATCATTAACAATGGACGCGTATATCAACAATCTTTGCCGTAGCCTAAACTTTCAGCTCCGTAGGATTGCAAAGATTCGTCCTTACCTCACCACCGTTGCCGTGAAGAAGCTTGCAGTTTGTTTTATTTTGTCAAGATTAGATTACTGTAATTCTCTCTTAGCTGGCTTACCTGATGACAAACTTAGAAAGCTTCAGGTCATTCAGAATAATGCAGCCCGCCTTATCCTGCACAAGAAACAATCTGACAGTGCAAATCCACTGCTGAAATCCCTTCACTGGCTCCCCATCAAAGCCAGAATAGACTTCAAGATTGCTTGCCTCTGTTTCCGCTGTCTAAGTGATACAGTCACTGCACCACCATATCTTTCTGAACTGATCCAACATTATGTACCGACTCGAACCCTTCGTTCCGGAGATTCTTTTCAACTAGTCGAACCACGTTTTTCTCTCTCCACAGTTGGCAAACGCGCTTTCTCTGTTTTTGGTCCTTCAGTATGGAACAATCTGCCACTCAACCTGAGAAAACAACATAGTTACTTAACCTTCAGAAAGGAACTTAAAATCCATCTTTTTCAAAAGTATCTGGTTGCAGAGTAACTTCCACGGCATTGGTGCTGAAGTACAAAATGACTGTTTTTAACCTTTTCTAGTCCTTGGCATGACTGTGTCTATTATTGGTGTTTTTTAAGTTTATTCTTCTGATTATATATTTTAATTTAAATTTTTGTGTGTGTGTATGGGTGTGAGTGTGTGTGTGTGTGTGTGTGTGTGTGTGTGTGTGTGTGTGTGTGCGTGCGTGTGTGTGTGTGTGTGTGTGTGTGTGTGTGTGTTGTGAACGTGAACATGATATGTTGGAATATCTTTGTATGCTCTCTGATTTGTTTTAATTAGTTAAATGTCTTATTCAGCTTCTATTTGTAATGCATGTTTTAATTAAGATTTTATGTAAAACGCGTTGAGCATTTTATGGAAAGGCGTTTATTCATGTAATAATAATAATAATAATATACCAAAACATCAGAAAGAGAGTCCTTGAATGTTAGATAGAACCAATACTGTTGTACGGATGCGAGGCGTGGACAGTCAGCAAGCAAAGCCAGAGCAGGATCGAGGCAGCCGAGATGTGGTTTCTCAGAAGAATGTTGAGAGTTCCATGAACAGCAAAGAAAACAAACGAGACAGTCTTGATGGAGGCAGACACAAATAGATCACTCATAAGGAAGATTAGGAAAAGACAAGCAACATTTATAGGCCATTTTATGAGGAAGGGGGATTTGGAGCACCTGGTCACAACGGGAAAGCTGGAGGGAAAGAGAGCGCCAGGTAGACCCAGGGAGAGAATGCTGGACGGACTTGCAGAGTGGCTGGGGATGAAGAGGGTGGGGGAGATGCTGGGGGCAACGAGAGATAGAGATGGTTGGAAGTCCATGGTCGCCAACGCCATGCGGCAGGGCACCTGATGATGATGATGATGATATACCAAAAGCGCACTACTCGCACTTATCATTTCTCATATCTAATTAAAACCTTTGACTCCCGCACCCTATCCACCGACTACAAAAGCTGAACCCTTTGATTTCCTCATCCTATGCACCAGCTTCCTGATTTGAGTTCGGATCCAAAATCGTGTGAGCCTGACCCTTCCTGTCTGATGTTCGAATGCCTTTATGTTCAGCTGCCACATGTTATCCACGTAATCCATTTTTCTTTGTCATTTGGTGATTTTCCTCAAAACTTCAAATCTGCTATCACACAGCTAGCCACTTGTCAAAAAAAACTTATGAATCATTTCTTTTTTTAATACACGCCTAGAGAAAGAAAAACAAATGAATGACATTGCACTGCTATGAAGCTCCCTCCCCAGGATGACCGGGCCAACTTTTACTGGGTAATTTATTGTGATGAACAAATGAAATAGATAAACAAACAAATAATCCAACGCTTCTTCTTTTTCTGGTTTTTTATTCTTCTCTTTATCTGTGTGCATTTATTTGTACAGGCCTGTAAAAGTTTTTCATGCCTTCAGAATATTGCCAGTAACCATTCCTTAACCCTTTGGCTCCCGTACCCAACCCACCAACTGCAGAAACTTAACCCTTTGACTCCCTCACCCTACCCACCAGCTTCCTACAGGAAACAAACAAAACAAAACAAAACAAAAGGCAGAAGAATACAGTGCACAACTGAGCTGGAATTTACACGCTTTTACACACACACACACACCTACACACACACCCAGGCACACACATACACACACACACACACACACACACACACACACACACACACACACACACACACACACACACACACACACACACACACACACACACATGTCTCTCTCCAGTCAGTATGAAATAATCTTATTCCTTCCCTCCACACTTTCTTTCTTTTTTTCTTTCTTTCTTCGTTTCTTTCTTTCTTTCTTTCTTTTAAAGTAAGATTATACAGTATCACCGTCATACAGCCAACACAATTACCGCTATTATCACCACCGTAATTCATGAGAAAACGACGGTGTATGTCAAATAAATAAATAACTTACCCGCCTCCAAAGCGATCGCCGGACCGAAAAGCACTATGCCCATATACCACGTCTGAAATCATAATAATATTGATAATATCACAATGATGATGATGAAGATGATGATGACGACGACGACGATGATTATGATGATGGTGGTGGTTGGTGATGATGATGATGATGATGATGATGATGATGATGATGATGATGATGATGATGATGATGATGAGATGATGATGATGATGATGATGATGACGATGATAAGAAGAATAGTAGTAGCATTAATGACAAATATTGATGGAGAAAACAATATAAATATAACAACAAAACAAAAAATAACAATTAGAATAATGACAACTTCTACAGTGCTTCATCTCAGAAGAGCCCCAAGCGCTTCTCAAAAGCACAAAACTAACTGAACATGCCCGTAAAGTAAATACAGGTCAACACTTCAACACTAACTTATGATGAAAACATACTGACTATCATATATACAGTGATAAAGAAGCTAGGAAAATGAATTATAACAATGTCTTCTTCTACATATCAACCAGGCATCATTATCATCATCGTCATCATCATCACCATCATGTGCCCTGCCGCATGGCGCTGGCGATCATGGCCCACCATACGAATCTAGCCTTCGTCGCTGCAAATGCATTTTCTACTCTCTCTCCGTCCTCATCCACTCCGAAAGTCCGTCCAATATTTTCTCCTGGGTCTACCTAGTACTTTTTTCCCTCCAGCTTTCCTGTTGTTACTAGGTGCTCTAATTTCATTTGCCTCATAAAATGTCCTATAAATGTCACTTGTCTTTCGTAATCTTTGTGATCTAATGTTCTTTTTGTCTCTGCCTCCTTCAAGACTGTTTCCTTCGTTTTCTTCGCTGCCCATGGAACTATCAACATTCTTCTTAGAAACTACATTTTAGCTGCCTCAATCTTGTTTTGACTTTGCGACGACAAAATACAACATGAAATTAAAAAAAAGCTTCTGATGGTACTAAATTTGTAAAGTCTATACATGTCATCATCTTCATCAGGTACCCTACTGCATGGCGTTGGCGATCATGGACTTCCATCTGTCTCTATCTCTTGTTGCCTCAAGCATCTCCTCCACCCTCCTCGTCTTCAGCCACTCTGCAAGTCAGTCTATCATTTTCTCCCTGGGTCTACCTGGTGCTCTCTTTCCCTCCAGCTTTCCCTTTGTGACCGGGTGCTCCAAATCCCCCTTCCTCATAAAATGGCCTTTAAATGTTGCCTGTCTTTTCCTAATCTTCCTTATAAATGATCTACTTGTGTCTGCCTCCATCAAGACTGTCTCGTTTGTTTTCTTTGCTGTCCATGGAACTCTCAACATTCTTCTCAGAAACCACATATCGGCTGCCTCAATCTAGTTCTGGCTTTGCTTGTTGACCGTCCACGCCTCACATCTGTACAACAGTATTGGTTCTGTATAACATTCCAGAACTCTCTTCCTGATATTAATTGATAGGCATTTGTTGGTAAGAACGCTGGTCATCTTCTTGAATGCTGTTTTGGCTTGGCCGATTTTGCCGGTTATTTCTGATGTGCATCTGCCGTCTGGTGAAATGATCATTCCCAGGTATTTAAATTTATCAACCTGTGTCAAGGTTGTGCTATTTGCTGTTATTCTGTATGACAGGATTTCATGTTTTTACTGATGACCATGACTTCAGTCTTCCTGCTGTTTAGTACCAACTCCTTACCTTTGCTTTCTATTTCTTGTACATTCACAAGGTTTTGTAGGTCCCTTTCATTTTCTGCAATTAGCACGGTGTCATCTGCGTATCGAATTTTGTTTATCATTTTCCCTCCAACCTTTGATCCAGGGTCTTCTTCTAGGTTTCTCATGATGTTTTCGCTGTAAAGTGAAAACAGATCTGGTGACAAAACACAACTCTGTCTGACTCCTCTTTTGATGTTTTGGAAAGAGCTTATATCGTTTTTTATTCTCATTGCAGCTGTTTGTTCCCAGTACATATTCGTGATTATTCGTAGATCTTTCCCATCAACATTGAATCTCTCCAGTTGGTTGATCAATTCTTCATGTCTCACCTGATCGAAAGCCTGGGTATAGTCAACAAAGCATAAATACAAATCATTCATCTCAATTGACCTCTCTATGATAGTTCTTAGGATGTATGTGGCATTACTAGTTCCTTTCCCTTCCACAAATCCACACTGTTCATCTGCTATTTCTCTTTTGATTCTATTCCTTGTCCTCATCATGATTATTCTTAACAGGATTTTTGTTACATGACTCATCAAACTGACTGTGCTATAGAGTTCGCATTCTATAGCCCCTGTCTTCTTTGAAAGTGCAATGAAAATTGATTTTGACATATCTTGGGGGATTTTTCCAGTGTCGTAAATATCATTTAGGAGGACTGTTATTTTTTCTATGCCAAATTCCTCCAGGGCTTCAATCATCTCTGTAGTAATGTTGTCTGGTCCTGGGGCTTTTCCTGGTTTCATCTTTTTCAGTGCACACACACAAGCACACTATTACACACATACATGCCAGCATATAAACATACAATCCACAAACACATGATCATGCACACACAGACACACGCACATACGCACGAAGAACACACAAACAACTCACATAAGTAAGCATCCCAAGGACACTGCCCAGCAGTCGAACAGCAGTAGAATTGTACCTGTACTGTAGATACTGAAAACAGAGTAAATGATACACTTAAAAAGAACATTGTAGATACTGAAAACAGACTAAATGATACACTTAAAAAGAACATTGTAGATACTGAAAGCAAGGTAAATGATACACTTAAAAAGAACATTGTAGATACTGAAAACAGAGTAAATGATACACTTGAAAAGAACATTGTAGATACTGAAAGCAGAGTAAATGATACACTTCAAAAGAACATTGTAGATACTGAAAGCAGAGTAAATGATACACTTGAAAAGAACATTGTAGATACTGAAAACAGAGTAAATGATACACTTGAAAAGAACATTGTAGATACTGAAAACAGAGTAAATGATACACTTGAAAAGAACATTGTAGATACTGAAAGCAGAGTAAATGATACACTTGAAAAGAACATTGTAGATACTGAAAGCAGAGTAAATGATACACTTGCAAAGAACATTGTAGATACTGATAGCAGAGTAAATGATACACTTGAAAAGAACATTGTAGATACTGAAAGATTTCGAACAGGCAGATCAGCAGTAGAACTCTTAAAACTGACTACTAAGATGAAGCGACAATCTGCGAGACGTAAATGTCTAGTAGCAGTTCTTTTTCATATGGAAAAAAACTTACGACTAAATATAGCACTCCTGAGTATTACTCATATTAAAAAGCAATGGGCTGGACGATCATGTTTATGACAATTTCAAGTGTTTGCAAGAAAACCTAGAATTTCAAACAAGGATTGGATACGTGTATTAAACTAAACAAACTCTTGAAATGGGTATCCCAAATAAAGCTGTTATAGCTCCCCTTCTCTGTACGATATTAGTCACATGAATTACCTATTTTAGTTCAGTATGCTGGTGATCTACGTATGTGGAAGCAGATATATGTGGAAAACAACAATCTTTCCCGTTGTAAAAATTATGCAAACTAAATTCATCCGCTAGAACTTAATAAACTAGCACAATATATGACTATATCTATCTAACGAAAACATAAAGATAGTTTTATTTAACAATGATCCTAATTAGAAAAATTACATGCCCACTTTCAGACTGAGACATATTTTTCTTGAGTATGATCATTCGATGAAATTCTTAGGAGTATTCCTCAAAGCAAAATATCCATGGAGTAAGACTATTGACTACTTACTATCATAAGCCTTTAAAAAAAGTTTAAATTTCTTGAAAATAGTTTGAAAGCAATCATTGGGGCAAAATTCATCAACATTTGTACATCTTTGTAAATTGCTCATTTAGAGCATAACTAACCTATGCCCAAGAAATCTTCTTTAGTGCACCAAAACACTTATTGAACAAACTGCAGAGCACACAAAGGAAAAGTTTAAAACTTGTGCTTGGTCCTCCGTGCATGCTTTCTGCTTATGTACATACAGTGAAGGTAAGATAGTGCCTCTTGGTGAACAAAAGGAAATCACTTTTAGTAAACTTCTGTTAAGAAGCACCTCCATTTGTAATATTTTGAAACTTGAATTTAAATCAAGGTGAGACAAAATGCCATGCGCTGGCAAGGTATATTCAAATTTCAATTTCAATTTCACTTTCGCAAGATGACGTCTCCGCGCTCGGAATGAATTCCATATGCACTAACGTCACACGTGCCATGTGATGGAGAAGATCCAGAATGATCACAGTACAAGCCTTCAGCCTGCACATAAACCCACGACTTGGCCAGGTCCTGAGGTCCTACCTAGATAGTTCCATAACCCTGGGATCAAAGTGGAGTGAGGTGGCAGAGACCTCAATTTTTCCTCGGGGCCAGCACTACGAGGGCGGCGCCCATCCCCCTCCCTCGATTCAAATTCATATTCATATTCATATTTTTTATCAAGACTTCAGAAAGTCAAGAAGGCTAATTGGTCTTCATGGGGTGTGACCTGGGAAATCAACCTATCTCTCCAATGTTTTATACCGAGGCAGCTGGGCAATGCCTACTTCCTCACGATTTTCAACTGCCGTGGGATCTTTAGAGTGCACAGCCGGAAGGCACACGGGTCCGACTTGTTTTTCACCTCCATCCGAAGGACTAGACGTTCAGCTCGATTTTCCAGTCAAACTGAGGAGAAAAGTCAAGGCCTCTACAAGGAGCGAACCCTGGAACCTCGAGTTTTGTTACTGGCAGGTGAACGTCTGAACCATTCTGCGACTCTTCTCCCAACAGAGGCCCATTAGCTCAGTTTGTCCCTTGTGGGCCAGTTTTTATTTCAAGGCATCGGCCTCCTAAACGCTGGATTGGCTGACTAGTAGTGTGCAAGGTCTTCAAATGGGATGGGTAAAGGGACAAGGAATAGAATCAAAAGAGAAATAGCAGAAGAACAGTGTGGATTTGTGGAAGGGAAAGGAATTATTAATGCCATATACATCCTAAGAACTATCATAGAGAGGTCAATTGAGATGAATAAGGATTTGTATTTATGCTTTGTTGACTATACCGAGGCTTTCAATCGGGTGAGACATGAAGAATTGATCAACCAACTGGAGAGACTCAATCTGGATGGAAAAGATCTGCGAAAATCAGGAATATGTACTGGAAACAAGCAGTTGCAATGAGAATAGAAAACAATATACGCTCTTTCCAAAACATCAAAAGAGGAGTCAGACAGGGTTGTGTTTTGTCACCAGATCTGTTTTCACTTTACAGCAAAAACATCATGAGAAACCTAGAGGAAGACCCTGGATCAAAGGTTGGAGGGAAAATGATAAACAACATTCGATACGCAGATGACACCGTGTTAATTGCAGAAAATGAAAGGGACCTACAAAACCTTGTGAATATACTAGAAATAGAAAGCAAAGGTAAGGGGTTGGAACTAAACAGCAGGAAGACTGAAGTCATGGTGATCAGTAAAAAACATGAAATCCGTTCATGCAAAATAACAGCAAATGGCACAACCTTGACACAGGTTGATAAATTTAAATATCTGGGAACAATCATTTCATCAGACGGTAGATGCACATCAGAAATAGCCGGCAGAATCGGCCAAGCCGAAACAACATTCAAGAAGATGAAAAGCATTCTTACCAACAAATGCCTATCAATTAATATCAGGAAGAGAGTTCTAGAATGTTATATAGAACCAATACTGTTGTACAGATGTGAGGCGTGGACAGTCAGCAAGCAAAGCCAGAACAAGATTGAGGCAGCCGAGATGTGGTTTCTAAGAAGAATGTTGAGAGTTCCATGGACAGCAAAGAAAACAAATGAGTCAGTCTTGATGGAGGCAGACACAAGTAGATCATTCATAAGGAAGATTAGGAAAAGACAGGCAACATTCATAGGCCATTTCATGGGGAAGGGGGATTTGGAGCACCCGGTCACAACGGGAAAGCTGGAGGGAAAGAGAGCACCAGATAGACCCAGGGAGAAAATGATAGACTGACTTGCAGAGTGGCTGAAGATGAGGAGGGTGGAGGAGATGCTAGGGGCAACGAGAGATAGAGACAGATGGAAGTCCATGATCGCCAATGCCATGCGACAGGGCACCTGATGATAATGAAAGGGACCTATATGAAGCACCCTTTTCCTACCAAGAAAATAGGTCATTATACTAACTATTGACCAAGTAATGTTAGGAGAGAGAAAGCCCGGAGAGGATATTGTCAGAAAACAAGATATATCTTGCCATTTTTGCTGCTTCAAACGTCGTGTAAACGCAGAAAGGAAATGACAAGAGTATACTCCCTTTGCCGGAAAAGGATTCACGTCAGCAATGCGGTCATTTTCTATTTATATACTCGAAACTGAAACCACGGTTCAGGGCACGAAATCTTCGTGACGCGGTCCACGGAGAGAGAAAGCTGTCATGAGGATCTCGTGACGCGGTACGGAATGTGTTAAGATAGGCGGTGAACAGGATAACTTTTCTATAATACCGGTCGCCGTGGTGTAGTGTAGTGGTTAACGCAACGGACTACCGACTGGAAGTTTGTGCATTCGAATCCCCATCAGTCCCTTCGAAAAATCATTGTGGGATTTTTCGGCTCTATACGGCTCCTACACAGGGTAGGACGTGCTATGGGCTCATTGGGAAGACTTGGGACCACACAGTCAAGTCTCACCCACTTCACGAATGCGTCTTTAAGAGTGTTGCTCAAATCTTCTGACCAGCGCGCAGGTGTCTGTATCTCTCGGGCTTGGTTGACGCCAGGATATATTCTGATAGTAAGCGTAGAGTACAGCCCTGTCACGCAGTCTCAATCCAACATGGAACTCCATAGCATCATGAGTAATATCATCCTCGTCGCCATCATCATCATTACATTGTAAAAACTGTGCCAGTTTATGTGGCCCTTAAGGTGGCGTAGAAAATTGGACGAAAAAAAAAAAAACAGGTGTGCACAAAAGTAACCGCCCTGAGCGCGATGATCCTAAAAAAATATTTTCAAAAATTTTTCTATCTCAGGGTAGAATTGAACCCAAGTCTACGGCTCCATCAAAAGAAACAACCCGCCCAAAAGGAATACTAATGAAGTTTCAAATTTCACATTTGAATAGATTTTTAAACTGTTCCTTATAACTAAGTTATGTCCCAACTTAAGTCAAACTGGGCTGATTAATTCTAGCTCACGTCTGGTCGTCTTTGAGGTGTGAGGGGTTTAGCGTGTATATTTTATTTTGCTGCATTTAAGATTTCAGTGTAACGACATGAGGGGATTTCAGTTAATGAGTGGAAACGATACAGAAAAAAATGAAGACATTTGTACCTCGACTTTCTACACCTAAATCAAAGTGGATTGACTAATTCTCACTCACATCCATTCATCTCTGAGAAGTCAGACGTCTAACCGTTGTAAGTCAAATTTGTGTTAAATTCGAGGTTTCTGTATAATAGCTAGAGACAAGTTCATTCTCAAGAGAAAAACAAGAGTGAGGAACTCATATATATGTACATAACATATCCACAACGTACATCATTGCGTAGGTAAGCATGCATATCAACACTCCAAAATGGTCTCGTCAGAGTGACAAGTCCCTATTTTTGAATAAATATCAGGAAAAACGTACAGAGACACACACGCATAGGCACACACACACACGCACAACACACACACACACACACACACACACACACACACACACACACACACACACACACACACACACACGAGCGTGAGCACGCACACACACACACACACACACAAACACGCACACACACAGAGACACAAACACATAAACACACACACACAACACACACACACACAGAGACACAAACACATAAACACACACACACACACACACACACACACACACACACACACACACACACACACACACACACACACACACACACACACACGAACACATACACACGCACACGCTCACACCGACACATGTACGTTCCAAGACAAAGGGAATTAATGGGCGAGACAGTTCACAGTCAGCTAGCGTCCTTGATATACAAACAAAGGCTTAACTCTTGGAAAACAAAATATACACAGAATGTATGTATTTGTTCAAAAGCATTATCTGTCCACCATCTGCTCTTTGAATGTCCTATTTTACTTACGACATATAGACATAACAATCTCGATTTTTCATGTACTGACTCTAGAGATATCCTTTACAACAAAACTAATGATATTATTTCGGTAGTCCAGCTGATTCTCAGATCCCCTGTTGGCAGATTGTTATGAAGAGTTAATTAATTGTTGTCTGTTATTGATTGACATTGTTAACTTAATGTTCTGAATTCTTAATTGTTATTGTTCCCCTACTTACATTCAAACTATCACTACCCCTTCCCATCCCCGTCCCCCACCCTTTTTTTTTCTCCCTATGTATGTGTGTGTGTGTGTGTGTGTGTGTGTGTGTGTGTGTTGTGTGTGTGTGTGTGTGTGTGTGTGTGTGTGTGTGTGTGTGTGTGTGTGTGTGTGTGTGTGTGTGTGTGTGTGTGTGTGTGTGTGTGTCTAAAATCACTATTGTGAACAGACATTAAATAAAGATACCATTCCAATACAGTGCACAGTTCATTCCCTTGTCATCCGACACAATGCACACAATAACAAAACTTGCCTGGATGAACTTCTTACAGTAAATCAAGGGGTTCGACCAGAATTGTGTACCTGCTTTCTTTACTCCTTTCGAGATACACCATTCTGACAGGTAGCTCCCAAAATTCAGGTAAATTTTGACAGTTAGCTCTCAAACATCAGGCAAATTCTGACAGTTAGCTCTCAAACATCAGGCAACTTCTGACAGTTAGCTCTCAAACATCAGGCAAATTCTGACAGTTAGCTCTCAAACATCAGGCAAATTCTGACAGTTAGCTCTCAAACATCAGGCAAATTCTGACAGTTAGCTCTCAAAATTCAGGTAAATGGTTCTAAGCCCCAAGAACACCAAAACAGAGTTGTCTGTCTTGTAGCAGTAAAGTCAAACTGCTTCAATCCTCGGCATTGCTGATCGTCAGTTTCTCCGTCCAGAACGATATGTAAGCTGACTGCTTAGCGTCTTCTCTTGAACTTGTGATAGAAAATTGCCGCACAATTGGATTGAAGTCTGTGGAATGGCACAGTAGCGGAATATAGCTCTGGTTCATACTAAAGCCACTGTGGTGATTCTGTCGCAGAGAGACTGACAGAGCTGTTTGCTTGTCTCTCTAGGCATATCTTTAATTATTGTGATTTTTTTATTTGTTTGTTTCTTTCTTTCTTTTTTCTTTTCTTTTGTTTTCCTTTTTTTTTTTTTTTTTTTTCATTTCTTTTCTTTTTTTTTTTTTTTCTTTTTTTTCTTTTTTTTGGTTTGTTGGTTTGTTGATTAGTTGTTTGGTTGGTTGGTTGGTTGGTTGGTTGGTTGGTTGGTTGGTTGGTTGATTGGTTGGTTGGTTGGTGGGTTGGTTGGTTGGTTGGTGGGTGGGTGGGTTGGTTGGTTAGTTGGTTGGATTGGTTTGGTTTGGTTTGGTTTGGTTTGGTTTGGTTTGATTTGATTTGATTTGATTTGATTTGATTTGATTTGATTTGATTTGATTTGATTTCGTTTCGTTTCGTTTCGTTTCGTTTCGTTTCGTTTTGTTTCGTTTTGTTTTGTTTTGTTTTGTTTTGTTTTGTTTTGTTTCGTTTCGTTTCGTTTCGCTTCGCTTTGTTTCGTTTTGTTTCGTTTCGTTTCGGTGGGAGGGGGTCTGCTCTTGTTACTGTTTCTATGCTCATTCTCCATCATCTAGTTCTAAATCTCAACACAACAGTCAGAAGCATCAGAAATAACAGTTGAAAGATTTCCAGGAGAAGCACTGCTGTAGAGCTTGGAGTCATCTGTTCAAAAATGATATTTGATGTTGTGCTGACCGATGACATTGGCAAGTGGTGAGATGTAGAGTGTGAAGAGGACCGGCTCAAGTACAGAGCCTTTGGGTACCCCATATGCCAGTTAAACTGGCTTGAACCTAGACTCATTTACCATGACTGACTGAAAACGGTCGGACAAAAACCAGGAAAGAGCATTACCTGGGATTCCGAATGTGTGTTCCAGTTGAGATGGGAGAATAGTGTAGTCAACAATGTCAAAGGCAGCAGAAAGATCTAAGAGACTAAGCAGGGAAATTCAGCCATAGCCAGCTGAAAGCAACAAATTATTCATAATGTGAACGACAGCAGTTTCGGAGCTGTGGTCAGAGTGATTAGCTGATTGAAAAGGATGGTAAACATTGTTCGCTGAGAGATAATTATTCAGCTGTTTCAAAACTACTTCCTCAAAGAGCTTGGAAAGGAAAGGCAAGTTGGAGACAGGACGAAAATTTTCGGGATGATAAGGATCGAGATTATTCTTTTCCAACAGAGGTCCAACAATGACAGATCCGTAAAGCAGATGAAATTTGAAGTTAAGATCCCAGTCTTCCAAATGAGGCCGTAGCATGTTCAGCCCTGGGTAGCAGCCAGTCAGGGCCAAACATTCCCATAATAATCTTTTGGGCCGATGGGGGCTCAAACCCACGACATTCCCGTCACTACAGAGTCTGTTGCACTGATCAGTGTTCCACGTTGACTGGTGTCTCTGAACGTTCTTGTTAAGAAACAATATTAAGAAAGCGCATTCTACTTCGATGTCAACACTGAACACAATATCGCCTGCTACCCAATTCTGCTCGTTTTACAATTGACTGAATGTGATTGTATATTCAATAATCAAAATTGATTTATATTGATAATTATCTTGGTGTTACTCGAAAATAAATATAATTTAAGCAGTAACTGAATTATTCACCATGTGAATCTCGGATGCATTATATTCTGAACGTGTTGCATGACAGAAATGGATTGACCGTTTGAATGTGATACTGTTAACTCCACTGTATCTATCAGTATGTTTGCTGATTTATGGTGTAAGGCTTGGGGGGGGGGGTTGAGTTTGTTCAAGAGGGATTCATTGTACTTGGACAATTCAAATCCACTCCACCCAAGTTTGCCTGCAATTATCTGGTAAATAAATTCTTGAGCCTGTGCAAAAGCTTTGTGCTGGCAAGGTCTTCAAATGGGGAGGCGGGGGGAATCTATGAAACGCTGACATTACCAGTATGCTTGGATCATCAAAATGGGCGGTGAACAAGCCATTTTTCATGCTGCAAAGTGGAATTCAACTTAAGACGTGAGATCTCAAGTACATAGCACTTTTTAAGAAACAGCCTTCGTAAAAAAATCTGGTGGTCCGTTTCTCAGTTTTTGCAAGAACATGCAGTAGATATGCAGGACATATTCAATAGATCAGCGTCACCATCATCATCATGAATATCATCATCAATATCATCATCGTCGTCGTCATCATCATCATGATCATCACTGCTCTACCATCGTTAGTATTATCATCATTATCATCACCATCATCATATTAATCATCAATATCATTAATATTGCCATAATCAATACCTTCATCATCGTTATCTTTATCATACACCTACATACTCCGTATTTCAAGACCTTGCCAAGAGGTCTTGCCTTTTCCGCAGACACTAAATGAGCTTGCTGCATAATTACTGCATCGTTAATTGAGCTTGCATGAAATGGGTCGATTGCATTGAAGCAGTCTTGTAAAAAAAAACTCCAAACTCTTACACTCTAACTCCTCCACAACATTATCATTGACAAGGCAATGCTTCACTTACTCACTCACCTCATAAGCACTGGTGATTTTCAGAGGATGCAGCAGTGGGATCACGATAAAGATGGACAAAATCTGAGAGAGCAGGTACCCCATAGTTGCCCACCACCATTGAATTCCATAGATGTACACTTCCGCCGGAAGTCCCAACATCATAATGGAGGACTCGAAAGACACCATGAGAGAGATGGCAACGGGAAGAAACTTCATAGACCTTCCTCCTACTAGGTATTCCGAAGTCGTTCTCTGCCGATCTCCTGCCAAGGCATAGTAGATGCCGATGCCGATCGACACGACGATAGTAGTGCCGAATACGATGTAATCGGCAATGTGGAAACTGTGGCTAGGATCCACCATGATGGTGGTCGTGATTGTGGTCGATAATTAAAGGTGGTAGATGAAGGTTTCGCTGTTTTCACTTGTTTCTGGAAGATAAATGGTTTTCGGCTGTGAATTTCTTTTATGAATGTTGTTTTGTATGTATGTATGAGCTTGGAGTGGTGGTGATGTGTGGTGGTGGTGGTGGTGGTTTGGTGTGGTGCGTGTGAAGATAGGTGTGTATGTATGTGGGAGTGTGTTTGGGTGATTGTGGGGGTGGTGGTAGTGATGGTCTGGGAGTAGTAGTGATGGGGACGGTAGTGGTGATGGAGGTGGGGGTGATGATGTGCGGGTGTGTTGGTGGGTGTTTGGAGAGGTCATCGTCTTGCAAGAGTGTATGTGTATAGACTATTTTGATGTCTTCATTAAAAACAAATTCAAACACGAAATGCATACCAAGATAAAATCAGGTGCAAATTCACATGCAGTGAATAGATTAGATTTAAACCATGTATGTGCGAGAGAGAGTAGGAAAGAGAGAGAGGGGGGGGAGAAAAAGAGAGAAAGAGACGGGGAAGAGAGAGATAGAGAGAGCGGACGGAGGAGGGACGGGGAAGTGAGAGAGAGAGGGAGACAGAGAGCGAAGAGAGAACAGAAGAGAAGAAAAACAAGAACAAGAACAAGAAGAAAGCAGAAAAGACAATTTTAACAATATGTTGTGATTTTGAAACTCGCCAGTTGTGGATCTTGTGACATTCGCCTGAAACCAATGCAAAGTATTAATCAGACTATAAAAGCAATTGTATTGATTCTGTAGAATGATGTCAGTCTTTCGGAATAGTTCATTCTAAAATTATAAAAATACGCAATTATCATTTCATTTTTAAACTCTCTGTCTCATACAACACACACACACACACACACACACACACACACACACACACACACACACACACACACACACACACCACACACACAGATATATAGATACACATATACATGTAAATGTATACATGCATACATATATATCTATATATTCATTCATATATGCGTATATGGCTACATATATATATATATATATATATATATATATGTATACATACATATATATATGTATGATATAGTGTAATTAATTATATTCATTATATTTATATATATATATACATATATATTAATATATATATATATATATATATATATATTGAAAAGAACAAAGTCATTCCAGTAAACCAGACATGTTTTTAAAAAAGCGAGTCTACATACTTAAACTTGCAATTCACATCATACAACAGTTGGCACACAGGAAAATAATTTTAGCAATGTGAAAAAAGCTTATGATCAAATTTGGCACAAATGTTTAAAGTACAAGCTGAAGTCCACTGGTTTATCTGATGATAGGTATAATTGCATGAAATACTATCTAACCATCAGAAGAGATCAAACAAGGGTGGGAGTACGCTATCTACGTTACCTCGACATGGGAATCCCACAAGGTTCGTGATAGCACCCATCCTATTCAATGTCCAATTCAAAATCTTTCCTAACGTCCTTTCAAATTACGGTATTCTATTGCAGTAGTGGATGAATGTTACTTTAAAAAAGACAACCTCACAAAGAGCGCAGAATTACATAAAGAAGTTTCATCACTCTGATCTTGATTATATCGGAAATATATGTTGCAATTTGGAAAATGGTTTGTCTTTGTCAAAAGGCGAAACTAATACGACGGCATTTAATCTAAGTGTTAACTCAAATAATTTGACTATTTTCAAACTGTTTGATGGAGTGATGCACCACAAACAGATTGTAATTATTTTGGAATATCAGTAATACCGAAATTCGTCTAGTGTATCCACTTGGATTATATTTCTTCTTGTTCTTCTAGTCTCGTTCTTCTCTTCTTCTTCTTCTTCTTCTTCTTCTTCTTCTTCTTCTTTTTTCCCATTAGTTACAGCTGGATTACTCGCTATTAGTGTATTCCTTAGATTATCTGGTAAACCTACAACCCGTGTTCTTCAACGTAGATTTCTTTGTTGATTGAAAATTTGTATTGCATGCCTCACAGAATTCTAATACTGAAACAAGACATGATTTAGTTATTGAGGCAAATCATTTAACACATTATTTTAAGTTAAAAAGTATGGATGTCTGTTTCTGCTGAGCGCCTTCTGATGTGGGTCTTCATGGCAATGAAGCAGGTGACAGAGCAGCAAAAAGGTTAGAAAAAGTATGCACGGTTCTGATAAATCTATACAAATGCACGTTCACACTTCAGTGAAAGAAGCTTACAACTTGCTAGAATCAGCGTCATGAATTCGATTTCATATTATATAAACGAAGAGTATGTGTTCCAACCTACGAGAAAAATATGCAGTATTTCTCCCGATGACATCTGAGATCAGGTGTTGCTGTTTACTTTCTTCTTCCTCTAAATGCTTTGAAAACGAAATATTGTAAGATTCCTTAATGTGTTTGCGGCAAGCAATTCACATTGTATCACTGCCCGTCTCACCGCAAAAAAAAACTGCTTTTCCTTTTACAGAAAGTGCATAAAAACTATCTTGAAGCACATTTCAAAGAAATAACACCAGTTCCTGTTATGTTAACTGAAACTGCAGAATCATTGGTACACGGTCCTAAATGTATGTTATTTTGATGTATATGAAGTTTGTGCTTTATCGAGTTTCAGCTTCATCTGTCTACTAACACATGTCTCCGTTCCTGTCTTCATCTTTTCATTTTACACACTTTTTATCTCGTATTCTGACCCCCTTCCCGTCATTTTTTGTTTGTTTGTTTGTTTTTCATTATTTGATTGGTTTCGTTTAAAATCATTTATTGTGAAAAGACATTAAATGAAAGAAGCAAAGATCTCCCACATACAGACACACACACACACACACACCACTCAGACACACACACGTGCGCACACACACACACACACACACACTTACTCACACAAACACAAAACACACACACACAACAACACACACACAAATCACACACACAATATACACACAAAACACACACACACACACACACACACACACACACACACACGCACACGCACACACGCACACACACACACACACACACACACACACACACACACACACACACACATACACTTTGTCTAAAAGCACATATGAATAAACATTAAAAGAAATGACGAAGCAACACACACAAACACGCACACACACACACGCAAACACACACACACACACACATACAAACACACACACACAAACAAACAACACACACACACACACACACACACACACACACACACACACATACAAACACACACACACAAACAAACACACACACACACACACACACACACATACTCACACACGCGCGCGCGCAAACACATGTACACACCTTACTCTGTACTCTGTAGAACGTTTAAAATCATAGCAGGAGATCGCAAATCCATCAGCAATTGTTTTGTGTTTGACACACTGAGGTCAATATAATTCGTATTAATCCAAGATATGAACTTTTCAACTTTCTTTCAGTTTCATTGTTTGCTTTCTTTTCTAATAGGATAATGTTACTGTAGTTTCAAAAAGGCCAGGTAAAATATGATATGTTGTTCGCAAGAACAATAGTGTCAATACAATTGTACAGTTGATAGATGCATACCTTTGCATAGTGAGAGTGCTGCCCACACACCTACAACAACAACAAAAAAGAAGAAGACAGAAGAAGAAGGAGAAGAAAGAAGACTGAGAATATCTACAGTTTTACAAACCTGATGATAAAACTGAAGATATCTACAGTTTTACAAACCTGATGCTAAGACTGAAGATATCTACAGTTTTATAAACCTGATGCCAAGACTGAAGATATCTTCAGATTTACAAACCTGATGCTAAGACTGAAGATATCTACAGTTTTACAAACCTGATGCTAAGACTGAAGATATCTACAGTTTTATCTACAATTTTACAAACCTGATGTTAAGACTGAAAATATCTACAGTTTTACAAACCTGATGATAAGACTGAAGATATCTACAGTTTTACAAACCTGATGCTAAGACTGAAGATATCTACAGTTTTATCTACAATTTTACAAACCTGATGTTAAGACTGAAAATATCTACAGTTTTACAAACCTGATGATAAGACTGAAGATATCTTCAGTTTTACAAACCTGATGCTAAGACTGAAGATATCTACAGTTTTACAAAGCTGATGCCAAGACTGAAGATATCTACAGTTTTACAAACCTGATGTTAAGACTGAAGATATCTACAGTTTTACAAACCTGATGTTAAGACTGAAGATATCTACAGTTTTACAAACCTGATGCTAAGACTGAAAATATCTACAGTTTTACAAACCTGATGATAAAACTGAAGATATCTACAGTTTTACAAACCTGATGCTAAGACTGAAGATATCTACAGTTTTACAAACCTGATGGTCAGGTCGCGAATCTAACGGCAGTCTGAAAGAAAAAAAGGCCACAGCAGAATCGGTACGCATTTAAGTTGCGATAGCCTTTTGAAAGCCTCGCTTTCATATTTTAAAACAGCTTCGGTGTTGTGGTGGAGAACTCGTATGCTGAAGAGTGCGTGTATAATTGGGTATATTAATGCGCTGCCTCGTACATTAATGTGCTGCCGAGCTCTCTGATTTCACACCAGTGTCTGTATGAATATGCCATTTCATTGTTTTGGTTAGTCCCCATCAGGAGGGCCAAGGCGTTTCAAAGATAATGAGACTTTTATGAAACAGTAATATAAAAACAATCCTAACTCTGAAGACTCTACGTGTGTGCGTGCGTGTGTGAATGAGAGAGTGTGTGTGTGTGTGTGTGTGTGTGTGTGTGTGTGTGTGTGTGTGTGTGTGTGTGTGTGTGTGTGTGTGTGTGTGTGTGTGTGTGTGTGTGTGTAAGTGTGTATGCATGTATGATTAATTACATGTTTTTGATCTTCAAGACTACTTCTTGTATGTCTTTGTGTATGAGCTTTTGTGTTTGTGTATGCGTGTGTATGTTCGTTCGTTCGTTCTTTAATTTAACGTCTTTTCACTATAAGTGATATTAGACGGGGGAGGGGGGGAGGGGAAATTATTAAAAAAAAAAATTTTAAAAAGTGAACAAAATAAAATGTAGAACGATAGTTGGACGGGTTGGATTTGGGCAGAGGGAAGACAGAGGAAAAAGACATTAGCAGGTGGGGGAACAGTAAAATGGAACGAGAACTTAACACTAACAATTAACTTCAATAACGTGAAGGGAAATTGTAACACTAAAATACAAACCGAATAAAGTTAAAGTAATGCATTAACAGGACTGTGAACTAATGATTCTGAAATTCTAACTAACAACGTTTGATCTGATGTAATTTTCTGGAAATGATTTTCAGAATACTTTTCTTGAGTAAACATTTTCGGTAAAAAAGAACGTAGCATTTTGCAGTAGAATAAACAGTGAAACAGTGTGAACTGTTCGCCGCAAATACACTTGACATTTTTACAATATTTTGTTCTCAATGCGTTTAGCTGAATACGAAAACAAACAGCAACAATCGATCTCAAATGATACATAGAAGAATACTGCAATTTTTTACATACATTTTGAACGGTAAGTTTTATCATTTGTTGTGACACAAACTGTTCATCTGAATGTTCAAGAAATCGAGTCCATGAGGCTGATTCGAGCAAGTTGCAAGCTTCTTTTACGGAGGTATGAACATGTAATTCTATAGCATTATCAGCATTCTGGGCGCCTTGCTTAGCTGCTCTGTCAACTACTTCGTTGCCGTGAAGACCAACATGAGAAGGCACCCAGCATAAACTGATATCTGTACCTTTGACCCTTAAACGATGTATAAGATGATTTGCCTCAGTAATTAAATCAGGTCTTGTGTCGGCATTAAAAGACCGTAAGGCATATAATACAGATTTTGAGTCAACAAAGAGAACTACTTTGAAAGACATGGTTTTAAGATTTACTAGATAATGCAATGCTTGATTAATAGCGACTAATTCCGCTGTAAAGATCGATAAGTTTGCCCCAACGAAAAATGACTTTTTTATCTTAAATTTTGGAACATAAAAAGCTGCTCCAGCACATTTATTTTCTAAGACTGATCCATCGGTAAAAATGTGAAGGTGGGTACGGTATTTTTCATCGATGTGTTCTCTTGCTGTGGATATCGAAATGTTGACGTTTTCAGATTTCTTAGCGTCTGTATAATCAATATCAAAAGAGGCTTTTTGCATTTCACATGTAGGGATAGGCGTTGTTGATGGTGTCTCAGCTATTTCATCCATATTTATGTTAGACTGTTTGACCAAGTCAGATATGTAAGTTGAAACAGTCATTTGTGATGAAATGCTTTTTGCTCGCTTTGGAAAGTCAACATCAGACCTGATTTTAATTTCCTTACTCACAAAATTGTCCGTTTGTGAAGTAGTTCTAACTGCAAATTTTGCTGTCGCTAGCTCACGATAGTTGTTCAGAGGCAGAATTCCAGCAACTTTGTACGTTTCCAGATTAGAGGCATGAGTAGGGACACCTAGAGCAATTTTAATACTTTTGCAGTCTAAGCTTTGTATCTTCTTTAATAAATATTTTGGTGCACTGAAAAACACTTCTTGCGCATAGGATAATTTAGATCGTACAAGTGCTGTTGACAGATGAATTAGTATGTTCGTATCCATTCCCCAAGGTAATCGGCTTATTATCTTTAGAAAATTTAGGGCTTTTCTTGCTTTTGTTGAAATATAATCAAAATGGACATTCCAGTTTAATTTCGATGTCATAAAGACTCCAGAAATTTTACAACCTGTTTGTAATGTAACACTTCACCAAGCAATCTGAAAGTAGGCAAGTTACTTAAAGTACCACCAGAATTAAATAGCATCATGTTAGTTTTTTCCGCTGACAACGACAGACCATTTTCTAACATATAGTTTCCAAGATTATCAAGATCAGATTGATACAATTTCCTAATGTAATTCTGTGCTCTCTGTGGAGTTGTCTTTTTTAAAGTAATATTCATCCAAATACATATATCATCAGCATACTGTGCCAAAACAACACGATTTGAGAGTGCTTTAGGAAGATCCTGTATAAGGATATTAAATAAAAGCGGTGCTATCACTGAACCTTGTGGAATTCCCATATCAAGATGTCGTGAAGTAGAATAACTAGTTCCCACTCTTGCCTGAATAGTTCTATTGGCTAAAAAATACTTAATGTAATCATACATATTGCCAGATAAACCAATAGATTTCAGCTTGTACAATAAACGCGTATGCCAAACTTGATCGTAAGCTTTTTTCACATCAAAAAATGTAGCTAAAAGACTTTTTCTGCGGGCAAACTCTTTCTTGATGTGAGTGGTAAGTTTAACCAGGTGCTCAACTGTAGATCTCCCTTTTCTAAAACCAGCCTGATTTACTGGAATAACGTTATTTTTATCACAGTAATGTACAAGTCTGGTTAATACCAATTTTTCCAATAGTTTGCTCGTATGGGACGTTAAAGCAATAGGTCTGTAACTGTTTTTATTGTTTTTAGGCTTTCCTGCTTTTAATACTGGTATAACAACAGACGTTTGCCATAATTGTGGTATAGTTCCACCAGCCCAGCATTTCTGAAAAATTTTGTGTAAAAAAATAATATAGTTTTCTGGAAGATGTTTAATCATTTCAGTTGAAACTGCATCAACACCTACCGAACTCCTTTTGTTGCGCAGAGACAAGATAGTGTTTTTTAACTCTTCTAAGGTGATTGGAGAATTAAACCAGAGATCATTTTGAGGTATTGGATCAGTGTAGATAGGGTTGTTAGCTGCCATTTCCCTGTAGTGTTTGCAGGTAGGAGTCAAACCATCTACTTTACTATTTTGGGCAAAAAGTTCCACAAAAGTTTCAGCTTTGTCCATGTCGGAAAGAAATTTGTGACTTGTATCAATCATTATTGGACACCTAGGTAAGTTGGCTCCATTTTTCATTTGATTCATTTTTGTCCATACTTTATGGAAATCCTTGAAATCTGAAATTTCTTTTGTGCAGTATGATGCCCAGTAATTTTTCTTTGCTTCAGCGATGATTTTATTACACTGGGTGTTAGCTTTTTTCATTTCCATATGATCTTCAGGTTTCCTGCTTTTGATGTAGATTTTGTATTTCTCTTTTTTATACTGAACTGCTTGCTCACATACCTCCGTCCACCAAACATTACCCAAACGGTTATTAGACTTAAAAGTTTTGAGTTTCGGGATGGAAAGGTCTGCAGCAGCTAGAACTGACTCCTGGAATTTAGAAAACATAACGTCTACATTTTCACTGTCATAATGTGTGAAATCTCGATTAGAAAGAACAGTCTGAAACAAGGACCAATCAGCGCGTGTATAATTATATTTTGGTATAATATCAGGAATGCTGTCTTTCATCCTGATGTTTTCGTTAGTTAGTGTTATGAGGATAGGTAAGTGATCACTTCCTAAAGTATCTCTGTGAGTGTCCCAGGTACAGCAGGGTACTAATTCTGGTGAGATTAAAGACAGATCGATGGCTGTTGCCCGATGTTTGGAAATATCAGGAATTCTAGTGACACTCCCATCATTCAAAAGGTAAAGCGAACTGTCAACTATATTTTCTACTAAACGATTGCTTGTCACAGTACAGCAATCTTTTTCCCAAAACGGGGAGTGGGAATTAAAGTCTCCACCTATTAGCCATTTACCGTGCAGCAGATCCGGAATCGTGCGCAGCCATTCTGTGTTGTGGTCATTTGGACCTGTTGGCAGGTAGACTGACAAAACGTTCAGGATAAAAGAATTACTGAATTGTACTGTAGCGGCACAAGCGTGTAAGTCTTCAGTTGACGTTAAAACTGGGGAAGTAAATATGTGATATTGTAACTCTTTAAGTATGTATATCGCAGTGGCTACTTTCTTCCCGGGATTCCCATAGGCATACACTGGTGGATAATAGTAATTTTGGAAATTGGGAAGTTTGGTTGGTATAACATTAAGCGACTGCAGAATCAAGACTTCACACTGATTTGAGGCAAGGAAATGTTCCAGGTATGCTGAATTGGTGGAAATAGATCTACAATTCCACTGTAAAAAATTGATTTTCATAGTCGGCTAATCCCTTATTTTCAATTAACGGTGATTTGTTTGAAAATCACGTATATTTGGTTTTCTGTGTACGAGGAAAATGGGGAGGGGGGGGGGGGGGAATGATTACTTTTACTACAAAGTAAAGGTAGAAACAAAAAATGAGTAAAACTATGGAGAAAAGAAGTCCTACTAATCAAGATAAGACTTTTGATCTAGAACAGAAATAAATTATAAATAAATTAAATAATAGTATACACGCCTTCAAATGTACAGAGATTATAGTCTGAGTCCTGACTGACTAATTCCTAGCGTTTATACACTTTCACCAAGAGAACTGTCAGAGATGACGAGGAAAAAGTCCTGTGACATGAAACGTTGGTCACTGTAGATCTACTACTATTCATTCAAAACATGTTGTATGACAGCCACCACGGTTCATAGCTGTCAAAATAGGGGAACGGTCCTCGGGAGAATCTAGAGGCGTGTGGCCGTGAAGGTCGTGATCCTCCTGGTCTTCTAGGCGTCTCCCAAAATAGATCCCGAATGTGTCTACCCAGGTTCCCCGCTATCACGCTGCTTCCTCTGGCGGTGGGGTGAATATTGTCCTGTAGAAACTGCTGGTTAGTTCGAAGGTTATCATGGGAGACAAATGATAGATTTTTTATGTTAACAAGTTCAGCAGATAAAAAGGCGTTAAACAAATTCCGCCGAACTTCCATACGTGAATGTCGTACAGGGGCGACCTTGCTGATGACTATCTTTGTGTTTGGATATTTTTGTGTTATATGTTTGATGGAAGAAGCTAAATTTTGTGTTGTTGCTTTGAGATCTTTGCTATTCAGTTCGTGGACACCACAGTGTAAAACAATACAGTCTGCAGGATTGTCAAAGTTGGAAAGTGACTTGTCTAAAGATTTTTGTATGTCATGAATGTTATTCACAGTACTTGAGTGTCCTTCAAAACCATAAGATCGTCCCAGTCGTCTCGAGTGGACACCTTTCAACACTGAATCATGGATAGTCAGAACATAGGGAAGGTCGTGGTTTGTTTTAAGTTGTTCTGAAATCTTTTTGGTGTGTGACGTTGCGTCCTTGAGCTGTGATGTGACGTCTTTAGCTTTTTTGATGTCATGGTGTTCTTTCCCGTCTTTGGTTTTCTTTTCAAGCTCTGTTTTCGCTCGAGTATTGCTGCTAGTTTTTGTTGTGTTTGATCGTTGTGCCTGTTGGACGTCCTGCCTGCGTGTGTGCTTTTGTTTTAGAACGTCTGCGTACGTGGGAGTTGTTGTGGAATTATCTGTCTGTGTATGACTGTTCCTGGTCGGTTTGATGGTGGCGGTTGCTGTCGACCGGGCCTCGATCTGCGCAAGCACAGTCCTTTCTAAGGTACTGACCTGGTTGCGCAGATCCAGTACGATGTTTTTTAGTTCAACGATCGTACTCACGAGTTCCGCAGAGCTGGGTATAGATGTGATGGAAGTTGTCCCGCTCTGCGTGCCGTGGTAACCGCGGTCGAAGCGCCATTTGAAGGGACAGTCTCTGCCTTTTCGATCCTGTCTCGCTTGTCGCTGGTCGACGGCCTCTCGTAATCAGTCTTTTCCGCAGACGCAGCTTCTTGCCTCTGTTCAGCAAGGCGCCCCCGCCTTGTCCTGGTCATTTGAGACTATTTCCAGTTATCTCTGACTGCCGAAATTTTTATCCGTCAGGAGTCTCCGCCATCTTGAATGCGTGTCCGCGTGTGTATGTGTGTACGTGTGTGTGTGCATGTGTCTATGTGAGTGTATGAGTGTGTGTGTGTGTTTGTCTGTGTGAGTCTGTGTGTGTCTGTGTATCTGTCTGTCTGTGTGTCTGCTAGTGTGCGTTGTCTTTGTGACCTTGGCTGTTGTCACGTAGCAAAATTAGAAGAAAAAAAGAAGTCACTGACCTTAGGAAGTTGATATTTGTTTAGAATTCCATTGAAGTCATTTCAAGAGGGATTCACTGCGTTCGGACAGCTCCATATACGCTCCATCCAAATCCGCCTGCAGTTATCTGACAGACTTATCCTGAGCCTGCACAAAACCCTATGCGCTTGAAACGGGAAAGGGGAGAAGGGACCTATCAAACACTAAGCTGGCACCACCAGAATGATGGAAACATTAAGATGGGCCGCGAACAGACCAGTTTTTAATGTTTGCTGGAGGGGATTAAACTCAAGATATCAGATCTGGAGTCCATGGCTCTACCATCCAGCCCGCCTGTTGAATTCCATGATGTAGTTTAACGTTACGGAGGAATCGGTGAGACACGCCCGCGTAGACCCGCCATACGCCATACCAAAAAAAACATCAAACCATCACTGAAGATGAATATGATGATCTGGTTTGTTATGTAACAAAATAGCTTAACAAAACATCAAAAACAACAACAACAACAACAGCCACCAATATTGCACATCATGACTCACATAGAAATTGTTGATTTGTAATTTCAGCGGGTAATTGTTGAAGTGATGCATCTATCCCTCCATCATCATCATCATCATCAGGTGCCCTGCCGCATGGCGTTGGCGATTATGGACCTCCATCTGTCTCTATCTCTTGTTGCCTCAAGCATCTCTTCCCCTCCTCGTCTTCAGCCACTCCGCAAGTCCGTCTAGCATTTTCTCCTGTACCCGGTGCTCTCTTTCCCTCAGCTTTCCCGTTGTGACCAGGTGCTCCAAATCCCCCTTCCTCATAAAAGGGCCTATAAATTTGCCTGTCTTTTTCTAATTTCCTTATGAGTGATCTACTTGTGTCTGCCTCCATCAAGACTGTCTCGTTTGTTTTCTTTGCTGTCCATGGAACTCTCAATATTCTTCTTAGAAACCACATCTCGGCTGCCTCAATCTTGCTCTGGCTTGCTTGCTGACTGTCCAAGCCTCACATCCGTACAACGTATTGGTTCTGTATAACATTCAAGAACTCTCTTCCTGATGTTAATTGATAGGCATTTGTTGGTAAGAATGCTTGTCATCTTCTTGAATGCTGTTTTGGCTTGGCCGATTCTGCCGGCATCTCTTCCACCCTCCTCGTCTTCAGCCACTCCGCAAGTCCGTCTAGCATTTTCTCCCTCCATTACAATAAATTACATTATGGAATTCTATACAAACTTTGACTGCCCAGTTGTCAGTGCTGGTTTACATTTCTAATTCAGTTTCTTGTAGTTTACGGAAATACATGATATGTGAGGCTATGAAGTTGTTGGTTGGTTGGTTGGTTGGTTGGTTGGTTGGTTGGTTGGTTGGTTGGTTGGTTGGTTGGTTGGTTGGTTGGTTGGTTGGTTGTTGGTTGGTTGGTTGGTTGTTGTTGTTCGTTGTTCGTTGTTCGTTCGTTCGTTCGTGTTGTTTGTTTGTTTGTTGTTTGTTTGTTTGTTTGTTTGTTTGTTTGTTTGTTTGTTTTTCACCACTCTTAGCACCATTTTCATTCAAATGCAAACAGTCAATACACCAATGTATATTTTCACCTTGCATGATTCGGTGTTTATTATTCCATCATCACTTCAATGAGATTCCTATCATTTATTTTTCATCCAGCTGTAAAAAGTGTTTTCACTACCACACCATACTTATTGTCACTGGTGTAGCCAGTCTGTACATTTCAACTTGTTCACACTGAAAATGAAAATGTATATAAAAAAGACAATAAAGAAACTGACTTGTAAACAAAGTCAGCATGGAATGCACGGATGAAGTCACAAGGTTTGGATTATTGTCCCCTCTGAATTTATATAATACAAGACAAGACAGGCGCAAATTTTCGGCTAACTGGCCTTTGTCAAGCGTAAGATTACAAACAACAAACACCAGATACAAAACTTTTGAGAAAAAGACTGAAACTTCCCTGCTGCTGTGTCCAAATTTTTCTCAAAATTTTTGTATCTGGTGTTTGTTGTTTGTAATCGTACGCTTGACAAAGGCCAGTTGGCCGAATATTTGCGCCTGTCTTGTCTTGTTGTATTAAATATGCGTTCGTATTCTTCTTTCGTGTTTTTTCTGGTTTCCTGTTTGCTTGAACGCGGGCAGTCACACTTGTTTTGGATTTCGCTCTGAATTTATAAAGAAATGTGACGAAATCAATCCAGTGTTTATCCCTGCATCATCAGCCATCAGTCTTTGTCCTCTACCTGTGGGGTGTCCATGATCTCTGTCTTGACTGTTTTATGATAAAGCTGGTGGAAGATTGAAGCCTTTGGCCCAGCTGCTTTCTTTATAACCCTTTCCCTCCCGCACCCTGTCCACCAGCATTCTGCATTGTCAAATATGACAGCAAAACCAAAAACTGAACCCTTTGACTCTCTCTCACCCCTATCCACCAGATTCCTACAGGATATATTATGATAGTAAGCGTAGAGTATAGTCCTGTCACACAGTCTCAATCCTAGCGGAAACTCCATAGCATCATGATTATCATCCTCTATTATGATAGTAAGCATAGAGCACAGCCCTGTCACACAGTCTCAATCCTAGTTGGAACTCCATGGTATCATGATTATCATCCTCTATTATGATAGTAAGCATAGAGCACAGCCCTGTCACGCAGTCTCAATCCTAGTTGGAACTCCATAGCATCATGATTATCATTCTCATAGACATCATAATCATTGCATTATAAAAGCTGTTCCAGCTTCTGTGGCCATTAAGGTGGCGTAGAAAATAATGGGACGAAAAAAAATAGATATTCCTTGACTTAACATGGCTGACGAAGCCGCACTTCTGAAAAACCATAATCCCCTACATTTTGGGCGACGTTCCTAATCCCTTGGCCACTGTGTCTTTGGATGAGGGTCACTGGTTCCTCGTAGAGCACAGCAATCACGTCTCACATGTTCCTGTAATAGGTTTTGTTCTTTCAAGATATTCTTTTAAACAATCTTCTGCACAAACTTAGTTGATTTTTTTTTGGGGGGGAAGGGGGCGTTTCGGTGTTGCTTTTTTGGTTTGGTTTGGTTTGGTTTGGTTTGGTTTGGTTGTTTGGTTTGGTTTGGTTTGGTTTGTGTTTTTGGTTTGGTTTGGTTCAGTTCAGTTTGGTTTAGGTTTCTTATTTTGTTTGTCTGTTTTTTTGTTTTGTGTGTGTGTTTGTGTGTTTGGTTTGTGTTGGTTGTGTTGGTTGGTTGGTTGGTTGCTTGGTTGCTTGCTTGTTGCTTGGTGCTTGGTTGCTTGTTGTTGCTTGTTGTTGTTGGTTGCTTGGTTGTTGGTTGTTGGTTGGTTGGTTGTTGTTTGTTTGTTTGTTTGTTTGTTTGTTCGTTTCGTTCGTTCGTTCGTTCGTTTGTTTGTTTGTTTGTTTGTTTGTTTGTTTGTTTGTTTTGTTTGTTTGTTTGCTTGTTTCTCTAGAAATGGTGCTAGCTCTAAAACATGCCGTGTAAATCATGGATTTAAAATCTGAACTACACACCAGTCTTTTGAAAATGTTATCCATTGAATCTTAATTGAAATGAATTATTTGAACTCTCTGGACAGTCACCGGTGATAATATGGCACAAAGCTTACGGTGATAATATGGCACAAAGCTTTAAAGAGATTTTTAATGATGACTCTGGGAATTTTGCTGTCTCAAGTACTTGACACTATTTTCACATAGTATATATCTATGTGTCTTGGTTTTGGGCATTCTTCTCTCAAAAACGCCTTCATAAACCTAACCCCTAGTGTATCCGTTCCAATGAATCTGCAGCCGGCGGTTTATTTTGTTGTTGTTTTTCAATCGATGACGCTGCTTTTCTAGTTGTACTGAGTGCATACAGCATAATCCTGTCTTTTTCAAGTGTGTTACAAATTTTATCAGGACACTCGTAGAGGCTGAAAAGGGAACGGCACACAATTAGCAAAATAGAATATTTTTCCACCCTCAGAGATACAGCTCATACTGTCTTCTTGTAGACTGCCTTCAGGATTCGCACAAGATTTCACAAGTCTCTCCATAACTCCATGCTCGGATTAATTCTTTGATAATGTCAATGCCAGCAATGGAAGTGTAGTTATCGTTTTTAAGGAACTTTTTGCTTTCTTGCTTGCTTGCTTTCTTGCTTGCTTGCTTGTTTGTTTGTTTGTTTGTTTGTTTGTTGTTTGTTTGTTTGTTTGTTTGTTTGTCAAAACATCAAAAGAAGGGTTAGTCAGGGATTTGTTCTGTCACCAGAATCATTTTCACTTTACATCATGAGAAATCTAGATGAATGCCCTGGGATAAAGGATGGAAGGAAAATGATATATAATTAGAAAATTAAATTATACCTACGATAGGAGGTTGCAGTTTAACTGGAATTATTACGAGCCTATTGTTGAGGAAGGAGAAGTTACGTTGAGTACTGGAGCGCACAGCGTTGCAGGCAAATTTCAGAGCTGTATGACCACTAGATTTACGCCATATGGTAGCATAACTGATCATTACCACAAGCACTAATTGGGAGGGACGTAAATTCTTCTTCCTCCACAATAGGCTTGTAATAGTTCCCATTAAAGTGCAACCTCCTGGCGTAGGTCTAGTTTAATTTTGTAATTGTTACTCGCCTATTGCTCCCCGGAAGGGAAGCTACGTTGAGACTTTTGAGAAAGTATGGACAGTGGCCAACAAACATAGTAGACCCCGTCATATTATGCCAGGAGTCTGATTTATTTACATTTTGTACACTGATTTGCAAAAGTCCATTTTATTTACAGTTCACATGTCCACCAAGAAGATCATTGATAAGGAAGATTAGGAAAAGGCAAGCAACATTTATAGGCCATTTTATGTGGAAAGGGTAATTAGAGCACTGGTCACAACAGGAAAGCTGGAGGAAAGAGAACACCAGGTAGACCCAGGGAGACAATATTGGACGGACTTGCAGGGTGGCTGAGGACAGAGAGGGTGGAAGATGTGCTTGCGGCGACAAGGGATAGATGCTATTGGAGGGCCATGATAGCCAACGCCATGCGGCAGGGCACATGATGATGATGATGATGATGAATGATGATGATGATGATGATGATGATGACGACGACGGCGACGACGACGACGACCTCGACGATGATGATGATGATGATAATGATGATGATGATGATGATGATGATGATGATGACGACGACGACGACGACCTCGACGATGATGATGATGATGATGATGATGATGATGATGATGATATCCATCAAGCACTTTCTGACTGAAACTTGTACTGTTTTGTCTCTTACAAAATTTACTGAATGTCCTTTCATTAGTCCAACCAGCTGCTTTGAAGATAGTTTTCATTGAAACCCCCACTTTGGCCGCAACGCTACAGCTAGCGGCCCTGGTTGATTGTGCACTATATTTTTTAGTGTCAATACCAGGGCCCGCAAGTACTTCTTTCACCCAGCGCGCCAACGTCTGCTTACTCACAGGCGCATGAGGTTTTGTGTGACTAAGAAACAGGTGCTGTTGGCTGTTATCTCTGAGAGTCTTAGTTGTCTCTATATACTGGTTTAAATGCCTCACAGGGCAAAGGTTTGCATTCTTTTTTAATGCCGAAATCTCAGCTTGTTCTGTATGTACACCTGGCTTTGATGTTTTCAATAAACACGAAAAATTCAACACATTCACAATTACACATCTTCACATCACATTTGTAAAGAGTGCAGGGCATGTCCTCTCTGTCCAATAACCAAGGCTAATAACTCTATCGCATCCACAATTTTTCCGTACTTTCTGTATTTCTCCTTTGGATTGAACTTTCCTGCATATTTTAATGTCAACGATCGTCACGATGCTTGAGTTCTCATCGTGGAGTCCATACATGTAGCTACGGCCGTCGCGTACCGTAGCCAAGGGAAGCAACTCTCGATTATTTTGTCGACCTGCACACAGCCCATACTCAACGTAGCTTCCCTTTCGGGAGCAATAAGCGAGTGATAATCTTCGTTACGCAAATGACACCGTTTTCTAATCGCAGAAAATTACGAAGACCTACAAAATCTTGTAAATAAAATAGAAATAAAAATTTAATGAACAAATAAAGGGCTAGAGCTAAATAGTATGAAGACTGAAGTCATGTTAATCAGTAAAAAAAAATATTAAAAAAATAAAAAAGAAATCCCCTCATACAAAATAACAGCAAACTGGACAATATTGACCAAATTGATTAGTTTAATTAAATATCTAGAGCAATTATCTCCCCAGACGGCAGATAAACTTTAGAAATTCTTGCAGCCACAAAAGATAGATTTGTTTAATCGCCAACGCCATGCAGCATGGCACGTGATGATGATGACGATGACGATGACGGTGACGGTGGTGATGATGATGATGATGATGATGATGATGGTGATGGTGATGGTGTTGGTGATGGTGATGGTGATGGTGATGTGATGGTGATGGTGATGATGATGATGAACACACTTGTGTTAACAACTATACCAAGTGACCTAAGTGTTTATGTCAGTCTACAAGGACCACAGAACTGATGAGATTCTGGTGTCCTATGACGTCACAGCCCTGTTCATCAGTGTCCCTGTGAAGGGCAGCATTGACATCATCAGGGGGAGGTTACAGGTCGACAACAGCCTTCGGCAACGCACCAACCTGCCAATGGAACACATCTGTGAACTGCTATCCTGCTGCCTCAACACCACCTACTTCACCTTTGAAGGACACTTCTACCAGCAGCCATGGGGTCCCCCATGAGTCCCATTGTCGCCAACATCTTTATGGAAAATTTCGAGGAGAAAGCTTTGGCATCGTTCCACACTCCTCCACGCTACTGGGGCCGCTACATGGACGACACTATGACTGTACTGAAAAGATCGGTGGTCGAAGACTTCACGAACCATCTCAACAACCAACACCCTGCCATCAAGCTCACATATGAGGTAGAAGAGAATGGCAGCATCGCAATGTTGGATACCCACATCACCCAGACGGAGACAGGCCTCACCTTCTACGTCTGTAGAAAGCCGACCCACACGGACCAGTACTTACAATTCGACAGTCACCAGCCACTGGAACACAAGCTTGGAGTAATCCGCACCCTCACGCACCGAGCGAAGACCATCTGCTCTATTGACACCGCTAGAGAAGAAGAGGTGCAGTACATCAAGAAAGTACTCAGTGTGTCGGGATACCAGAAGTGGGCCTGGGATATTCCGGGAGGCAAGAAAACCATACCCCACCCCTCCACTGAACGGCAAACCCCTTCGAGAGGGTACGTCTCCATGCCATACGTCAGCGGCGTCACTGAGGCTCTCAGCAGGAAGATCAGGAAGTTGGGAGTCAGTGTCCATGCTAAGCCCACCAACACCATCAGAAGCCAGTTAGTCCACCCCAAAGACAAAACAGACAAATTGGACAAATCAGGGGTGATATACAAGATAGACTGCCAGGACTGTGACCAAAGTTATATTGGCGAAACTGAGCGCAACTTGCACAAAAGATTAAAAGAACACAAACGTGAGTCCTCTCCAGTGGGGGAACGTCTGACCCACACCCAACACCACTTTGAAAAGGACAGTGTGCAAGTTCTCGACAAAGAAGCAAGATGGTTCCAGGGAGGAGTAAAGGAGGCAGTTTACATCGCCGCAAGGACACCCCACCCTCAACCGTGACCGGGGCCGACACAACCTGCCATCGGTGTACTCCTCACTTATTCAGTCGCACTGTCGTGAGTTCGTCACGGCGGTGCGCACTGAAGCCAGTTTTCAACCCAGCAGTTGCGCTGAAGAAGTCGGCCGGATCGCCGATGAAAGCTACGCAGTAAGTAGCTTTTTTCACTGAGAGACAGGTTCAGCCAGGTAGCCATTATAAAAGATAGATGTTAATCTTGTCAACTTTGTTGACATGTTGACTGTGGCTAATCCGTATGTAGAGATCTGTTACAACGGAGCCGTGTCACAAGTACTTAACACATTACATCAATCCGTGAGACTGCTCTCGACAGTGTAGAAACAGTCGTGTGGGTGTGTGGGGGTGTGGGGAGGGTGAACAATTAGAAGTGTTATATGTAAATGTCTATGCTAATGTGTGAAGACCTCAGAACTCAGCAAAGTAGGGCTATAAGGCACAGGTTAAGTGGCGATATCTTCAGATAAAGAGTTTAAAAGTTCATGATTTCCATAACACTTTATCATCCTCAACATCTTGTGTGTGTGGTGTGTGTGTGTGTGTGTGTGTGTGTGTGTGTGTGTGTGTGTGTGTGTGTGGTGTGTGTGTGTGTGCTGTGTGTGTGTGCGTGTGTGTTGTATGCATGTGTGTGTGTGTGTGTGTGTGTGAGTGTGTGTGCGTGTGTGTGTTTGTGCGTGTGTGTGAGATGAAAAGCGTTCTTAACAACAAATGACTATCAGTTAGCAGCAGGAACAGAGTTCTTTAGTGCTGTATAGAACCGATTTTGTCGTACGGTTGTGAAGCGTGGACAGTGAACACGCACAGTCAGAACAAGACTGAGGCAACTGAAGTGTGGTTTCTAAGAAGAATGTTGAGAGATCCTTTGACAGGAAAGAAAACAAACGAGACAGTTTTGAAACAGGCAGACACAAGAAGATCATTGATAAGGAAGATTAAGAAAAGACAAGCAACATTTATAGGCCATTTTATGAGGCAAGAGAAATTAAAGCACTTAGTCACATTAGAAAACCTGGAGGGAAAGAAAACACTAGGCAGACCCAGGGAGAAAATATTGGACGTATTTGCAGGGTGGCTGAGAACAGAGAGGATGGGAGATGTATTTGCAGCGACAATGGATAGGTTTTTGTGGAGGGCCATGATCGCCAACGCCATGCAGCAGGGCACATGATGATGATGATGTACAATAAACAGTATTATTTATATCCAATTTTAGATGGTTCATGTTAAACTATTGTCTGAAAACCTATTGTTCTCTCTTCCTTGTGTTTTTTATCTCAAACAAGGATCATTGCTTATGGAACCAGGTTGTGCTTGCAGTAACACTGATTAAAGATACAATTTCTTTGGCAATTTTCCAATCGTACTGTAAAATTAATCTCATCATCATCATCATCATCAGGTGCCCTGCTGCATGGCGTTGGCGATCATGGACTTCCAACCATCTCTATCTCTCGTTGCCCCTAGCATCTACCCCACCCTCCTCATCCCCAGCCACTCTGCAAGTCCGTCCAGCATTCTCTCTCTGGGTCTACCTGGTGCTCTCTTTCCCTCCAGTTTTCTTGTTGTGACCAGGTGCTCCAAATCCCCCTTCCTCATAAAATGGCCTATAAATGTTGCCTTGTCTTTTCCTAATTTTCCTTATGAGTGATCTACTTGTGTCTGCCTCCATTAAGACTGTCTCGTTTGTTTTCTTTGCTGTCCATGGAACTCTCAACATTCTTCTCAGAAACCACATCTCGGCTGCCTCAATCTTGCTCTGGCTTTGCTTGCTGACTGTCCACGCCTCGCATCCGTACAACAGTATTGGTTCTATATAATATTCAAGAACTCTCTTTCTGATGTTAATTGATAGGCATTTGTTGGTAAGAATGCTTGTCATCTTCTTGAATGCTGATTTGGCTTGGCTGATTCTGCCAGCTATTTCCGATGTGTATCTGCCGTCTGATGAAATGACCGTTCCCAGGTATTTGAACTTATTAACCTGTGTCAAAATACATGTACAGACTTTATAAGTTTGGAAAACAAATTCTTTGTGTGTGTGTGTGTGTGTGTGTGTGTGTGTGTGTGTGTGTGTGTGTGTGTGTGTGTGTGTGTGTGTGTGTGTGTGCGGTGTGTGTGTGTGTGTGTGTGTGGTGCGTGTGTGGAAGGTAGGGGGGTGCTTGAATTTGATGTTATTATTGTTGTTGTTATAGTCCTTTATTTTGAAGTCACATCAGATGTACATACCGAGCAAGGTTCTTGAAAACAAGAGCTGTCTGACTCTGATACGTATATTTCTTTCTGAACTGAAGAGCATGTGTGTGTGTGTGTGTGTGTGTGTGTGTGTGTGTGTGTGTGTGTGTGTGTGTGTGTGTGTGTGTGTAAGAGTGTGTGTGTGTGAGTGTGTGTGTGTGAGTGTGTGTGTGTGCATGTGTGCGCGTGTGTGTGTGTGTGTGAGTGTGTGTGTGTGTGTCTGTGCGAGTGTGTGTGTGTGTGTTTGTGTATGTGTGTGTGTGAGACTCAGGAAGAGAGAGTGTGCGTATGTGTATGTGTGTGCATGTGTGTGTGTGACACAGGGAGAGAGTGTGTGTGTATGTGTATGTGTGTGAGTGTGGTGTGTGTGTGTGTGTGTGTGTGTGTGTGTGTGTGTGTGTGTGTGTGTGTGTGTGTGTGTGTGTGTGTGTGACGCAGAGAGAGTGTGTGTGTGTGTGACGCAGAGAGAGTGTGTGTGTGTATGTGTGTGAGAGAGAGAAACTGAAACTGAAAACTGAAAATGGTTTATTGCCATTGACATTTTTATCCTTGTGGCAAGGAGCATAAAACAAAGTCATTAAATTTTTCGGCGACGTTTTCTCGAAACAAAGATTTATAAATATAGTCATGGCTGACATTACATCCATTTGAATTTTTTTCCTGAAGATGAAGAAAGAACTGAACGGAAAAAGTTGAACAAAATGTTGAACAAAAAGTTGAAGAAACAGTTGACCACCCAACGTAATTAGTCATATAAGTAAGAGGAAGACCCAAAACCGGGAAATAAACTTATGAACAGTATAAAGTGATATCTTCACTGGAGATAAACTTACATTAATTTAAAAAATTGAACAAAAAGTTAAAGAAACAGTTAACCACCCGACATAATTAGTCATATAAGAGAGAGAGAAAAAGAGACAGTGTGTGTGTAAGCTTGTGTTTTTGTGTGCGTGTGAGAGAGCGGGGGGAGGAGAGAGAGAGAAAATGTGTGTGTGTGTGTGTGTGTGTGGTGTGTGTGTGTGTGTGTTGTGTGTGTGTGTGTGTTGTGTGTGTATGTGTGTGTGTGTGTGTGTGTGTGTGTGTGTGTGTGTGTGTGTGTGTAAGAGTGTGTGTGTGTGAGTGTGTGTGTGTGAGTGTGTGTGTGTGCATGTGTGCGCGTGTGTGTGTGTGTGTGAGTGTGTGTGTGTGTGTCTGTGCGAGTGTGTGTGTGGTGTGGTGTGTTTGTGTATGTGTGTGTGTGTGAGACTCAGGAAGAGAGGTGTGGCGTATGTGTATGTGTGTGCATGTGTGTGTGTGACACAGGGAGAGAGTGTGTGTGTATGTGTATGTGTGTGAGTGTGTGTGTGTGTGTGTGTGTGTGTGTGTGTGTGTGTGTGTGTGTGTGTGTGTGTGTGTGTGTGTGTTGTGTGTGTGTGTGTGACGCAGAGAGAGTGTGTGTGTGTGACGCAGAGAGAGTGTGTGTGTGTATGTGTGGAGAGAGAGAAACTGAAACTGAAAACTGAAAATGGTTTATTGCCATTGACATTTTTATCCTTGTGGCAAGGAGCATAAAACAAAGTCATTAAATTTTTCGGCGACGTTTTCTCGAAACAAAGATTTATAAATATAGTCATGGCTGACATTACATCCATTTGAATTTTTTTCCTGAAGATGAAGAAAGAACTGAACGGAAAAAGTTGAACAAAATGTTGAACAAAAAGTTGAAGAAACAGTTGACCACCCAACGTAATTAGTCATATAAGTAAGAGGAAGACCCAAAACCGGGAAATAAACTTATGAACAGTATAAAGTGATATCTTCACTGGAGATAAACTTACATTAATTTAAAAAATTGAACAAAAAGTTAAAGAAACAGTTAACCACCCGACATAATTAGTCATATAAGAGAGAGAGAGAAAGAGACAGTGTGTGTGTAAGCTTGTGTTTTTGTGTGCGTGTGAGAGAGGGGGGGAGGAGAGAGAGAGAAAATGTGTGTGTGTGTGTGTGTGTGTGTGTGTGTGTGTGTGTGTGTGTGTGTGTGTGTGTGTTTTGTGTGTGTGTGTTGTGTGTGTGTGTGTGTGTGTGTGTGTGTGTGTGTGTGTGTGTGTGTTGTGTGTGTGTTTGTGTGTGGCGAATGTGTACTTTACTTGTAAACGTTTTAATGTACTTTGTGTGTGAAAGAGAACGTGAGAGCGTTAAATTATGATTTCATTGCTGTTTAATTCTTCTGAAACATTTCAACAAGGCTGTAAAGTTCATAACCGCTAAGCTGCAATGAGAATAGAAAACAATATAAGCTCTTTCCAAAACATCAAAAGAGGAGTCAGACAGGGTTGTGTTTTGTCACCAGATCTGTTTTCACTTTACAGCGAAAACATCATGAGAAACCTAGAAGAAGACCCTGGATTAAAGGTTGGAGGGAAAATGATAAACAACATTCGATACGCAGATGACACCGTACTAATTGCAGAAAATGAAAGGGACCTACAAAACCTTGTGAATATACTAGAAATAGAAAGCAAAGGTAAGGGGCTGGAACTAAACAGCAGGAAGATTGAAGTCATGGTGATCAGTAAAAAACATGAAATCCCCTCCTGCAAAATAACAGCAAATGGCACAACCTTGACACAGGTTGATAAGTTTAAATACCTGGGAACGAT
>JAPXFY010000021.1:51676463-51686463 GCA_030674185.1 Monoplex corrugatus
TACTCAAACTGCTTGCCGTCGGTATTCACACACTCCTCTAATCGAGAGCGGAATTAAGCATTATAATAATGATGTGATACTTACTGTATACCTACTTTTGCATGTATATATATATACATCATATATATATATATTTTATATATATATATATATGTGTGTGTGTGTGTGTGTGTGTGTGTGTGTGTGTGTGTGTGTGTGTGTGTGTGTGTGTGTGAGTGTGTGTATGTGTGTGTGTGTGTGTGTGTATGTATGTGTGTGTGTGTGTGTGTGTGTGTGTGTGTAAACAGATAGAGAGACAGATAGATAAATAGATAGATAGATAGGGGAGAGATAATAGAGTAATAGATAGATAGATAGATAGATAGATAGATATATAGATAGAAAGACAGAGTAGATAGATAGATATAGATAGATAGATAGATAGATAGATAGATAGATAGATAGATAGATAGATAGATAGATAGATAGATAGATAGATAGATAGATAGATAGATAGATAGATAGATAGATAGATAGATAGATATAGATAGATGTAGATATTTATGTAGACATGCGTGGGGTGTTAAATTACAGACATACCACGACACATGACAAGAAACCATGAGAAAAATAACATCAAATTTCATGGGTCATTCATTGTTCGCAAAATAGTTTCATAAATCTAAAAATTAGTGTGTTCATTTGCCTTTCAGAAAAATATAGTTTTGCATACTTTCTCACATGGTTTGCATGCTAGAATTTTGTGTCAGTTATGACCTTCCGGGACCAAAAATATCTTGGCAAATAGTAGTCAGTCACTGAGCATGAAATGGGTGTGACACTGAAGGGGTTAACATGCTTATGTCATATGTGTACAGTAGCAAGGACTAGCATTAACACAAGTGCAGTGAGACCCAACGCTGCCATCCTTCAGTACTGTTGGGTCTCGTCCCTCCCTATCTGTTTCAAAACCTCGCAGTGCCTAAGGGTTTGCCCGACTCAAAGAATCGACCCGATATTTCCTAGCAGATGTGGGTGGAGCGCATACGGACCTATCCGAATGCGACGAATCCCTATTTGAAAGACTCCAAACGCTTGTACATCGAACTTTCCGAATTAATGTGATCAAAATACTTCAGTTTTTAAACCAATTTACTTATTTGAAAAAAATATATATTGGTTAGAAAGCCTTACTTGCCCTTAGCGGAAATTTCAGGCTCACTTTTTTCTATTCTCTTTGACGATATGGAGTTCAGTTCAGTTCATATTGCTTATAGCCCAGCCGACTACTAGAGCCTTATCAGGGCTAACACCACGTCAAAAGGATATGGAGTGGAGTGGGACTGGATAAATGAGATGCATAGTGAGAGGCAGAGAAAATAAGGAGAACAAGAACAAATATCTATTAACTAAGGTAGTGGCATAAGAACATTAAAGCAAGTTTACATAGCGTCATCGATGGAGGGACGAGCCCCTATCAAGATTATTCCAGCGGAAGGCTGATAAAATACCAGTATAAAATATAGACTAGGTAAAACATAGGCTAGGTAGGGCTCAGGACCTGGCCAGCTCGTGCGTTTATGCGCAGGCTTAAGGCTTGTGCCATGATCACCATACACATGGCACCTGTGACGTCAGTGCATATGGAATTCCTTCTAAGCGCGGGGACGTCGTCTTGAGAAACTGAAACTGAAACCAGTGGAGGGAGGGTCTACACTAATACAAGTACTCCATAATGCTCATATAGTGTCTTAATTGATATAAAACGATAACGACTTATAAAAACATCAAAACGGTCAAAAGAAATTGGAGTTAAATAGTATTGAGGGGAGAGAGGAGATAAGACAGACAAAGAGTGGGAAGGAGTGAGAGGGGGGACAGATAGAGACGGAGACAGAAAGACAGAGACAGAGAGACAGGGTGAGGGAGAGATGGAGACAGAGACAGAAAGACAGAGACAGAGAGATAGAGCGCAAAAAGTTAAAACATGTAGGACCAATCAATACTACATCATTATCAATTCTACTATTAATACCAGGATAATTTGCCCAAAAATACATACTATGACACAAGAGAATATATTTTCTTACAAAAGATAATCGTACTTTATAACATTTGTCACTTAACCGTAGTAATTGTACATTCAGTGATATACATATATTACAGATGTACCATTGGGTCTCACTACACTTGTCTTACTGCTATATATATATATATATATATATATATATATATATATATATATATGTGTGTGTGTGTGTGTGTGTGTGTGTGTGTGTGTGTGTGTGTGTGTGTGTGTTTATGTGTGTGTGTGTGTGTGTGTGTGTGTGTGTGTGCGTGTGTGTGTGTGTGTGTGTTTGTGTGTGTGTGTGTGTATTCTAAGAGAGACACAGAAAGGGAGGGAAGGGGTCAGACACACACACATACACACCGTACACAGAAACACACACACACACACACACACACACACACACACACACACACACACACACACACACACACACACACACACACACACACAAATATACACACACGTATACTACATTGCACACAAACATACGTACACACACATCAACACACACACACACAAACACATACACACAAACACATACACACAAACACATACACACAAACACATACACACAAACACATACACACAAACACATACACACAAACACATACATACATAGCTATCTAAAAAGTACATAAGTATATGAATAGACGTTACAAGAAATTACGAACGAAAACACACACATTGCGTACACACACATACACGCGCACCACACACAACACATACACACACACACACACACACACACACACACACACACACACACACACACATACACATACACCACACACACACACACACACACACACACACACACACACACACATACATACATACACACATACATACAGACAGATATACATACACGTCAACATTTCGATATCCACAGCAAGAGAACACATCGATGAAAAATACCGTACCCATCTTCACATTTTTACCGATGGATCAGTCTTAGAAAATAAATGTGCTGGAGCAGCTTTTTATGTTCCAAAATTTAAGATAAAAAAGTCATTTTTCGTTGGGGCAAACATATCGATCTTTACAGCGGAATTAGTCGCTATTAATCAAGCATTGCATTATCTAGTAAATCTTAAAACCATGTCTTTCAAAGTAGTTCTCTTTGTTGACTCAAAATCTGTATTATATGCCTTACGGTCTTTTAATGCCGACACAAGACCTGATTTAATTACTGAGGCAAATCATCTTATACATCGTTTAAGGGTCAAAGGTACAGATATCAGTTTATGCTGGGTGCCTTCTCATGTTGGTCTTCACGGCAACGAAGTAGTTGACAGAGCAGCTAAGCAAGGCGCCCAGAATGCTGATAATGCTATAGAATTACATGTTCATACCTCCGTAAAAGAAGCTTGCAACTTGCTCGAATCAGCCTCATGGACTCGATTTCTTGAACATTCAGATGAACAGTTTGTGTCACAACAAATGATAAAACTTACCGTTCAAAATGTATGTAAAAAATTGCAGTATTCTTCTATGTATCATTTGAGATCGATTGTTGCTGTTTGTTTTCGTATTCAGCTAAACGCATTGAGAACAAAATATTGTAAAAATGTCAAGTGTATTTGCGGCGAACAGTTCACACTGTTTCACTGTTTATTCTACTGCAAAATGCTACGTTCTTTTTTACCGAAAATGTTTACTCAAGAAAAGTATTCTGAAAATCATTTCCAGAAAATTACATCAGATCAAACGTTGTTAGTTAGAATTTCAGAATCATTAGTTCACAGTCCTGTTAATGCATTACTTTAACTTTATTCGGTTTGTATTTTTAGTGTTACAATTTCCCTTCACGTTATTGAAGTTAATTGTTAGTGTTAAGTTCTCGTTCCATTTTACTGTTCCCCCACCTGCTAATGTCTTTTTCCTCTGTCTTCCCTCTGCCCAAATCCAACCCGTCCAACTATCGTTCTACATTTTATTTTGTTCACTTTTTTTTTTTTTTTTTTTTTTTTTTTAATAATTTCCCCTCCCCCCCCCTCCCCCGTCTAATATCACTTATAGTGAAAAGACGTTAAATTAAAGAACGAACGATATACATACACACACACACACACGGTGAATTACATACCTGAGTAGACAAGTTCAGAATGTGTAGGACATTGTGACCGACCCCATCTGACGAAAGTTGACCCTGCTCACACACACACACACACACACACACACACACACACACACACACACACACACACACACACACACACACACACACACACACACACACACGCACGCACGCACGCACGCACACACACACACATACACACACCCCACGCACATACACATACACATACACACACGCACACATACACACACACGCACGCACGCATGTACGTATATATGTTATTATATTACCCTTAAACACACACACACACATACATACATACACACACACACACACACACACACACACACACAAGCACACACACACACACACACACACAAGCACACACACACACGCACAAGCATACACACACACACAGACACACACAAGCATACACACACACACACACACACACACACACGCACGCACGCGCGCACGCACGCACATTATCATCTGACCCTTAAACTGAATTCACACGCACAACAGTACACACGAGTTTTACAAAAGGAAGTGCCGTGAAAACTACGCACTCGCGTGAAATATTCATTTAACATGCCTTTTAACAGACCAGTTCCTTTATGGTCATTATTTCTCGTCTTAGTATAGGCTTTTTATTTAAACTCACGTTTTTCAATAAAAGAGACTGGAAGATTGTTTCGCACTAATAGGGGAAAGGTGTGTGTGTGTGTGTGTTGTGTGTGTGTGTGTGTGTGCGTGCGTGCGTGCGTGTGTGCGTGCGTGTGTGTGTGTGTGTGTGTGTGTGTGTGTGTGTGTGTGTGTGTGTGTGTGTGTGTGTGGGATAGCTAATGATTTTTACCGTTGGAAATGAAAGTGTCAGTGTCATTCCCCCACCCCCTATCCCCGCTCCCTCTCTTTCATTCTAGTGGTTTATTTCGCCTCTGTTTTTCTCACATCACTAAGACTCGTGTGTGTGTGTGTATGTGTATGTGTGTGTGTGTGTGTGTGTGTGTGTGTGTGTGTGTGTGTGTGTGTGTGTGTGTGTTGTGTCTAACTGCCTGTTACCAAATGTGTAAAATCCAAATGTCCTCAGCTGAAAAGTCCTGGGACCAGACAATATTACTATAGAAATGAACGAGGCTTCAAATGACTTTGGTATTGAAAAAGTAACAGTCCTCCTAAATGAAATCTTTTGACACCGGAAAAGCCCCTAAAGATATGTCAAAATCAGCTTTCATTGCACTTCCACAGACAGCAGGGGCTATAGAGTGCGAACTCCATCGTACAATCAGCTTGATGAGTCATGTGACAAAGAATCTATTAAGAATAATCATAATGAGGACAAGGAACAGAATCAAAAGAGAAATAGCAGAAGAACATTGTGAATTCGTCATAGGTAAACGAACTATCAATGCCATATGTATCCTAAGAACTCTCATAGAAAGATCAATTGAGTTGAATGAGGATTTATACCTATGTTTTGTTGGTTATACCAAGGCTTTTGATAGGCCAAGACACGAAGAACTGATCAACCAACTGGGGAAAAAAACTCAATATTGATGGGAAAGATCTAAGAATAATACGGAATATATATATAGTATGAACAAACAGCAGCAATGAGAGCACAAAATGATATTAGCTCTTTTCAAAACATCAAAACAGGGGTTAGGCAGGGATGTGTTCTGTCACCACATTTGTTTTCACTCTACAGTAAAACCATCATGAGAAATCTAAAAGATTGCCCCTGGATACTGGTTGGAGGAAAACTGGTAAACAATAATCGTTATACAAAAGTGAAGTCATGGTAATCGGTTTACAACAAGAAATCCCCTCATGACACAACATCGAGACAAATTGATAAGTTTAAATATCTGCGAACAGTTATCTCACCAGACGCCAGAAGCACACTAGAAATATCCAGCAGAATTGGCCAAGCTATAACAGCATTCAAGAAAATGAAAAGCGTTCTTACCAGTTAAATCTACCAATTAACATCAGGGCGAGTGTTCTTAAGTGTTCTATAGAACCAGTACTGCTGAATCGATAACAATATTGAGCAGCTAAGATGTTGTTTCTAAGAAGAATGTTAAGATTTTCATGAACAGCAAAGAGAATAATACGAGACAGTCTTGAAAGAAGCAAAACACACAAAAAAAAAACATTAATGAAGAAGATTAGGAAAAGACAAGCAACATTTATAGAGCATTTTAAGAGACATGAGAAATGTAAACATGCAGCCACAACAGGAAAGGTAGAAGGAAAAGAGCACCAGGTAGATCTAATCAGAAAATATTAGACACTTCTGCAGAGTAGGTGGGGACAGAAAGGGTAGGAGGCACACTTGCAGTGACAAAGGATAAATTCTTTTTAACAGACATGGTCACCAACACCAACCGATATGGCACATGATGATGATAATAATGATGATGATGGTGGCGGTGGTGGTGGTGCTGGTGGTGGTGGTGGTGATGATGATGATGATGATGATGATGATGATGATGATGACGACGACGACGACGACGACGACGATGATGGTAATGGTGGTGATGATGATGATGATGAGAGGAGGAGGAGGAGGAGGATGAGGATGATGATGATGATATAACAATAACAATATTAATGAAAACAATGATAATGATTATAATAACAGCAACAGCAACATCAACAGTAATAATGATATTAGTATTCATCGTCATTTTCATCATCATCATCATGAGTATTTTTCATCATCATCGTCGTCGTCGTCATCATCATCATCACCAACACTGCCACCATCATCATCATCATCAGGCGCTAAATCTTGAGATAGATAGATAGACAAACAGACAGACAGACAGATAGATAGAGAGATAGAAGAGAGAGAGAGAGAGAGAGAGAGAGAGAGATAGATAGATAGATAGATAGATAGATAGATAGATAGATAGACAGAAAGAGATAGACAGAAAGAAAGAGACAGACAGACAGACACAGACAGAGAGATAGAGCAACAACAAGAACCAAAACAGTTACGACAAACACAACAACACCAACAACGTAAAAGCGGCTTGGATGATATTCATGTCAATATGCTACCTGGCATGTGTGAGACGTCATCAATTTTGTTGCTCAATGACTGGAGTTCAGCCCTCAGTGACGTCACTTCCTGTGCCAACTGCGCCATTTGATTTTCCAATGGATTGGGATCGTCCGATCTTGGAACATGAAGAAAATTAAAGAACATTCAAAAAACATTGTTTTCTTGATAACCAGTTAATCAAGCAATCAATCAAATGATCAAATCAATAAGCAAAATAAATAATAAAGAAGACAAAATGAAAAAATCACAATATTCAAGGTATGAAGTTCTTGAATTTAGCTCATCTATAATCAGCTTGTGAGTAAATCAAACAGTAAATCAAATAATCAATCAAATCAATAACAAATGCATAAAAAAAGAAGACAAAAACGAATAAATGACAATGTTCAAGGCATGAAATTCTCAAAAATATCTCATCTATATTCACCTTGTATAACATGTAACATCCAACATAGATTTGCGAAACATTTTGTTGACTCGTTCCTTCAAGAATGGCATTGTCACATAGTGATTTATTGTATGAAGCTTCTGTGTTAATGCAAGAACCATATTTCACTGTAACACATACACACATACACACACACACACACACACACACACACTCACGCATACACGCATACACACAAACACACACACACACACACACACACACACACACACACACACACACACACACACAAAGGCACACACAAACACACACACATATACACACACGCATACACATAAACACAGACACAAACACACACACACACATACACACACACATGCATACACACAAACACACACACACACACGCACGCACGCACGCACGCACGCACACACACACACACACACACACACACACACACGTACACCGACACTACGATTGTCTAAAAGCACATTATGCGAATAGACGTTAACCCTTTGACACCCGTACCCTATCCACCAACTGCTAAAAACTTAACACTTTGATTCCCTCACCCTTTCCACCAGCTTCATCAGGGAATCAAAGAGTTAAGTTTTTGTTTTGCTAGGATGGTTGGCAATACGGGATGCTGGTGGACAGGGTGCAGGAGTCAAAGGGTTAAGAGAAATAACGAACGAACATGCGTAGGCATGTGCTAGGTAAGACCTCAAGACCTGTACCAACATATAGGGCTTAACGTGCAAATTCAAGGCTTATGCCATGATCATTTTGGATCTTCCCCATTCACATGGCATCAGTGGCATCAATGTATATGGAATTAATTACGAGCTCGGACCCGTTGTCTTGAAACACTGAAAGTGAAACTGAAAGCATTGTTTTGCAGTTACGTGACAACTGTCGTTGCGTGTTTGCAGTACGTGTATCATCATCATCATCATCATCATTATCATCATCGTCGTCGTCATCATGATCATCGTCATCATCATCATCATCATCATCATCATCATGTGCCCTGCGGCATGGCGTTGGCGATCATGGCTCTTCATATGTCTCTATCCCTTGTCGCCTCAAGCACATCTGTCTTCCACCCTCTCCGTCCTCAGCCACCCTGCAAGTCCGTCCAATCTTTTTTTCTCCCTAGGTCTACCTGGTGTTCTCTTTCCTTCCAGCTTTCCTGTTGTGACAAGGTGCTGTATGTCTATGTTTAAAAATGAGACGAAGTGCACGTGCGTGTTTGTGCACGTGTGTACATGAGTGTGTGCGTGCATGTCTATGTATGCGTCCCGCGTGTGAATGTGTGCATTCGTGCGCGCGTGTATGGATGTGTGTGTGTTTTGTGTGTATGCGGTGGGGGGGGGGGGGGTAGACACGTACAGTATTTCAATCTCTCTCTCTCTCTCTCTCTCTCTCTCTCTCTCTCTCTCTCTCTCTCTCTCTCTCTCTCTCCACTCTTTTTCTCTTTGTCAGATTTTTTGTTTGTTTTGCTTGTTTGTTACTTTGCTTGCTTGCTTGCTTGCTTGCTTGCTTGCTTGCTTGTTCGGTATCTGTCTCTGTGGCACACATCTTACCTTTTGTTTCTTGTCCCTTTCATGGGGCTTTCGTCCATAGTAGATAACTGGACAACATCCACTCCTTCAGCCGATAGTTCTTCTTTCCCACCTGCAGCAACCATCACCACCACCACCATAGCCACAGAAATCAACAGAACGAAGGACGAGGCACTCATCATCATCATGCGCAACGCTTTCCTTGCCATTCTATAAAACAAATTTGTTCAACGGAAATTGTCTTTTCTTTCTAATCCAGTTTGAATTTTAAAGTAAAGAATGGACTAGCACTGTAATTTTCCACCACAAAGAAAAAGTAAACACGAGAACTGCCACTGACGGAGACGAAGACAAAGACGAATGCGAGCTGGCTGTGCTCTGTCTGGCCCTAACAACCACATTCGGATCAAATATTTCAACTACCCCAAAGAACTCTGATACTGAGACATGCCTGTCGGTATTTTCCTTTGACAGTTAGCCCCCCTTTTTCAATCTCTCTTTAGGAAGAAAATTGAGGAAGATTCTTTCATATCGACCGGGTAGACGTGTGTATGTCTATGTGTGCTGTTATTTTGCTTGAGGGGATTTCATGGGTTTTTTTTTACTGATTACCATGACTTCCGTCTTCTGGCTATTTAGCTCCAACCCTTTATTTTTACTTTCTATTTCTATTCTATTTACAAGGTTCTGTAGGTCCCTTTCATTTTCTGCAATTAGCACGGTGTCATCTGTCAATGTCATCAACTGTATGGTCAAAATTCTTTTTCGGCTGTTTCAGGATAGATCTTTAACAATATTTGAGTCGAAAATTGAGATTGCTGAGGAGTCGGAAAAGCGTAAGTTTGGA
>JAPXFY010000021.1:51696463-51701463 GCA_030674185.1 Monoplex corrugatus
GCATCGTCGTCGTCGTCATATTGACTACATAGAAGAAAGATTTGCAGCCGAAATATCACAAAACCTCGATATGCTGATTTTTCAATGACCTCAGTTGCATGATGTAGTCCATGGAGTACATTTTTGTTGTTGTTGTTGTTGTTGTTGTTGTTGAAAAGTACAAGATATTTGGGGCAGATCATAACAAAATGTCAACAGAAAAGAAATATTTTACTTCTGTCTGTCAGACCTTTAGATGGACAGTTTCACATTTTAAATGGAAATGTCTTAAATTTTTGTTCGTTTGTCTGTTTGGTTGTTGCAGGAGTCTTCGTGTGCACTATCATGTTTGTGCGCGCGTGTGTCAGTGTCTGTATGCGTGTATGTGCAATGCATACTCATATTCTGAGATGACGTTCACTCGCTCATACCCTTTTCTCTCCCCCTCCTCCCTCAGCCCCACGATATGCTGATGAAACTGCACTGATGCCGAGCAAAATCACCAACGTGAACAGAATTCTGTACAGATCGATGAAGTAGGCAAAAAAGCAGGTCTAAATCTAAATGTCAAGAAAACAACCAGTCACCGTGGTGTAATGGTCAGCACAACGGACTACCGACTGGAAGGTTGTAGGTTCGAATCTCCATCGGTCCCTTCAAAGACCATTGTAGGATTTTTCGGCTCTAACCGGCTTCTATCCAGAACTGGGCGTGCTATGGGCTCATTGGGAAAACTGGGACCACACAATCGAGTCTCATCCATTTCAGGGATGCGTCGTTGAGGGTGTTGCTCAAATCTTTTGACCAGCACCGCAGGTGTCTGTATCTCTCGGGCCTGACTAACGCCAGGATATATTATGATGATAAGCGCAGAGTACAGCCCTCTCATACAGTCTCAATCCTAGATGGAACTCCACAGCATCATGATTATCATCATCTGATCGACATCACCATCATCGCGTTGTAAAAACTGTGCCAGCTTCTGTAGCCATTAAGATGTCGTAAAAACTGGGACGAGAAAAAAAGATGAGCACAAAGTAGCCTCCCTGAGTGCGATGATCCTAAAAATAAACAAATAAATAAATAAATGTCAAGAAAACGAAAGTAATACACCTGGAAGGAGATGAAAGTCAGGCATATCGAAATATACATATCAACAAAATCGCCGTAGAGAACGTCACGGTGAGTGATATTTAAACATTTAGGACCGGTCAAAGCTCATGATGACACCTAAGAATAAGAGTAGAAATGGCAAAACAGAAAAATGCTCCAACTAAACAACATTTAGAAAGACAAAAGCATACCATCATCATCATGTGCCCTGCCGCATAGCGTTGGCGATCATGGCTCTCCATACGCATCTATTCCTTGTCGCCGCGACCACTTCTTCCACTCTCTCTGTCCTCAGCCACCCTGCAAGTCCGCCCAATATTTTCACCGTGGGTCTACCTGGTGTTCTCTTTCCCTCCAGCTTTCCTGTTGTGACCAGGTGCTCTCTAATTCCCCTTTCCTCACAAAAGCATACCAACAGCCTTAAAATCAAAATTCTAAAATGTCTGATCTGGCAGTAATGCTGTATGGCTATGAAGTCTGGACATGCAGAAAAGCAGGTGAAAATGAGATCGTAGCAGCAGACATGTGGGTTCTATAGGCGGCTTCTCAGAGTCCAGTGGATCGATGAAAGGATAAATTCAAGTATTTTGAACCACTCACAAGCCCAACGTCAGCTATTGGCAGAAATCAACCAAAGAAACACGAGATACATCGGCCATGCGACCTGCAGTTTCAGTTTGTTTCTCAAGACGACGTCTCCGCGCTTGGAATGAATTCCATATGCACTAACGTCACAGGTGCCATGTGATGGAGAAGATCCAGAATGATCACGGCACAAGCCTTAAGCATGCACATAAACCCATAAGCTGACCAGGTCTTGAGGTCCTACCTAGATAGTTCCATAACCCTGAGGTCGTAGGGGAGAGAGGTGTCAGAGACCTCAACTTTTCCCGGGGCCAGCACCACGCGGGCGGCGCCCATCCCCTCTCCCTCGATTCAAATTTATATTCATATTCACTTTTTTTTAACCAAGACTTTAGAAAGGCAAGAAGGCTAATTGGTCTTCAAGGGATGGGGCCTGGGAAATCAACCTGTCTCTAGCTCTCCAATGTCTTTTTTCACCAAGGCAGCCAGGCAATGCCCTGCTCTTCACGATTTTCAACTGCTGTGGCTGAGGACAGAAAAGGTGGAAGATGTGCTTGCGGCAACAAGGGATAGATACATATGGAGGGCCATGATCGCCAACTCCGTGTGGCTGGGCACTTGATGATGATGTGGGATCTTTAGCGTGCGCAGCCAGAAGGCACACGGGTCCGACTCGTTTTTCGTCCCCTTCCGGAGGACTAGACGTTCAGTTCGATTTTCCGCTCAAACTGAGGACAAAAGTCGAGGCCTCTACGGGAAGCGAACCACGGAACCTCAAGTTTAGTTATTGGCAGTCGAACGTCTGAACCATTCTGCCACTTAGACTAGTACCCACAGAGCTCTGATGACGGGAGCTTCAGCTACTGAGAGAGCCACCCACGCCGGCCACGTGGAAAGGCAAGAGGCTTGACAAGACGCGATCGGATGGTTCTCAGGGTTAATAACCCTTTGACTCCCGCACCCTGCCCACCAGCATCCTGCATTGTCAACCATGCTGGCAAGCAAAAAATGTATCCTTTTGACTCCCTCACCCTACCCGCCAGTTTCCTGCATTGTCAACCATGCTAGCAAAGCAAAACACTTAACCTTTCGACCCCCTCACCCTACCCACCAGCTTCCTGCAGGAAACAGTTGGGTAGGGTGATGGAGTCAAAGGGTTAATTTTTTGCAGTTGGTGGATAGGGTGCGGGAGAGTCAAAGGGTTAAAGTAAGGCACAGACACAGGGCTGACAACCCAGTCGGAGGGAGGGGGGGAGGCGTTATGGTAACAGCAACAGAAGAAACCAACAACACAACACGTGTGACGGGGCTTGGGCTTGCAGAATCATCGTAAGATACTCGAATGACTACCTCTATACTACCACTACTATGGACCTGAAAACACACACATGGGTTATACGATACAAAGGCTGGCCCAGAACGGGCAGAAGCGGAGAACCTGCATTGCTGCCCTGCATGTCAATGGCGTAATAGGCTTTAAGTACTTAAGTTGCTGCAACCGACGTGGCCGCAGAACTGTTCACTGTTTATGTCAAGCATTAAAGACTGACTGCAGAAGAATCGAGGCAGCAGAGATGCGGTTTTATAGGAGACTACTACGTGCCAAATGGACAGACAGAAGAACTAATGAAAGAGTCCTGGAAGAAACTGATACCACCAGAAAACTACTGACAAGCAGACATCAAAGAGAAGACTAAAATGCATCGGCCATGTGTCACGCAACAAGGCACGGACCTCATGGCAACCATCCTTCAAAGAAGAACAGTGGCAAAAAGGAAGAAAGGCAGACCTCCAATCTCATACATCGAGAACATAACCAACATCAGTAGTCTAAATATTCAAGAAGTTGTCCACAAAAGTCAGACAGAGCGGCCTAGAGGGAGATGGTGGTGTGCAGCGGCCAACCCCAAACCCGGTGATGCCGACAGGTGAGTATGTCAAGCATTATTGGTTGTGCCATCGCCTGTAACGTGTATATATATCGGGCATATCAGTCACAGTGTCAGTGGTGTCGGAAAGTGGATTACGTTTTGTTGTTGCATTTAGTCCTCTTCTCCCACTGGAGAAGCAGCAGGGAAGTTTCAGTCTTTTTCTCCCTAATTTTCTATTTGGTGTATGTTTGTGATCTCACATTCACGCTTGACAAAGGCCAGTTGGCCGAAAATGTGTGCCTGTCTTGTCTTGTTGTATTAAATATGCGTTCTGATTCTATTTTCGTGTTTTTCTGGTTCCTTTTCATTGTTGTTGTTGTTGTTGTTGTTGTTGTTGTTGTTGTTTGTTGTTGTTGTTGTTGTCGTCGTCGTCGTCGTTGTTGTACGTTTGACTGAAGCAGACTAGATAGATAATGATATTAACCAGTAATTCTTTTTGTAGAGCGCGAAAAGTCCACATCGTTGCACTTTTCATTGAATAATGAAGAAAGGAGAGGGGGGGGGGGGGGACTGTTGTTATGTCCATACATTAATGCCGTATAAACATGAGGTACACACGTTAAGTGCAATACAAACATAGTTCACCAAGAATAACAGATAATAACATGAAATCAGAAAGAGGTAATAGTACTTTTGTGTAGTATATGTTTGTGTGTGTGTGTGTGAGAGAGAGAGAGAGAGAGAGAGAGAGAGAGTGGGGAGAGAGAGAGAGAGAGCGAAAGTGAGAGAGAGAGAGAGAGATTTAACAGACTCTCCGTACTACATATGAACAGTGTGTGTGTGTGTGTGTGTGTGTGTGTGTGTGTGTGTGTGTGTGTGTGGTGTGGTTTTCTGTGTGTGTGTGTGTGTCTGTGTCTGTGTCTGTGTGTCTGTGTCTGTGTCTGTCGTGTCTGTGTTGTCTGTGTCTGTGTCTGTTTTCGTTGTGTCTGTGTGTGTGTGTCTGTGTCTGTCTGTGTTGTGTCTGTGTCTGTCTGTCTGTCTGTCGTCTGTGTCTTGTTCTGTCTGTTGTGTGTCTATGTCTGTGCTGTGTGTGTGAAAAAGAGATTAAGAAACCGACGAACATAGAAACAGACCATTTTAGACAACAAGGGGGGAAAAATCTGTATCGATCAGAACAACTCCCACCTTACCAGTTCCGCTGAGTCCAAGGAATACTTAATAACCAAACAGCTCGACCGGGGTTGGTGAATTGATACTGACGTCATAAATACGTCAACAGCACGCGCAGGCCACCCCCACACGGAGCAATGTGATTAGCGATCCTCCGCGGTTTCTAAGAATGGCACAGAGAGAGAGAGAGCGAAGAAGGGAGAAGGGAGAAGGTGAGGTGTGCGGTGGTAGACACATTGGGGAGACTGAGAGGGGGGGAGAAGTGGGGGCTAGAGGTAGGGT
>JAPXFY010000021.1:51713963-51719851 GCA_030674185.1 Monoplex corrugatus
TTCAAATTTAGACTGCATTCACGACGCCTCAGTTTGTCAACATCTTTCACCCAAATGTGGTAAGGTTACCTTCAGTATCAACTGAGATCACCTATCATAGTAAAGTTACGTCTATCTCAAATGGCCCTAAGCATCGGGTTCAACCACAGACATCTTGGGAATAGATTGCAAAAACGGACCAATGGCATCCTCCAACCAATGAACGCTCGGATTTAAGCCAACACCCATTTTGCAAATGGCGTCTTCTGGTACAGTAATGAAACGCTCCGCATGTGACTACCTCGCAAAACCGAACCGGCCAATGATTGGTTGATATTTTGGTTATGCAGCAGACATCTTGCTTATGCATATGTATCAACCATGACCCGAAGGAACAGTCGATAGAGGATTGTTGAACTCACTCTGGACAAAAGTGCTGAGGAAATATGTTGAACTCACTCTGGACAAAAGTGCTGAGGAAATAGTGCCAAAAAATGCGGGATAGATCTAGCCGTCGGAACAACCGGACGCAATCACGCGGGAAAGATGCGCTTCTAGACTTACCGGGAGATAAGACAGAATAATTATGTACACGTCCAAGATATGATGCCACGCACGTGGTAGATATCAATTTTAGGTTGTTGATCATGTGACTCCGTTTGTCTCAGGTCATAGTTCATATATATGCATACGCAAGATGTCTGCCGTGTAATCGAAAATATCAACCAATCATTGGCCGATTCGGTTTGAGATATAGTCGCATGTAACGCTCGGATTCGGAGACGAAGTACTTGACAGAGGTGTGTCAAATTAATGACGTTCTTCAGACTAGCCAAAGCAAAAAGTACAAAAAATAAAATAAAATAAAATAAAATAAATAACATTATCGGGAGAAGGCCATTCTATGCTTTTCGCCTTTGTTATCTATGTCTGATAAGCAAAACAGCGAAACTCGCACTGAAAGACTTTTCACCTCACGTCCGTTTCAAAAGTATCGTGTGGCACTCTATCTGTTCGCGGGCAACCAGTAGCTCAGTTGGTTTGAGTGTCGGATTCACATGCTAATGGTTGTGGGTTCGAATCCCGGGGTGCTCTACATTAAAACTGGCCATCTCACCGTCCCATCTTAACATTCTTGTTGTTCTGGTGATGTCAGTCTAGGATTAGATAGGTCCCCCTTCTCCCACTTCCCTGAAATGATTATCCCCGTCGGACATAGAGTGTAGCACTTGAGGTGGTGGGTGTCGACGTAAAAACTAAACCAAATCAATCAAAATCAATGGATGTTCTTTGGAATAGCTAAAGCAAAAAGTACAAAAAACAAACATTATCTGGAGAAGGCAATTCTATGCTTTCTTCGCCTTTGTTTACCTACGTCTGATAAGCAAAACAGCGAAACTGGCACTAAAAGACCTTCACCTCACATCTGTTTCAAAAGTATCGTGTAGCACTCCATCTGTTCCATACTGACAGGTCTGACCACACAGATTCAAATGGTTCTTCCACAACCGTACGAGCGAAAGGGCTGTCTGTCAGCTACGTAACACGTAAGGCCTATGTGACCCCACCACAGCTTAATTTTCAGTTACAATTTCTCAAGATGACGTCTCCGTGCACTAATGAAGTCCATATGCACTTACATCACAGGTGCCATGTGATGGATAACATCCAGAATGATTACGGTACAAGCTGTAAGTCTGCACATACACCCATGAACTGGCCAGGTCCCGAGGTCCTACCTAGATAGTTCCTTAACCCTGAGGTCGTAGGGGAGTGAGGTGGCAGAGACCTCAACTTTTCCCAGGGCCAGCACCACGAGGACGGCGCCCATCCCCTCTCCCTCGATTCAAATTCATATTCACTTTTTGTTAATTAAACCAAGAAGGCTAATTGGTCTTCAAGGGGTGGGACCTGGGAAATCAACCTATATCTCCAATGATTTTTACCAAGGCAGCTGGGCAATGCCCTGCTCTTCACGATTTTCAACTGCCCTGAGATCTTTAGTGTGCACAGCCAAAATGCACACGTGTCCGACTCGCTTTTAGTCCCATTTTGAAGGATTAAACGTTCAGTTCGATTTTCCGGTCAAACGAGGAGAAAAGTCGAGGCCTCTACGGGGAGCAAACCCTGGAACCTCGAGTTAACATGTAGTTATTGGCAAGCGAATGTCTCGCAATGTTGCCGCTAACAACCAGTGAGAGTGTCAAAGCTGGATTTGGAGATTTTTTATTTAACCCTTTGACTCCGCACCCTGTCTACCAGCATCCTGCATTGTCAGCCATGCTATCAAAGCAGAAATTTGACCCTTTCAAGTCCGCACCCTATCCATCAGCTTCTAAACTTATCGCGTTGACTTCCTCACCCTACCCATCGGCTTCCTGCAGAAAGCTGGTGGATAGGGTGAGGAAGTCAAAGGGTTCAGTTTTTGCAGTTGGTGGGATAGTGTGCGGGAGTCAAAGAGTTAAACTGATACTATGACTCTTCCTGCACACGCTGCTTCTACTAAGTTCCTGAGATCTTGTCTTTGTTACAACATTATTTCAAAACACTCAACAGTTTACGGGCGTTTTCTAAGGCAAAAGATCTCTGCGGGGATGCTGGGGGCTCTTCCAGCATAAATAGTAGCCCTACCTTCTGGAAAGTCTGTGCCAGAAATGTTATCTTTTTTGTCACTCTCTTTGTTTCTGTCTTGCTCCTTGCATGAGTGCCTCTGTTTCAGCTGGAACATGTAGGGCTACACTTTTTTTTTTTTATATATAAGTAGGCTATCCTATAATGCCCACGAAGGTCTGCACTAACACAAATGAACTATGACAGCACAAAGACATCAAAGTAACGCAAAACTAGAATATCAACACTATTGGCAGACAGCGAGATTCAGATCCACTTTCAGATACTATATTCATTTTGGCCATTCCCTCATAAGAAGGGGACTGAAATGCAAAAAACAAATTTCATGAAAAGTTTGACAAAATCTTGTAGATGCTACACATCAGGACATTCAGACATTCACATAAAAATATCATACAAATAAGCTACAAATAAAGGAATACGCAAGTGTATGGACATATACGAAGTTTTGTCCTTTCAATTTGAATTAACTTTCTTTTTGTGGGGAATTCACCACATATTTGTGAAATCAGTTCTTTTTTTTTTGCTCAGAAAGAGAGAGAGACAGACAGACACACAGACAGACACACAGACACACACACAGACACACACACAGACACACACACAGACAGAGAGAGATGACAGACAGACAGAGACAGAGAAAGACAGAGACAGACAACAAAGACAGAGACAAAGACAGAGAGCCAGAGAAAAACAGAGAGGGAGAGGTAGGGGAGGGGGAAGACATGAGCATGCCCATCATAATGGTTGAACCACAGACATCCTGAAAATTAATATTTAGGATGTCTGTGGGTCGAACCCAAGAGAAGGAGGATGTATGTTATGACGTTTAACATGTTCCCCTTACAAAAGGGGAACAACCCGAAACGCCGGTACAGAAAAAACGAGTGGGAACGAGGTGGTATCCCCGAGGCGTAAAGCGAAGCGGTAATCCCCGCGGCGTGAAGCGATGTGGTACGTTGTGTACTGTATGCCTACTCGTTAGAGGGGCGGAGCTTAGCGCCTCGCGGTGCCATAAATAGTGGTCTTGTCGCCCGATCAAAGAGTATAGTACCTACGTAGGTACTATACTCTTTGGCCCGATAAAACTAGGGAGTGCTCCTTATATTTTGAAATTCTCGACCGAGCAATCACTTCATAAACTTTTGGGTTCACATGATCTGTCTATTTTGTCGCGTTTACATGAATTTTATTGTAGAAAAAGACATGCTTTTAACTTCTAAAATAATTCCTAATTAATCCTTCGCCCCCCCCCCCCCCCGCACCCTATCCACCAGCATCCTGCATTTTCAACCATGCTAGCAAAACAGAAACTTAACCCTTTGACTCCCTCACCCTATACACCAGCTTTCTGCAAGAAGCTGGTGGATAGGGTGAGGGAGTCAGAGGGTTAAGTTTTTGCACTGGGTGGAAGTCAAAGGGTTAATCTGACGTCAGATTTGGGCGGTTAAACGTTTTGTTCCCAATAGTGATGGTAGTTACTGTTTACGTACGACACTACAGACCTCCCACTTCTTTCCCTTGTCTCGCCTCATCTTGTTTCATCTTTTGATTCGTTACTGTTGTAACTTAATTTTGCCATAAGGGCATTGTCTTGTACATTACCTTCTTTTCAAATCATCATCATCAAATACTCTACCACATGGCGTTGGCGATCATGTCCCTCCATATGCATCTATCCCTTGTTGCCACAAGCACACCTTCCACCCTCTCTGTCCTCAGCCACCCTGCAAGTCCATCCAGTACTTTTTTTCCCGTGGGTCTACCTGGTGCTCTCTTTCCCTCCAGCTTTCCTGTTGTGACCAGATGCTCTAATCCCTGTTTCCTCATAAAATGGCCTGTAAATGTTGCCCGTCTTTTTTCCTAATCTTCCTTATCAATGATCTTCTTGTGTCTGCCTCCGTCAAGACTGTCTCATTTGTTTTCTTTGTTGTCCACGGAACTCTCAACATTTTTCTTAGAAACAACATTTCAGCTGCCTCAATCTTGTTCTTCACACACAAAATGACATCCAACATGAATACGAATCTATTTGTCTCTCAGCCACATTCAAATGACTGCTACATTTTTTCTCTCAGCCACATTCAAAATGACTGCTATATTTTTTCTCTCAGCCACATTCAAAATGACTGCTACATTTTTTCTCTCAGCCACATTCAAAATGACTGCTACATTTTTTCTCTCAGCCACATTCAAAATGACTGCTACATTTTTCTCTCAGCCACATTCAAAATGACTGCTACATTTTTTTCTCTCAGCCACATTCAAAATGACTGCTACATTTTTTCTCTCAGCCACATTCAAAATGACTGCTATATTTTTTCTCTCAGCCACATTCAAAAAGACTGCTACATTTTTTCTCTCAGCCACATTCAAAATGACTGCTACATTTTTTCTCTCAGCCACATTCAAAATGACTGCTATATTTTTTCTCTCAGCCACATTCAAAAAGACTGCTACATTTTTTCTTTATTTTCCAGGACGGGAAAAAGGCGAGCTAGCACAAGTAATATAAGGCAAAACGGTACCTTTGCTCAGTCCATAGCGCGCAGCCCAAATCAGGCATTTTAATTGAAACAGGTAAAATGTGAAACGGCGAAACGGGATGTCACTGAGAGTAGTAGAGTCTCTACAACCTCGCTCTTGTCTTTCTATTGCACAACAAGCGTTCAGGTTATGACAACTTTTATACTACTATCATCATGTAAACACTCGCTACAAGAGGCACGCCCATCGCATTGCCCATCTCCTATTGCCAGTCCCTGTTGTCGGTGTTTTTATTTTCTGTTGTTGTTTTTTGTTTATTTCGTTCCGCTGATTTATGTGTGTGTGTGTGTGTGTGTGTGTGTGTGTGTGTGTGTGTGTGTGTGTGTGTGTGTGTGTGTGTGTGTGTGTGTGTGTGTGTGTGTGTGTGTGTGTGTTCTCATGATCTGGCCAGCTCAAGAGGCTTATGTGCAGGCTTAAAGTTTGTGCCATGATCATTTTGGATCTTTTTCTATCACATGGCATCAGCAGCATCAGTGAATATAGATGGAATTCATTCCCAGAGCAGAGACATCATTTTGAGATACTGAAAGTGAAAACGAATACTGAAAGTTTGTGTGTGTGTGGTGTGTGTGTGTGTGTGTGTGTGTGTGTGTGTGTGTGTGTGTGTGTGTGTGTGTGTGTGTGTGTGTGCATGCGTGTTTGCGTGCGTGCGTGCGTGCGTGTGCGCGCGCGCGTGTGTGTGTGTGGTTGTGTCTGTGTCTGTGTCTGTTTCGCTATCTTTTTTTTTAATC
>JAPXFY010000021.1:51719951-51734951 GCA_030674185.1 Monoplex corrugatus
AAAACGAGGTTAAAGAAGAGAAAGATAGAGAGAAGGAAATGGAAAAAAAAACCAACCAACCAACAACACAGAGAGAAACGAGAAAATCTGAAGAGTTAAATGACATGGGTGTCAGTCACGCAATATACCAGCGCTTGAAAATTCGCCCAGGATACATTTTGACATAGGTTATATGTAAATGGACGTAGAAGGGCACAAGAACTGGGTACCATGAGACGATCGCACGTGAGCACACATTCACGCACACGCATGCTCGCCCCCCCCACCCCCTCACAGAGAGAGAGAGAGAGATACAGAAAGAGGAAGAGATAGAGAGAGAGAGAGAAATGGAGAGAGAGGTAGAGGGAGAGATAGATAGAGAGAGAGAGAGAGCGTGAAAGAGAAAAAGATAGAAAGAGAGAGAGAGACAGACAGATAGACAGACAGAGACAGAGAGACAGAGAGACAGACAGACATGCAGACAGAGAGGAAGCGACAGAGAGACAGAGAGAGAGAGACAAAGAGAGAGTGTGTGAGAGACAGACAGACAGATAGAGAGAGAGAGAGAGACAGACAGACAGACAGACAAAGCGAGAATGAGAGATAAGGAGAGAGAAGGAGAGAGAAGGAGAGAGAGAGTGAAAGAGGGAGAGTGTGTGACAGAGAGAGAGAGACAGAGAGACAGAAAGACAGAGACAGAGAGAGACAGGCAGACAGATAACAGAGACAGACAGAGAGACAGACAGACAGATAGAGAGAGAGAGAGAGACAGACAGACAGACAGACAAAGCAAGAGTGAGAGAGAAAGAGAGAGAAGGAGAGAGAGAGTGAAAGAGAGAGAGTGTGTGACAGAGAGAGAAAGACAGAGACAGACAGACAGATAGAGAAAGAAAGAGAGAGAGAGAGAGAGAGAGAGAGAGAGACAGACAGACAGACAGAGACTGAGAATGAGAGAGAGAGAGAGAGAGAGACAGAGACAGAGGGTCAGAGAGAATTGATTCTAGACCGATCCATAACCCATCAATCTTTTGGTAAACACGCATGGGTCCTTGGTATCACAGAAATACGCTTGCTGAGGAGGCTTGGATGGTTTCGACCTTGGAGTCTGGAATATATTTTTATTAACAGGAATTGATCGCATACAGACAATTTCGTATGCCCTTCTCCCGAAATTGTCAGTAATTATCTGGCCGATTCTTTGATTCTACGCAAAATCTAACGCACTGGCAACCTTTTGAAATGGTGGGAAGCGTCAGTGGAAAGGAAATAAAGAGGTACGTAGAATGGAATCTATGAAATACTGAAATGAGATACAGAAAATAGGTTTTATGAAACACAGAAAAGAGTTACAGAGAGTGGGATCTATGAAACAGAAAAGGAGACAGAAAATAGGATTAACGAAACACAGAAACGAGGAACAGAAAATGGGATTTATGAAACTCACAAAAGAGGCACAGAGAATAGGTGTACGAAACACAGAAAAGAGGTACAAAAAATGGGATTTATGAAACACAAAAAAGAGGTACAGAAAATGGGATTTATGAAACACAGAAAAGAGGTACAGAAAATGGGATTTATGAAACACAGAAAAGAGGTACAAAAAATGGGATTTATGAAACACAAAAAAGAGGTACAAAAAATGGGATTTATGAAACACAGAAAAGAGGTACAGAAAATGGGATTTATGAAACACAAAAAAGAGGTACAGAAAATGGGATTTATGAAACACAAAAAAGAGTACAGAAAATGGGATTTATGAAACACATAAAAGAGGTACAGAAAATGGGATTATGAAACACACAAATGAGGTACAGAAAATGGGATTTATGAAACGGAAAATGAGGCACAGAGACTGTGATTTATGAACACAGAAATGAGGTATAGAGAAAGGAAATTTGAACACAGAAAAGAGACATAGAGAATGCGATCTGTGAAACACAGAAAAGAGGTACAGAAAATGGGACTTATGAAACTCACAAATGAGGTACAGAAAATGGGACTTATGAAACACACAAATGAGGTACAGAAAATAGGACTAATGAAACACACAAATGAGGTACAGAAAATGGGATCTATGAAACACACAAAGGAGGTACAGAATATGAGATTTATGAAACACAGAAATGAGGTTCAGAGAATGAGACTTATGAAACACACAAATGAGGTACAGAAAATGGGATTATGAAACACGCAAATAAGGTACAGGGAATGGGAATTATGAAACACAGAAATGAGGTACAGGGAATGGGATTTATGAAACACAGAAATGAGGTACAGAAAATGGGATTTATGAAACACAGAAATGAGTATAGGGAATGGGATTTATGAAACAGAGAAAGAAAGTACAGAGAATGGGACTTATGAAACACACAAATGAGGTACAGAAAATGGGATTATGAAACACGCAAATAAGGTACAGGGAATGGGAATTATGAAACACAGAAATGAGGTACAGGGAATGGGATTTATGAAACACAGAAATGAGGTACAGAAAATGGGATTTATGAAACACAGAAATGAGGTATAGGGAATGGGATTTATGAAACAGAGAAAGAAAGTACAGAGAAGAAATTATGAAACACAGAAATGAGGTACAGGGACTGGATTTATGAAACAAAAAATAGGTACTGAGAATGGGTTTATGAAACACATTAAAGAAGTACAGAGAATGGGATTTATGAAACACCGAGCCGACGTCACCAGAATGCACGGAGCCTCAAGACAGGCCTCAAATTGGCCAGCATATATGCTACAGACTATAATTGAACTCAAAATATCAAATCTTGCATCCACAGATCATACATATCGATAAACCCAACCAGAATACAGTAAAAACACCGACGAAAAAGCATAGAAAAGGGTTCTCAATAGCTCTGCTGTTGAAAATCCCCGGGGGAAAAAAACAAACGAAAAGGAACAATGTAAAGCAGAACAGACAAGATAAGAAAGCGACCAGGAAATTGAAAAGATTGCAAAGAAAGAAAGAAAAAAAAAAGGTTAATTAAAAATGTCAAGTAGAGAGAATAACAAGTTTTAAGGATTAAATTTCATGGAAGTCAGTCACACTACATTATCAGAGTTTTAAAAACACATGAAAACATGTACAGAGGGACGTAAAAAATATGGAATTACTCAAGTGCTTTATTAGTTTCTGTAAGTCATGGCAGTTTTCGTGGATTATGGAAGCACCAAAACACCCAATATGCTCACATCTGAAATGAGCATAACTGCTCTTTCTCTCTCTCTCTCTCTCTCTCTTCTCTCTCTCTCTTCTCTCTCTCTCAATTTCTCTCTCTCTGTGCCTTTATCTCACTCTCTGTCTCTGTCTCTCTCTCTCTCAATTTCTTTTTTCTCAATTACTCTCTGTCTGCTGTCTGTCTGTCTGTCTCTGAATGTTTCTCTCTCTTTCTCTTTCTCACTCTGTTTCTCTCTCTCTCTCTCTCCCTCCTCTCTCTCTCTCTCCCTCTCTCTGTCTGTCTGCTCTTTCTCTGAATTTCTCTCTCTCTTCTCTTTCTCACTCTCTTTGTCTGTCTGTCTCTCTCTGTCTGTCTGTCTGTCTCTCTCTCTCTCTCTGAATTTCTCCTCTTTCTCACTCTCTTTCTCTTTCTCTCTCTCTCACTCACTCTTTCTCTCTCCCTCTGTCTGTCTGTCTGTCTATCTCTCTCTCTCTCTGAATTTTTCTCTCTCTCTTTCTCACTCTCCTCTCCTCTCTCTCTCTCACTCCTCTCTCTCTTTCTTTCTCTCTCTCTCTTCTCTCTCTCTCTCCTCTGTCTGTCTGTCTGTCTCTGAATTTCTCTCTCTCTTTCTCTTTCTCACTCTCTCTCTCTCACTCTCTCCTCTCTCACTCTCTGTCACTTTCTCCTTCTCTTTCCCTCTATTAGCTCGGCCATTAATGCTGTTATATGACAAATGTTCTTAAGTATAGTGACATATTGTAAGAGATTATACACGTTTGTGTCATTACTTGTATCTTCATGAAAAATATTTGCATTATTTGTCTGTCTGTCTGTCTGTCTGTCTCTCTCTCTCTCTCTGTGTCTCTGTCTCTCTCACTCTGTTTGTCTGTTCCTGTCTCTTTGTCTATTTGTCTCTATCTCTTTGTCTCTGTTTCTCTGTCTCTGTCTCTGTGTCTGTCTGTTTGTCTGTCTTTCTGTCTTCTCTATCTCTTTATCTCTCTCTATCTATCTGTCTATCTATCTATCTATCTATCTATCTATCTATCTAGTCTGTCTATCTGTCTATCTATCTATCCATCCATCTATCTATCTATCTATCTATCTATCTATCTACCTATCTGTCCATCTCTTTCTCTGAGTCTCTGTCTCCTTGTATCTCTGCGTATCAATGTGTATATGTGTATCTCTCTCTCTCTCTCTCTCTCCTCTTTCCCTCTCTCTCTCTCTCACTCTGTCTCTCCATCTCTCCTCTCTCTCCTCTCTCTCTCTCTCTCTCTCTCTCTCTCTCTCTCTCATCTCTTTAATCGTTTGTTTTGGTCTCCCTTCATTGACAGAAGGAAAATTGTGCAAAACGTGAATGACATGCCTTAAGAACAAAATTATGTCTCTACCCTATTTTTCCTGGTCCTGGAGGGGGTGGTTAAGAGAAAAATAGGGTTTCCTTTTTCGGGAACAGAACAGCACAAAATTGCTTTCCTATAACTAAATTATGTTTGTTGTTTGTTGTTTTGTTTGTTGTTTGTTGTTTTTGTTTGTTTTGCTGTGTGTGTGTGTGTGTGTGTGTGTGTGTGTGTGTATGTGTGTGTGTGTGTGTGCGCGCGCGCGAGCGTGTGTGTGTTTCGGGGTGGGTGGGGGGTGTGTTGTTCGTTGTTTGTTTTGTTTCCCTATGGATTGCCAATCTCCCTTCCCCTGCCAAGATATATATATATATATATATATATATATATATATATATACATATACACATATATACATACATGAATATATGTATAGATAGATAAGTAGATAGATAGATAGATAGATAGTTAGATAGATAGATAGATAGATAGAGATAGCCAGAGAGAGATACATAGACACACAGATACACATTCATTTATTCATTCATTCATTTATTCAGTCAGTCAGTCAGTCAGTCATTTTGTAAGTCAATCAGTCATCCAGTCATTTATTTGTGTGTCTGATTATTCACTCATTTGTTCATTCATTTATTTGTCTATCTGTGTGTCTGTGTTTGCATGTATGTATGTATGTATGTATGTATGTATGTTTGTATGTATGTATGTATGTATTCATGTATGTATGTATGCATGCATGTGTGTGTGCATGTATGTATGTATGTATGTATGTAAGTAAGTAAGTATGTAATTATGTATTATGTATGTATCTGTCTGTCTATTTATTTGTTTGTTTGTTTGTTTTGTTTTTTGTTTGTTTGTTTATTCATGGTAGAAAATTTTGATCATTTCACATACAGGTCACCGCAAGCAACATCCTGTTATCAAAGTCATTCTGTTCAATTTTCATACAAATTCATGAAAATGTAATTCTGCAAGAAGTTTTATGTAACATTTGTGGCAGCAAGAACTGTAAAACAAAACAAACAACAAACAAACAAGAAAACGAACAAACGTAGCATTCCACAAAATGTATTTCATCATGGGAACGTTTTCACTTTTTACCCCAAAATGAGTGGCAGATAATCATATAAGCAAATAGAAGCCATCTTGTTTTCTTTCTTTCTTTCTTTCTTCCTTTCTTTCTTCCTTTCTCTCTTTCTTTCTTTCTTTCTTTCTGTTTGCATTTGTTTGTTAATTATTTATCTATTTGTTACTTATTTATGTATTTGCTTATTTATTTATTCATTATAATCTATTTATTCATGTCTTTATTCGACTTCATTTATATATTCACTTATGTATACATTTATGTAGCAATTTATTTCCTCGAAAGAGGATACCAACTTTTAGACAAGTGTTTATATCGGTAAGTGAGGAATGAGTGGAGTTTGACATTTTGTAGGCTGGTCAAGAAGGATTACTTACAGTCGGACAATTCCATGTGAACATCAATCGAATCTACCAGTAATTATCTGATAGATTCCTAGAACATGGGAATACGTCTTGAAATGGGGAGAGAGGGAAAGAACACAATGTACAACACATTAAACTGTCACTACCAGAAGTCTCAGTTGGAATGACTCTTGGCATATGGCCCGTCTCAGAATCAGTTCCTTCCTAAGATCTGTGTATAATCTCAAGCCCTCGAATGCTAATCTGGTGAAATGGGGGAAACTGGATAACCCTGCTTGCCTGCTCTGCCTGCTGTGCCAGGACAAACAGACAGTGGAACATGTCCTGAGCTCATGTAAGGTAGTGCTGACCCGAGGAAGGTACGCAGAGAGATACAACCAAATGCTTCAAGACATCGCACAAGCGATCAACACTGCGACCAGCTCTGCCACAGGAAATGTCTTGCCACCAGAAACTCCAACGACCTTCTACATGGCAGGGGGACTGAAAAAGTGGCCTGAAAATATGTGACACCCAGAGCACGGAAGTGGGGTCTGCTGGGTGAAGCAGACGACTGGGAGTGCACAGCAGATCTCCCACAATGAAACAAAACACACAGAGAAATCATCAGCAAGAGTGGCATGAGACCGAACGTAGTTCTCACCTCCCATTCATCTGAACAAGTGATTCTAATCAAGCCAATTGTACCATACGAAAGTAGAATGGAGGAAGCCCATATCTACAAGACTGAAAAGTACTCCAGTTTAACCAGCAAATTGAGGATATACGGCTTTCAAGCCAAAGTCCTCACCATAGAGGTTGGAGCAAGGGGGTTGATAGACACATCAGCCTATAATCTCATGAAGGAGTTCTCGATTTCGGAAGAGAGAGGACCAGAGCCCTAAGAACAATGTCAGAAGCAATGGAGAAAAAAAGCTCCAGCTGGATGTGGACCAAGAGGAACAAAAGTGAACTTCATAAGGCTTAAAATTCCCCCATATGTTACTGGTGACTGATAGCCAAGTGGTTAAGACATCTGTCACAACGGTGACTTTGCCTCGAGAAACTTGACCACCTAGGATGCGCAGGTTCAATTCCCTGAGGAAGACAGAAAAAATGGTGACAGCAGAGGGGCATCCAGGACATGACCAGGATGGGCCTGGCCACCTTAGATTGTCGGGAGTTAAGGGCCGAACATTTGCTTGAAGGGGGTTTCTCCTCTGAGGACCTTCTGCTGTCCGGTTCTCCCCAGAGTTTTTTCCTAGAACTAGAACATGCGCATAAATCTTGAAATGGGACAGGGGAAAGAACCGAATCTATGTCACACTAAGCTGACACTACCAGAATGACTAGAGCAATCTGATGGACTCCAAAACAAGTGTGAGTGCCTGCGTTCAAGCAAACAGGAATCAGAAACAAACACCAAAAAAGACTAAGAACGCGAATTTAAAACAAGACAAGACCGCGCAAATTTTCGGCCAACTGTCAAGCGTAACGTCACAAACAAACAAACATCAGGTACAAAAAATAGAGAAAATGACTGAAACTTCCCTGCTTGACGGGGTTCCTTTCTCACACTGGAAGGAGCTTATTCCTTTTCTCACACTGGAAGGAGTTTATCCTTTTCTCACACTGGAAGGAGCTTATTCCTTTTCTCACGCTGGAAGGAGCTTATTCCTTTTCTCACACTGGAAGGAGCTTATTCCTTTTCTCACACTGGAAGGAGTTTATTCCTTTTCTCACACTGGAAGGAGTTATTCCTTTTCTCACACTGGAAGGAGTTTATTCCTTTTCTCACACTGGAAGGAGCTTATTCCTTTTCTCACACTGAAGAGTTATTCCTTTTCTCACGCTGGAAGGAGTTTATTCCTTTTCTCACACTGGAAGCTTATCTTCTCACGCTGGAAGGAGTTTATTCCTTTTCTCACACTGAAGCTTATTCCTTTTCTCACGCTGGAAGGAGTTTATTCCTTTTCTCACACTGGAAGGAGTTTATTCATTTTCTCACGCTGGAAGGAGTTTATTCCTTTTCTCACACTGGAAGGAGCTTATTCCTTTTCTCACACTGGAAGCTTATTCCTTTTCTCACACTGGAAGGAGTTTATTCCTTTTCTCACACTGGAAGGAGCTTATTCCTTTTCTCACACTGGAAGGAACTTATTCCTTTTCTCACACTGGAAGGAACTTATTCCTTTTCTCACACTGGGAGTTTATTCCTTTTCTCACACTGGAAGGAGTTTATTCTTTTTCTCACACTGGAAGGAGTTTATTCCTTTTCTCACACTGGAAGGGGCAGCAGGGAAGTTTCAGTCTTTTTCTCCTAATTGTTGTACCTGGTGTTAGTTTGTTTGTGATCTTACGTTTGACAAAAACCAGTTGGTCGAAAATGTGCGCTTGTCTTGTCTTGTTGTATTAAATTCGAGTTTTTATTCTTTTTTTGGTGTATTTTTCTGGTTCAAATATGATGGACACAAAAAGCCAGTTTTTAATATTGCATGCTGAGAATAAACTGAGGATATTAAATTTTGAGTCCTTGACTCTGAATCCTGAATCCTCTGAGCCTGCATAAAAACGTGCATCGACCAGGAACATATGTGGTAGTTTTTTGTTTGTTTGTTTTGTTTTTTGTTTGTTTACTCTTCTTCTCAATACACCACATCTTATCTATGAATTCTGCATGCTTGCAGGACTCTCAAACGAATGGAATCAAAATTTATTACATTCTGCGATTGACAAAATTAGGTCACGACAAATTTCAAGGAGTGTTAAAGCTGTCAAATTAAGGAGATAAGGAGGTGAGAGCGAAGCTGATGCAGCATTGTCCAATCCCATATTATCTCAGAAGCCTACTTATCGATGTCACAGTGGCCCCTGGCCAGGGGAAGTCTCTGGTCAAGCAGACACAGCACCGAAGTTCGATAGAAACAGACATCAATGCAGACAAGTCGATAGACAGATGAGGTAAATTTAGAAACCACGACCACTTTCTTCTCTACAAGACAAATTCGTCAGGTGTTCCCATTCGTGCTTGTTTAGCATTAAACTTTGTTCTTTTTCCCGGAAAAAAGGAACATGGTTTTACTCTTAGAGCATTAGCAGAACTGGTGTATTGTTATTTAGGTTGCATGTCTGAGTGGTATCAATACGATTTTCTTTTCTGTTATCTTGTGTGTGTGCCTTCCTTTCCTTCTGTCCTTCCTTCTCTTTCACTCGTTTTTAGTTTTTCTTCTTTTTTTCCTTTGCTGTTTTCTTTTCTCGTTTTGTAATTAATTTGTTGAATCTATTTTAATAGATTAGATTGATCATATTCCATCTTGTTTATGTCTTATTTATCATGATAGCAACTAAGTGCAGATCATGAGTTCAACGTCCATACGTAAATCCAGATTTAAATTTGTGTCAAATATAGGATTTTTATTGTTATATATGTTTGTTTGTTTGTTTGATTGTTTGTTTGTTTGTCTGTTTTTCATGTATAAAATTGTGTCAAATACAGGATCTTTATCGCTTCATTAAATATTTATTTGTTCGTTTGTTCGTTCGTTCGCTCGTTCGCTCGTTGGCTCGTTCGTTTGATTGATTGATTGGTTGATTGGTTGATTAGTTGATTGGTTGTTGGTTGGTTGATTGATTGATTGATTGATTGATTGATTGATTGTTTGGTTGGTTGGTTGGTTGGTCGGTTGGCTGGCTGGTTGGTAGGTTGGTTGGTCGGTCGGTTGGTTGCTTGGATGGTTGGTTGGGTAGGTGGGTGGGTGGTTGGTTGGGTGGTTGATTGGTTGCTTTGTTGCTTGGTTGCTGGTTGGTGATATGTTTGTTTGTTGTATTCCAGCATAGAAGGGCAAGATTGTGTCCCTACATGACGAAACTTTCTGGTGGATAACGTATTACACAATAACAATGGACGTGCATGTATTACAGATCTCATAAACTTGGAAATAGATACAACAGTTTGAAATAGATATACTTGAAGACGGATAAACTTGTAACATGGCAACACAAGAACTTACTGGCTAGGGAGTAATTACTATCGAAATATATGTCAGTATTTTGCTTCTGTTGTCGTGGCGTTAAAGCGGTGTTATTTAACCACAAATTTGGTTTGCATTATGGTCACCCTGGCATTGTCTTCTCCTATAGGACACTAGGTTGGTATGCATTTAGATTACAACTGTAAAGGTAATATTTTAGCAAATTGTGTTATACATTCAACCGTATTATCTATTTTTATGTCAAGATCAACACTATACGAAACCAGACTTTCGGTGAATTTTTAATTATGTGCATTTTCATATTCATTGATCAGGTTTTCCTGTTTGTTCGACATATTTGCTATTCTCTTTCTCTGTATCACAGAATATAACAGTTTCATTATTTACAGTATTCGTTTCTTTATAATTTCCATTCGTTACAATGATTCCATCATAATTCTGATTTCAGACCATTTTAAGCTTATCTCATGGATGTTTGTATTTTAAAGAAATATACGATTTTATTTATTGTTTTACTGAGTTTTACATCCAGTTTATCATAGCAAATAGGCTTGACTTCTGATTGCCATTATCATAAATTTCATGGTAAGGTTTACTATCTCTGTGTATTGAGTACCTTGTCTCTAAGCTATGCATGGGCTACTTTTAGGACTGCTATGTTAAATACAGCCATCGATTATCATGTTATTTTGTGTAAGAATTTCTGCATGGTAACGTGAAATAAATACGTGAAAAGTCCTAACCCAAAAAACAAATGGTTAGCAGCTACAGCTCTTCATCCAGGATCCAACAAAAGTACAGTACCCCTTTCAATAAGAGATCACGCTGTATTACACAGAGTGGCTAATTTCTTTTATATCATGTTTCTGTCCCAACTTTTCCATATAAACAAAAATATCATTACACAACACACACACAACACAACACACACACACACACACACACACACACACACACACACACACCCCACACTACCACACACACACACATACTCACACACACACACACTACACACACACACAACACAATAACACACACACACACACACACACACACACACAACACAACACACACACACACACACACACACAACACACACACACACACACACACACACACACACACACACACCCACATACACACGCACACACACACCCACAGAGTGTTCCTGACACAAAGGTATATGTATTCACATGACAGACGATCTAATGTTATTTTAGAACGTTTGCATTCATATCACAATATCATTTACACAACCAAAGTCTATAAATATGTAATCCCAGTTCGCAGAATCAAAGTATTTTTTTCAAAATCAGCATTAAGAAAACGTGCAATAAAGCTGCTTTTTTTGCCTAAATAGTTTATTATATCGTAAAGCAATTTAACATTATCACCAGCATATACTTTATTTCTGAAAAGAACCTCTTTACGTATTAACCATGTTGATACTTACTTGATTCGATTTGTAAAGCAAGTTGATCCTGTATTTGTAATTATGTTTTACAGTGCAACGTGTTATCATTTTTTAATAGATTCTCTCAGGCTGAAAGATAGTGCACATTAGTTTCTAAGTTGAAAATTCAATTATTTCACTATATATTTCTTTTCATTTAATACAAAAAAATAAAATTCTAAAGCAATATTGCGTTTACATACTAACTAAATTTCAGTTTCATGTAATCATAGAATGACCGGTTTTGTATGCGTTTATAGTTTTCTGAGATTAGGAAAAAAAAGGTCGTATCTTCATTGTTAATTTAAAGACGGTGTAATGTGCGCTACGTATGTCTGTATGTCCTGGTTTAGATATCTCCAGATGTCATTCTCATTAAACTCAATCATTTCATTTATAGTCGGTTTTATCCTAAGACTTATTTCTATGTATGTAATTGTCATGGGATCTTACAGAAGATTCAAATTACCAGGCAAAATACTATCAATGAAGTCATACAAAGTTTAGTAAAGCTTTTCTCAGTATACTGTAGATGTCCGAATTGTCTCGCTAAGTCACTGGAAATGTCTCTGCTAAGTCACTGGAAAAAACATTGCGTATTTCTAGTTTCTTGAATAGTTCGTAATATATCATTTCTTTTTAAATCAGGGTACTTTATTGACAAGATTGGAATTACATAATACATATTGTAATACATATAATGTAGACATGTTATAAACCACTGACATGAACAGACATACCTTTACGTCCAGTCCCAAGAGACCTGAACAGAAACACAACCATAAACATTCTCATATCACATATTTCACACATCATGCATATCGGATTATTTCCACCAATATAAATATTAAACACAATGGGTATAGCAACTGCGACAAATTGTACATGGCGTAATAATGCAAGAGACTCTATTGAACATTTTCTGTGGAACTGTTACTGCGTCCCTAACTTCTGGAATTTAACAACAACAACAAATACAACAAACAAACAAACAAACAAACAAGCAACAAACAAAAACAAAAACCTAGTCATTGCAAAATGCAAAATTATCTTCAACATCAAAATCACATAAAACCTAGTATTGTTCGGTATTGATCAAAATGTAAAACAAACAAAAAGAAACAGATAGACTATTTGATCTTACAATGATACTTACAAAATCATTTGTATATGAATTCAAAGAAGACGAATGTGTTCCAAATACACATACATTCCAAATAATGCTAAATCAGAGAGTCTAAATTGAACAATATAATGCAAAAAACAAAAAACAAATCTTTCACCTGTCCATTTTTAATGCTCAGTTGAACAACCATATACCAATGCTCCCCCTCCCCCCTAGAAAAAAAATGTCTCCATGACATGTTCTTGAATCTTGATGTACATCATAAAATCGTAATTGATCAGAATATTGTCGTATAAGTTTTGTAAGTTATATGTAAACAATACTTGTCTTATATATATAAAAAAACTGATATCATTTCTGTCATCATGAACAGGAAAGAAAGAGAAAAAGAAAAGAAAATTAAGTACACATATCAATGCATTCGCACACATAATCCAAGGACATGCCCCCAGCGCAGGACCACTCCGTCCGATCCATCGCACAGGGGAAATTTAAAAAACACACCTGAATACATAAGGACACCAAAACATATATAAAAACAGGCATAAATCACCCAAAACTGCCTCCGCATATCTCACCTCCCTTGAGCCAAAAATGCACTTAAATACATGTACCCAATTATCAATCCGAAGAAAAAGTACGTAAGACTTTATCGAAAAAATACAGGTGAATGGACCGTAAGGAGAAAATAAGTAGAAATGACAGAAAGCAAGGCAACAAGCAGAAACAAAGAGAGTGACAGAAAAGAGGCAATTTCTAGCACAGAATTTCTAGAAGGTGGGAATACTATTTATACTGAAAGAGCCCCCGGCAACCCAACGGCAAGAAATGTTGACATGCTTAGACTTTGATTTCATTTTCAAACTTCCAGTGTATAAAGTATCACTATGTATATTTGTGTTACATGGAGTCTATATGTCAACATTGTCTTTTTCATATGCGAATGTTTTTTGATATTGTTTTTGTTGTTGTTGTTGTCATTTTTCGTTGCCACATCATGTGTTAGATGTCCGTTTTGTTGTCAAGCAAAGGATGAATAAAAAAAGTTTAAAATCTTGTCTTGGTACGTGGTCTGATAGATGCTTAAGAGAAAGCCACAGTGAAAAACTGATGAGAGTGAAAGTGGCAAAGAGAGATAGACAGACAGACAGACAGACAGAGACAGAGACAGTGACAGAGTAGAGAGAGACAGAGGGGGAGAGAGACAGACAGAGAGACAGACAGACAGACATGCAGACAGAAGATAGATGATATAGATAGATGGATAGATAGATAGATAATAGATAGATAGATAGTAGTAGTAGTAGATAGATAGATAGATAGATAAAGAGTAATAGATAACAGATAAACAGAGAGACAGACAGACAGACAGACAGAGACAGGCAAAGTGAGAGGAGGGAGGGAGAAAGAGAAAGAGAGAGAGATAAAGAGAGACAGACAACAGTAGACAGAGAGACAGGAGAGAGACAGAGACAGAGAGACAAAGACAGAAACAGACAGACAAACACAGTGAGACACAGAGAGTCAGAGATAGAGAGAGAAGACAGAAACACATACAGAGAGAGACAGACAAAGAGACAGACAGAGGGAAGGAGGGGAGGGCGTCGAAAAAGACAAGGAAAGGGACAGACAGAGACACAGTAAAAAGACACACAGGGAGACATTTAAAAATTCCACACTCAGGACGAGCAAACAAACAATAAACAGAAAACAAACAAAAAAATATGGAGACTGTCAAAGCAACTGACGTCCAGCTTTGCCTTCCGCCTACACTTAAGGGAAAAAACACGGTGTCCATATTTTTATTCTTTTTTCAGATTTCGTTTCATACATTTTTAACTAGATATACAGAAAAATTACATTAGCTAAGCAGAATGATCTGTATCAAAGGTTTAATATTCAAAATACATCTGAGGAACAATTACAATGAATAGAAAAGAAAGAATAACAACAGGGGAAAAAAGGAAGGAAAAAATGAATAAATAAAGAAAGAGAAACATTCGATAATGAATGAAGACTAACATGCAGCCAACACAAGAAAAAAGTGAACAAACAAATGAAAGAAAGCAAGAGGAAAAAACAACAAATGAAAAAAGCAATAGAAAAACAAACAAACAACAACATGGCCAACTATTGAACTATCTTCTCTTCATACAAAATATTTTTTTAAATCGTACTTTTGTATTTTTTTAAGGTCACATAACTGAAGAGCAACAAATGGAATTATATAATGTGAAACAAAGACAATGGTAGATTGTCAAAACGGTAAACATGAAATTGAAATAATGTCAAAAGTCCAAGAGACAATGCCATAAAAACATATATTTCTCAAAATACATGCTGAAATTAGGCATATTTTTGGTTTGTTTGAACTTGGCATTTTTATTTCCAAACTGTACACTAAAAGACCACTGAATTGTCTACACCTTTGAGGAAAATGAAAAATCCATCTATACACATTTGGAAATTTTTGCTAACACGTTTT
>JAPXFY010000021.1:51744951-51747451 GCA_030674185.1 Monoplex corrugatus
TTCTTCATTACAACATTGTCTTCTTCATAGACATTTGTATCGATTCGTGTTCTAGTGTTGAGCTAAAGTTTTATCTTGTTTGCTTGCCATTGTTCTTCTCTTTAGTCTTTCTCTTTGGTCTTAAACATTGTGAGCGAGTGAATCTTACAGCACCTTCATTAGGGCAGTAAAAAGTACCTGCTTTTACACATTGCTTTATATCGGTTCTTTACAAAAGTTGCTTAGGCTCTTTCCCAACCCCCAACATGTCCTTGTTGGGTGGTGCTTGTGTTTTTCATTAAACTGTTGTCTTCCACAAAGGTTTCTGTCTCGTTTTGTGTTTTTGGCCTTGATAGTTCACGCTGTCGCCAGTGATATATGTTTTGTTTGCTTGCTTTTGTCTTTCGGTTTGTTCTTATCATTGGAAGGGAGACAATTCTCTCAAGTATGGGGCCAAAACACTTGCTTGACAGGGTTTCTCCTCTCAGGGCCTTCTGCTGTCCGGCTCTCCTGCGAATGTCTTACTACTGCGATCTTTTGAGACTGTGGAAATGTGCCAGCGTTTATTCATCTTGTGTTGTTGCTGCTGTTAAGCTTTTATTTTTGTTTTGTTTTGCTGATGTTAAGTTGTTATTAACTTTTTGTTTTGTTTGTTTTGTTTTGTTTTATCTTCTTCGTCCTCTTCTGTATTTGTTTCTCTGATTATTTACATTTTTATCTATGTTTTATCTTCTATATGTTATCTGGCTCCTATTGACTTTTTCCTTATGTTCCCTTTTGTCGTTCTAGTTGCGTCTTCTTCTTTTGCTGGAGTTCTTACTCTCTTATTCTCTCCGTCTCTCTCTCTCTGTCTCTGTGTTTGTCTGTCCGTCTCTCTGTCTGTTTCTCTCTCTCTCATTCTTACTCTCACTCACTCTCCCTCTCTTTCTTTCTTTCTTTCTTTCTTTCTGTTTCTTCCTCTTTCTATCTCTCCTTTTGTCAAAGTGAGCGTCTTAAGAATAAAGAATCGATGGAGTGCAGGTTTTCAAAACAGCCAGTATACTAAAGACTTAATCTTGAAAACAACTCTATCAACATCATCAATGAGCGATGACTATGGAATGGAATCCTCATCTGGACGATACATTGTTTGAATAAAACAGAGACGTGTGCATATATAAAAACACACATAAAAAACAGCACGACGAAAAACTATGTATCGTGGAAGGGAAGTGGGCACAAAACAAAACGAAACAAAACAAAACAAAACAAAACAAAACACTAAGCACACAGACAGCAAAAGAGAGGAAACGACTTAGTGAAATGTTTTCTTCAGCATTGATCTGTGTTCTTTTAGGGAACACGTGAGAAGATTTCCATTACAAGAATGACAGCGAAATTATGCTTGGCTTACTAGCATTATTACGAGTTTTAGCAGGAGGGGCAATTTGGGGAAGAAAGTGAGGAAGTGGTAAGTTGAGGAAGGAACTCTGTGGGCGTGCGCGTGTGGTGGGTGTGTGTGTGTGTGTGTGTGTGTGTGTGTGTGTGTGTGTGTGTGTGTGTGTGTGTGTGTTTTGTGTGTGTGTGTGTGGTGTGTGAGTGTGTGTGTGTGTGTGGTGGTCTTGTGTGTGGTCAGCGTGTGTGTGTGTGTGTGTGTGTGTGGTGTGTGTTGTGTGTTGTGTGTGCGCGTGTGTGTGTGTATGTGGGGTGTGTTGTGTGTATTTGTGTAGTGTGTGTGTTGTTGTGTGTGTGTGTGTGTGCGTGCGTGCGAGCTTGTACCGTGTGTGTGTGTGTATGTGTGTACGTGTGTAAGTGTGTGTGACAGTGTGTGTGTCAGCGCGCACGTGTGTGTGTGTGTGTGTGTGTGTGTGTGTGTGTGTGTGTGTGTGTTGTTTTCTGTGTGTGTACCGGTGTGTAGCCAAGACCATCGAGGCAAACAGATTAGTGCCAGATTTCCCCCTGACAGTCACAGCCTCAGGGAACAGTTAAACAGATCAGAGAGAGAAACAGACAGACTCTTTCAAAGTTTTGCTTAAAGTCAACAACCAGAAAGTCTGGTGGACAAAAAACACACACACTCTCTGGAAACCCTGACAGCAGTGTCCACATCAACATTTCAAAGACACAAGGTAAACAAAATTACAAATCATTGTGAGTAGAATAAAAATGATTTCGCCTACGCTATTTTAAGTCAGTGGGCTGGTTCGGGGGGGGGGGGGGGGTTATAGAGATAAACAGAGCCACAAAGGGAGGTTCAGACACAGAGACGCAGGTGGAGACAGGGTTGAAGGGAGACAGAGGTCAGCACGAACGTGCGCGAGGACCAGCAGACACATAAACACAAAGGGACATTTAAAGACCTTATGCAAATCTTGTTTGAGCAGACATAAGGGAAATCACTCCGCTGTACTCCTCCACCCTCCATTTCCTGCCGTGTCCTCCACCGTTAAATAAATGATGATGGCGGACACAATGGAACCACGGTGCTGATGGCAGACACAATGGAACTGCAATGTGCAACACATCACGAAATAACTTCAAT
>JAPXFY010000021.1:51754951-51772451 GCA_030674185.1 Monoplex corrugatus
CCAGAAAACTATATTATTTTTTTACACAAAATTTTTCAGAAATGCTGGGCTGGTGGAACTATACCACAATTATGGCAAACGTCTGTTGTTATACCAGTATTAAAAGCAGGAAAGCCTAAAAACAATAAAAACAGTTACAGACCTATTGCTTTAACGTCCCATACGAGCAAACTATTGGAAAAATTGGTATTAAACAGACTTGTACATTACTGTGATAAAAATAACGTTATTCCAGTAAATCAGGCTGGTTTTAGAAAAGGGAGATCTACAGTTGAGCATCTGGTTAAACTTACCACTCACATCAAGAAAGAGTTTGCCCGCAGAAAAAGTCTTTTAGCTACATTTTTTGATGTGAAAAAAGCTTACGATCAAGTTTGGCATACGCGTTTATTGTACAAGCTGAAATCTATTGGTTTATCTGGCAATATGTATGATTACATTAAGTCTTTTTTAGCCAATAGAACTATTCAGGCAAGAGTGGGAACTAGTTATTCTACTTCACGACATCTTGATATGGGAATTCCACAAGGTTCAGTGATAGCACCGCTTTTATTTAATATCCTTATACAGGATCTTCCTAAAGCACTCTCAAATCGTGTTGTTTTGGCACAGAATGCTGATGATATATGTATTTGGATGAATATTACTTTAAAAAAGACAACTCCACAGAGAGCACAGAATTACATTAGGAAATTGTATCAATCTGATCTTGATAATCTTGGAAACTATATGTTAGAAAATGGTCTGTCGTTGTCAGCGGAAAAAAACTAACATGATGCTATTTAATTCTGGTGGTACTTTAAGTAACTTGCCTACTTTCAGATTGCTTGGTGAAGTGTTACATTACAAACAGGTTGTAAAATTTCTGGGAGTCTTTATGACATCGAAATTAAACTGGAATGTCCATTTTGATTATATTTCAACAAAAGCAAGAAAAGCCCTAAATTTTCTAAAGATAATAAGCCGATTACCTTGGGGAATGGATACGAACATACTAATTCATCTGTCAACAGCACTTGTACGATCTAAATTATCCTATGCGCAAGAAGTGTTTTTCAGTGCACCAAAATATTTATTAAAGAAGATACAAAGCTTAGACTGCAAAAGTATTAAAATTGCTCTAGGTGTCCCTACTCATGCCTCTAATCTGGAAACGTACAAAGTTGCTGGAATTCTGCCTCTGAACAACTATCGTGAGCTAGCGACAGCAAAATTTGCAGTTAGAACTACTTCACAAACGGACAATTTTGTGAGTAAGGAAATTAAAATCAGGTCTGATGTTGACTTTCCAAAGCGAGCAAAAAGCATTTCATCACAAATGACTGTTTCAACTTACATATCTGACTTGGTCAAACAGTCTAACATAAATATGGATGAAATAGCTGAGACACCATCAACAACGCCTATCCCTACATGTGAAATGCAAAAAGCCTCTTTTGATATTGATTATACAGACGCTAAGAAATCTGAAAACGTCAACATTTCGATATCCACAGCAAGAGAACACATCGATGAAAAATACCGTACCCACCTTCACATTTTTACCGATGGATCAGTCTTAGAAAATAAATGTGCTGGAGCAGCATTTTATGTTCCAAAATTTAAGATAAAAAAGTCATTTTTCGTTGGGGCAAACTTATCGATCTTTACAGCGGAATTAGTCGCTATTAATCAAGCATTGCATTATCTAGTAAATCTTAAACCCATGTCTTTCAAAGTAGTTCTCTTTGTTGACTCAAAATCTTTATTATATGCCTTACGGTCTTTTAATGCCGACACAAGACCTGATTTAATTACTGAGGCAAATCATCTTATACATCGTTTAAGGGTCAAAGGTACAGATATCAGTTTATGCTGGGTGCCTTCTCATGTTGGTCTTCACGGCAACGAAGTAGTTGACAGAGCAGCTAAGCAAGGCGCCCAGAATGCTGATAATGCTATAGAATTACATGTTCATAGCTCCGTAAAAGAAGCTTGCAACTTGCTCGAATCAGCCTCATGGACTCGATTTCTTGAACATTCAGATGAACAGTTTGTGTCACAACAAATGATAAAACTTACCGTTCAAAATGTATGTAAAAAATTGCAGTATTCTTCTATGTATCATTTGAGATCGATTGTTGCTGTTTGTTTTCGTATTCAGCTAAACGCATTGAGAACAAAATATTGTAAAAATGTCAAGTGTATTTGCGGCGAACAGTTCACACTGTTTCACTGTTTATTCTACTGCAAAATGCTACGTTCTTTTTTACCGAAAATGTTTACTCAAGAAAAGTATTCTGAAAATCATTTCCAGAAAATTACATCAGATCAAACGTTGTTAGTTAGAATTTCAGAATCATTAGTTCACAGTCCTGTTAATGCATTACTTTAACTTTATTCGGTTTGTATTTTAGTGTTACAATTTCCCTTCACGTTATTGAAGTTAATTGTTAGTGTTAAGTTCTCGTTCCATTTTACTGTTCCCCCACCTGCTAATGTCTTTTTCCTCTGTCTTCCCTCTGCCCAAATCCAACCCGTCCAACTATCGTTCTACATTTTATTTTGTTCACTTTTTTTTTTTTTTTTTTTTTTTTTAATAATTTCCCCTCCCCCCCTCCCCCGTCTAATATCACTTATAGTGAAAAGACGTTAAATTAAAGAACGAACGAACACACACACACACACGTATAACCTTCCGATCGATCTGAAACATTCTTACTTCCATCCCTCGTTTGAGAGAAGACAAAAATAGAAACGAAAAAAGAACTGAAAACTTGTTCCCAGTCTTGTCGATAGCACAGAGGCACTTTATGTCTACCCGGTGAATTCGTTCACCTGCTGGGACAGACAAAATATTACAATAATCAATGTCACTGTACATGTAGCTCTAAAATCGTCTACCTCTTGTCATCGCATACATATAAATAGAAATAGAGGAAAAAAAAAGAAAAAGGGAGGGAGAGAGAAAAGAAGGATACAGAGAGAGAGAGAGAGAGAGAGAGAGAGAGAGAGAAACAGACAGATAGACAGACAGACAGAGAGAGAGACAGAGACACAGAGAGAGACAGAGAGACAGGCAGACAGACAGAGACAGAGAGAAACAGACAGAGAGACAGAGAGACAGAAACAGAGAGAGAGAGAGAGAAGGAGAGATAGAGACAGAGAGATGCACTTTATGTCTACCCAGTGAATTCGTCCACATGCTGGAACAGACAAAATATTACAATAATCAATGCCACTGTAGCTCTAAAATCGTCTACCTCTTGTCATCGCAGACATATACTCCTAATCATAATTTAAGGGCCACTTCTTCCTTCCTCTCTAATTTTAAGTTGAAATAATTGACAATGTTTAGAATTGATTCTATGTTTTATTTCATCATTTCCACACCTGTTTTGGAAAAAGAAATTAGCACAATGACCCATTAGTGAACAGCACATGCATTTAAAGGAACATCCCCCCCTTTTCAAAAAACAGAAAGTGTCAGATTTGGCCAATCTGTTTTCAATATCGCGTGTGTCCGCCCCGAGCCTGGATGCATGCTTCACAGCGCCGATGCATCGACCCCACAAGGGTACGGAGTGTGTCCTGAGGGATGGCCGCCCACTCGATCTGCAGGATGTCGACCAGCCTGGCCAGGGTGCCCGGTGGGGGGTGGTTGTCCCTGATGCGCCTCCCGAGCACATCCCAGAGGTGTTCAATTGGGTTCAGGTCAGGTGAGCACGCTGGCCAGGCCATACGGACGACTTCATGCTGCTCCAGGAAGTCGGTCACAAGGCGTGCTCGATGCGCAGGTGCATTGTCGTCCTGGAAGATGGCGCCTTGACCAAGGTCCACAAGCGCAGGCAGTGCCACGGCCGCCAGAACCTCGTCCCGGTACCGGACCCCGTTCAGGATGCCGTCAATGGGGAGCAGGGGGGTCCGGGTACCACGGCTCATGCCACCCCACACCATCACCGACCCGCCGCCGTACCGGTTATGCTCTTGGACAGTGGCGTCAGCGAATCTCTCCCCTTGACGTCGCCACACCCGAGCCCGGCCATCGTTAAAGGTCAGGGTGAACCTGGACTCATCCGAAAACAAGACCCGGGCCCACTGTTGCCTTGTCCAGGTCACGTGCTCCCTGGCCCAGGTCATGCGGCGCACTCTGCTGACCGGTGACAGCACGGGTCGGACGGCTGGTCTCCGTGACCTCAAGTTTGCCTCATGTAGCCGTCTTCTCACCGTGCTGCAGCTGATGTTAGCACCTGTTGCGTCCCTCAGCTGACCCCTCAAGGTCACCGCAGTGGATGCCCTTTCCCTCAGGACGGAGAGGGCAAGGTAGCGGTCTTGCTGTTTTGTCGTTACTCTGGGTTGACCCGTGTGACGCCTTTCCTGGACTGCTCCAGTCTCATTGAAGCGCTCCAGCAGTCTCTGGATTGTGGAATGCGACACTTCAAGTCGTCTAGCAACTTCCCCCTGCGCTAGGCCTTCATCAAGCAGAGCGAGGGCTCTCCCCCGCTGCTCATCCGTCATCCGTCGTCTTGCAAGCATGGTTAAAACGAACCAAGAACGGGTCCTTTTTATCATCGTCTGCGGGCAACTTTGGCTGGAGTAGTGTTCAAAAAGGGCTTGCCTTGCACGTGCAAAGCGAATTTTGTCGCTACCTTGCCTGCGTCGTCAGAGAGACCCTGCTGAAGATTCGACAATTTCGTGTGGAAATTGTCTTCCTTGGGCCGCCCATTGCAAATCGGCAAATCCCCAAACACGTGCCAAAAGGAAACTGCAATGTTGTCTGAGCTCTTATCCATTCAGTTACGGCAACGAATTGGAGAAAAGAGTAAGAGAAAATAGGTTATTTCTCCTTTCAAAAATTGACTCAAAAACGTTCCTGGCCCTTCAATAATGACGTGTAGTATATAAATAGACAGAGAAAAAAAGAAAGAGAGAGAGAGAGAAAAAAAAACGGATACAAAGAGAGAGAGAGAGAGAGAGAGAGAGAAAGAGAGAGAAACAGATTGAAAGACAAACAGACAGACCGGCAGACAGACAGACAGAGACAGAGACAGAGAGACAGAGAGGGACAGAGAGAGACAGAGAGAGAAGGAAAGACAGAGACACAGATGCACTTTATGTGTACCCAGTGAAATCGTCCACCTGCTGGAACAGACAAAATATTACAATAATCAATGTCACTGTAGCTCTAAATAAGTCTACCTCTTGTCATCGCAGACATATAAATCGACAGAGAGAAAAAAAAAGAAAAAGGGAGGGAGAGAGAAAAGAAGGATACAGAGAGAGAGAGAGAGAGAGAGAGAGAGAGAGATACAGACAGACAGACAGACAGGCAGACAGACAGACAGACAGAGAGATAGACACACAGAGAGGGACAGAGAGAGAAAGAGAGAGAGAGAGACAGAGAGACAGAGAGACAGAGAGACGCAGAGAGAGAAGGAGAGACAGAGACAGAGATATGCACTTTATGTGTACCCAGTGAAATCGTCCACATGCTGGGACAGGCAAAATGTTACAATAATCAATGTCACTGTAGCTCTAAAATCGTCTACCTCTTGTCAGCGCAGACATATAAATAGACAGAGAAAAAAAAAGAAAACGGGAGGGAGAGAGAAAAGAAGGATACAGAGAGAGAGAGAGAAACAGACAGACAGACAGACAGACAGACATAGACAGAGAGACAGACAGACAGACAGAGAGGGACAGTGAGAGAAAGAGAGAGAGAGAGAGACAGAGACACAGACAGAGAGAGAAGGAGAGACAGAGACAGAGAGATGCCCTTTATGTCTAGCCAGTGAAATCGTCCGCATGCTGGAACAGACATATATATTACAATAATCAATGTCACTGTAGCTCTAAAATCGTCTACCTCTTGTCATCACAGACATATAAATAGACAGAGAGAGAGAGAGAAACAGACAGACAGACAGACACACAGACAGACATAGACAGAGAGACAGACAGACAGACAGAGAGGGACAGAGAGAGAAAGAGAGAGAGAGAGAGAGACAGAGACAGAGACACAGACAGAGAGAGAGAGAGACAGAGAGACAGAGACACAGACAGAGAAACTGAAACTGAAACTGAAACTGTTTATTGTCATTACCCGAAAAGGTCTTTTGACAAGGGGGATAACAATTTTCCAGTAGGCGACACATAATCCACTCTTTGTATGTGCGCAAATTCTTCACGCATAATCAAAAAAAATATCGAACATCCATTCCTTGAACAGTCGAACATATTCAAATCATATATAATGAACAATCATCCATTTTACCACTACTACATAATACAAAGAAAATAACAACAAAAAATATCAGAACAGTGTTCCCACATTCAGGCCAATAATTTGTCTAGGTTTAGACAAACCAAAATCTTTTTCACACACCCACACCCACACACACGCATCCATATACACTCACACACGGGCGCGCGCTCGTGCGCACACACACACACACACATCAAAACTGTAATATGATGAAACATCTGGGCTAGACCACCCAAACCTTACATTTAGTGATAATAATATAATCTTCACATAACTGCCCCAAAATACTCTGTTAACAAGGGACATCACTATGCCTTTTATTTATTTGTTTTTTGGTTTGTTTTTGTTTTTTTGTTTTTGTTAACATGTATAGTAGACCCTTAAGTGTCTATATACCCTTTCAATATCCACTTCTAACATATTCTACAAATATACCATTATTTTCATATTATTAGCTACTCTTAAATTATCGGCAAACAAAGCAAAATAAAGCAAATGAAAACAGCTCTTTACAAAACAGAGTCTATAATAAAGCGGCTTCTTTTGGAGTTAACGTGATATAGCCCACATCAGTCAAAAGAGATTAAATTAATCCCAGTATGATATTGTCTAGCACTATTGTCGGGCTTGTAAGTGTTTATGTCTTATTTTTTGTGCTTCCGCAATGTATAGTGCCACTGATTTGATTATGACTTCGTCATCAGACGACAAAATAGATACAACATCTTGTCTTTTGGCCATGTCGGATTCAAAAACTTTGCATTTTCCACGTATTGTGTCCAAAATTTGGCATTGGAATAAAAAGTGTTTTTCATTATCGACATTGTTTCCACATAAGGGGCAAGGATATACTGTGGACGTCCCAGGTTGAAACCAATTTTTATTTGCATTGAAACCAAGTGTTCTTAATCTAAATCTTGCGTAATTAGTTCTTTGCCATTTATCCGTAACAACACTGAGATATTTTTCGGTTTGAAAAACATCTTTAAATGAGAAGAACCAACTATATTTTTCTTTGTTTTCCATATCTGAGTGCCAATTTTGTTTAAACGAACAAATAAGCCTGTCTTTAAATTCATTAATAAACTGACACTCATTTCCTACTCCCTGGGACAACCACACGATTCCAAACCCAAGTTCTGATAAAGCCTTTTTTACCTGATAGGCCCAGTTCTGTTTTCCTATTTCCATTTGAGTAACCATAATTTCATATGCCTGTTTACATAACCGAGATTGTGGAAGCCTTAACAATTTCAACCAGTATTTAATACTCTTCACAAAGGTTCTAATGTATAAAGGATATCTTCCAGTTTCTCCATATAAAACAGTATTAGAAGAGTGAATTGGTACAGCCAAAAAACGTTTTATAGCATATGTATGCACTTTTTCCATATGTGAATTTACAGTAAGACCCCATACTTCAGCTGCATATGTAAGTAAAGGTTCTATCTGTGTATCAAACATTTTCCAATATAAATTACAATCAATAGAATTGAGCTTCCGTAAGGATTTTAGAATTTCAATAACACCTTTTTTCCCTTTATTACAAGATTCTTCCCATGCATAATTTAAACTTAATTTTGTCGAAAATATCATTCCTAAGTATTTATAAGAATTAACAACTTTAACCTCGTTAATTCCATAGAACCATTTTTCGTGTTTTGATAAATGTCCACCCTTCCTGAAAATCATAATATTAGTTTTATCCATGTTAACTGTTAAAGCTAGTCGATCCGATTCTTCCTTTAAGACATTTAACTGGTTTTGTAAAGCCTTTTACTGTACCAGAGAGAAGAATAACATCGTCTGCAAACAGCAATAGGAATATCTCAATAACCCCAGGGATAATTTGAATGCCATGCCTGCCTTTTCTTGACAGTTCCACTGCTAATTCATTAATGAAAAATGAAAACAATTGAGGACTCAATTGACACCCCTGTTTCACTCCTTTAGGGCATTCAAAATAATCTGAATATACACACTTCTCACGCACGCATGCAAACACTGAGTTATAAACTCCTCTTAGGGCCATATATAATTTTCCATTCACACCACTTTTACGTAATATATTCCAAAGATTATTACGATTCACAGAATCGAATGCCTTCCTAAAATCCACAAATGCAACATAAAGTTTCTTATTTAAAAGTAAATGCTTCTGCACAAGGGAGTAAAGTGTGAAAATATGATCAATTGTACTGTATTTTGCTCTAAATCCAGCTTGTTCTTCAACTATTTTCTCTTCTTTTTCTGCCCACTTTGTTAATCTCTTATTCAAAATATATGTATAAACTTTACTCACTATACTTGTTAGAGCGACTCCTCTATAATTATCTGGATTATTCACATCTCCTTTTTTGTGAATTGGGATTATTATGGACTTTGCCCATTCTGACGGAAAAATGCCATTATAATAATAATAATAAAGACAATTTATATAGCGCTTTCCAGAGCACAAAGCGCTTCACATAAAATCAGTATATAACTAAATACAAATAGATACACCAACATAAAATTTAACATACCGCTGCTAACACTATATAACATAAAACATAAAATTTACGTTCAACAAGACATATTAACATAGTAAATTCAAATATTACTAAAAATAGTGACAATCATACAAAAATATTTTCTCTCTCTTTCTCTTCACACACACACACACACACACACACACACACACACACACACACACACACACACACACACAGACCCAAACACACACCCTCTCTCAACCACTCAGTTTCTCTACTATCAAATTCTATCACGCTTACACATACTCTTACTCATACTCTCACTCTCTTTCCCCACCCCAACCATACTCTCGCTCTCTACCGTGCTCCCGATATTCCTTGCTCACTCTCTCTCTCTCCCACACAGCCTCTCTCTCTCTCTCTTTTCCTCTCTCCCTCTCTCTCCCTCTCTCTTGCTCGCATAAACATGCTTCACACACACACACACACACACACACACACACACACACACACACACACACACACACACACACAAACACACACACACACACACATATATGTAGGAACGATGATCAGGGCTGAGAGAGAAGAGAAAGAGAAGATCAATGAAAGTATTGAGTGAAAAGATAGGTCTTCAGACTAGACTTGAAAGAAGGAAGACATTGCTTATGGCGAATATGATAGGGAAGGGAGTTCCAGGTCATGGCAGCAGAGTGGGAGAAAGCTCTCTGACCATGCAGTTTCCGGTTGAAACGGGAAACACAGAAAGTTCTTGTGTCGGTAGAGGATCGGAGAGTTCTGGATGGTACATACACTTGAAGAAGTTCAGACAGATAAGAGGGAGCGGAGCAAGTAAGAATTTTGTAACAGAGACAGCAACATTTGTATTTGATTCTTTGTTCAACTGGAAGCCAATGCAACTTTTTCAGAAGAGGAGAACATGACTGGGATCTAGGGGCTTTACAAACAAGCCTAGCTGCTGAATTCTGAACACGTTGGAGAGGTTGAATGACAACTGAAGGGCAGCCGATTAGAATAGAATTACAGTAGTCCAAGCGTGAAAGAATATAAGAGGAAATAAGAGTTTTAGTGGCTTCCTCAGTAAGAAAGGGGCGGATAGAAGCAATACGTCTTAGTTCCATATAAGAAAGCTGGCATATCTTAGTGACATGTTTTTGCATAGAAAGATCATGATCTAAAAGAACTCCTAAATCCCGGACACAGTCAGAAAATTCAATGGAACTAGAACCTATAGGGAGAGAAGAAGAAAGTGTGTTGATATCATGATGTGAGAAACGTATAGCCTCCGTCTTGTCACAGTTAAGTTTCAGTTTATTTGATGACATCCAGAGATCAATGTCAGAGGTACAGTTTTGGAGAGAAGAAATTGCATCAGGATAGTCATCAACAGAAGCTGAATGAAGGAGCTGAGTGTCATCTGCAAACATTTCATGCGAAATGGAATGGCTGCGGATGACATCAGAAAGAGGGGTAGTATACAGAATGAATAAAACAGGACCGAGCACGGAGCCCTGAGGCACACCAAAATCGAGGGAGGTTTCATTTGAACGGTGACTATCCACTAGCACAAACTGTTTCCTGTCTGAAAGATAAGAGTGAAACCAATTAAGAGCTAAGTCTCTAATACCAAATGTATGTTCCAAACGGGAGAGAAGAATTTCATGGTCTATGGTGTCGAAAGCACCTGAAAGATCTAACAAGAGGAGGACAGAAATTTTATTTTTATCTAACGAATTGAGAATATCATTAAGGATACGAAGGATGGCAGTCTCTGTGCTGTGCTCTGGACGATATGCTGACTGATGGGGAGATAGAAGGTTGTTGGCAGTCAAATGAGCTGAAAGCTGGTGGAGGACAATTTTCTCGAGAATTTTGGACAGAAAGGGGAGGTTGGAAATGGGGCGGTAATTTTTCAACACGTTGGGGTCAAGGGAAGACTTTTTCAGGAGAGGCTTAACAAGAGCAGTCTTAAAATCAGAGGGAACAGAAGCTGAAGATAGTGATTCATTAAGAATGCGAGTGATAGTGGGGAGAAGGGTGTCGAGGTGGTCATAGAGAAGAGGGGTGGGGATGGGGTCGAGAATACAAGAGACTTTGGGGGACTCAGTAATCAGCTTCCGTACAAATGATTCAGAAACAGGAGTAAACTGACAGAGTGGTGTACCTTTATAAATAACGGACTGGTCAGTTGAGTAACATCGGAAACCTTTCCCAGCATGCCTGTGACAGTTCTAAAAAGATCTTTGCATGATACTGCTGAAACAACTTTAGAAGAATAGAATTTAGTTTTAGCATCATGGACGAGATCGACAATTTTCTGTTTTGCGGTTTCATAAATCTGCTTATGTACCGTCAGGCGAGACGATGCCCAGCGACGCTCAGCTTTACGGCGCTCACGCTTAAGTTGCAAAAGATCATGTGCCACGGAGCTGTACCACGGGGCAGAGCGACGTTGCTGCACCCTGTGCTGACGTAAGGGCGCGTGCTTATCCAAAACTGTTCGCAAACCGAGACTGAGATCAGAAAGAGAAACATCATGAGTAATGACACTTTTTAAATCTTGAGAAAATGCTGCCTGATCTATCTGGCGAATGGCACGAATATATTTGAATTGGGGTGTTGATTTTTGTTTTAGAACACTAAGATGACAGACAATACAAATATGGTCAGACATAAGATAATTACTACACTTTGCAGATTGTAAAAGATTATCATTGTCACGAAAAATTACAAGGTCTAAAATATGACCACTGCTAGGAAAAGTAGGTTCGTTAACAGCTTGAGACAGACTAAACATTTGCAAGAGTTCCCGAAACTGTCTTGTTCTGGAGTCATGCTGATCTTGATAATGGATATTAAAGTCACCAACAATCAAAAGATTACTCTCACACGTGATGGAATAGTCAAGAAAGTCTGGGAGCTCATCGAAAAACATAGTGTGGGTCAGTTTATTTCTTTGACTGGGGGGAGGACGGTAGACACAAAGCAATCGAAGTTGCTGGCGTTGCACAGTCAACATTAATTCAGCAACCTCAAACGAGGTGTGGGTGAAGGAGAACGAGGTGTTGACAGAGGTGTGAGATGCAAGACAATCTTTCATGATGACGGCAATGCCGCCACCACCTTTAATCAAGCCAGTCAGCTGACGGGGAAAAGAAAACAGTTTATATCCCGGTGGTGTCAAGTCCGCCATCTTGCTCTCATCGCCGGACTCTTTAAGCCAGGTCTCGGTGAGGACCATAATGTCGACATCGTGATCTGTCAGAAAATCTACGATCGCCGTACGCTTCCGGGCCACGCCCACAGACTTGGCGTTGAACAGGCACACACAGAGCTGGTTTAGTAAATCGGAGCTCTGTAAGGGAACCTTGATCAAGTTATGCAGGTTGGCTCGGGAGGGGCGGGCTGTGGAGCAGATAGACACATTGGGGAAGGGTGAAGGGATGGAAGAGCTGCATGGTTCAAAGCCTGATACAAAGAGGGACTGATGGGAAGGTTGTTTACTGGCAATCACTGGTATCTGCCGCAGTTTTCTACTGCCGCCACGGCAAGAACGGTAACGCGGCAGACGGTAGCCAATCCTTAAATCTTTGAGACGGCTGATAACAGCAGGGGAGAGACGTGTGCTGGTTTGTTTACAAGCCAAAAGTTGATCCCGCGTGTAGGCAAGACGGGCGACTGCTTTTTCCGCATTCCAGGGGCCACCGACGTCACTCACAGGGCCAGCGCTGGTGTGCTCACAGTAGAAAATAGGTCGCACGGGAAAAGCGTTCGAGTGCACGGGAAGGAAAAATGGCGGCACTCGTGGATTTTCAAGACTAAAAAGGAAAACTCTTACTGACAGAAGGAGGAAGAAAAAGAATGTCCTGACGGGCAGCGGAGCGCAGAAAATCCAGCACCAGTCCATCTTGAAGCACACTGACAAATCACAAAACAGTCCATGCACACTACACAACTGAAACTGATGAAAAATGTCAGAGCGTTGACTGGTCATGCCTGTTAGGCGACCAAGGGCAGTCAAAAAGCTTGTTACATAAATGGACAAGGAAATCAATTACATTAGCATTTGCATGTTTTAACATTTCGCTGATTATTTGATCTGGTCCTGCGCTCTTTCCTGCTTTCAAATGCCTGATACTCGCAGTCACTTCTTCTTTAGTTATAGGCTCATTGAAAAGTGGCTCAAAATTATTTTCTTCCTCTACTATATTACTCTCTTGTGCAGTATTTCCCCGATATCATTGAAAACACTGCAGAAATGATTGTACCATTGTTCAATAGAGATTTCATTGTACACAAAGGCCTTTCTATTAACAGATCTTATTATTGACCAGAATGTCCTGGAGTCATTGATGGAATCTTTGAGTGTTCTTATTTTCTTATCTTCGTATTCCCTTTCTTTCGTTTTCCTTAGTTTAACATAATCTTTTCGTGATATGACATATGCTTCTCTTTTTTCTTTTTCTGTTTTGCATCTCTGGAATCTTTTCAGTAGCCTCTTAACTTCTTGTTTCTTTCTTTCACATTCCTTATCAAACCAATCATTCTGTTTCTTTTGTCCTTGTCTCACTGTTCGTACCATACACGCAGCTGCCCCGCATAAAGCCTTAGTAAACTGCTCCGAACTGTCATTCACATTATAATCTAACAAACCGAAAGCTGTCTGTAGACAATTGTTGAACTCAGAACCATCAAGCTCTTGTACAAATAAACTTGCTAATTCTTCAGACCATACAATTTTTTCTTCCCCTTGTTGTCTTGCACTTTCTACATCTGTATGATTATTTCCCCTTTTCCATATTACCTCAACAGGTAGATGCCATGAATCAACACAGTTACCTACCCGTAAATCAAAGCATGAGACCAGATTATATGGAACAAGAAAATAGTCAATCACACTACACCCGTTTGGAGACACAAAAGTGTATTCACCCTCTGTATCTCCATCACAAAAACCATTCAAAATAACCATATCCAACATGAAACATAAGGTCAACAATGTTTTGCCAAAACTATTCACAGTTTCATCTTTAGAACAACGTACATCACATTCATTATACATCCTGTCATACTCAATGTCTTATAAATAAGTAGTCATGTCTTCAGGCGCAAACTGTTCGTGACCTGTTCTAGCATTGAGATCTCCCATAATTATAAAATGTGTTTTTTTCTTTTTCAAACTGTTGTAGCATTAATTCTTCCAGCATCAAGATCCCATCTTTAATTAATGTTTCGTTATATCTAGGGCTTCCTTCTGGCGCAACATAGCATGCAATCAAAATCAGATCTTTGTCTAAATCAAATACATTTTTGTTTACTCTGATGACAATGGTGTTATCATAATCTAACATTATTTCTTTCACACAATTTTCTAAAGTTTTTTTCACCAACAATAAAACTCCACCCGAATTCCTGCCATGGTGTGACAATTTCTTAGCTGGAGCGTAAAACTTCAAATAATCAGTGAACAAACAGCTGAAATCAAACGAAGTATCAAGAAAACATTCAGTAAGACAAACAAAATCAAATTTTGTTACATAATTTATGAAGGAAACGTTCTTCAATTTACTGTACAAATTTTCAACGTTGTAATTCAAAAAGGACCACTGGTTTGGATGGCCATGCCTGTCCTATGATTTTCTGGAAGTACCGGAACGCAAACTCCTGTTGTCAAGGTTACCGCCTGCTCCTCTGCCGCGGGCCGTGCTTGTTGACGTCCGTCGCGGTTGGCTGCCCATGCTCACCCTCCCACCCGTCTGTCGGTCTGCCGCAGGACTGCCGCGTGATACACGTGCGTCCGTGTCTGTAATACGCCCGGTGTCATGCCCCTGGGAACTCCTGTTGGCGTCACGCTGAAGCTCGGCCCGGTTTGCACGTGAGATGACAGGCGGGGAAGAGGAGGAGGAAGGGGAACCACCACTCGCGACTCTACCCCCGTTAGAGGTGACAACTCCTCTCGTCATCTCCCCATCTTGAGGGGGGTCCCCACCAGCGACTTCATCCCGCCGATTGGTGAAGGTGGGCGTGTCTCTCACGTCGGAAGAGGAGGTGTGTTTAGGTTGTAAGTCTGAAACTGTGGCACCACTCACAATCTGAGCATAAGATCGCTGTTCTGGTGGTCTTGGTCCAATCACCAATTGTCCCTTTTGGAAGTATGCTCTTTTGCCTTCACTACGTGCTCTTGCAACGATTTGTGCCTGTGTTCTTGTTAGGTCGTTTGCGACCCTGATACCTTTCACATCTAGTTTTCGTCGTATGTCTCTGTAATAATCAGCATTTTGTCTCTCCACCTGGTGAATTTGACTATCATTTGTTTGGGTTGCCCTTGTCTTGTCTGTCCAGTTCGATGTGCTCGTACGATGTCATCAGTAGTCCAGACTTTAGGGTCGTCAATACTATTGAGAACGTCAATAACTGCGGTAGCACATGAGTCAAACGTTTCCCTAGATTCTTGCTGAGAAATCCCGAAAAAACGTAAATTATCTCTTCGTGAGAAATCTTCTAACCTGTCTGTGTCTGACTTTAATTGGGCAACATCGTTTCTCATATCCCTGATTGTCTCTGTGAGTTGTTGTATTTCCTCTTTCTCATCATTAGATTCCTGGAACAGTTGTTGTATGTCGCCACTCATATCTGTCACTGTCTCCATCAGGTTTCTGTGATCTTTCTCCAGTCTGTTGCACCTGTTGTTGATTTCCTCACATCGTTCTTTCACTTGACGTAGCTCGTCTTTGATCTCTCCAAGATCATTCCTTATCAATTTGGTTTGCTCAGAGAACTGTTGCTGCATCACTTGCATGAGTCTGTCAACCATGTTATCATTTCCGTCCTCTGTGTGTGTGGTACTGTCAGTGATAGGGCCGGGATTTGTCTCTATGTCACCGCAGAGGAGCAGCCTTCTCACGCAAAACACGATGTGCTGCACGCACACGGCCGAGAAAAGCAATGGCACGTGCATGGCTACCTGACATACACCGTCGGTGACACATATCTCCTCTTCTGCCCCCAGTCTTGTTCCTTTTATTTTTTCTTGTTCAGCTTGTCTTGCCATTTTAAATGACAACATTTCATGTGCATTACAAAAGAAACTGTCAATGAATGTCACAAATGCAATGAATACCACAAAGGCGACAAGAATATCCAAAGATGACCAGACTGTGTTATTGTCATTGCCTTGCTCACCTGTACGCACCTCAAACTTTTTCGAGCACACCTTCTTGACCCAGATTTGAAATGTCCACAGAAAATGCCGATAGCAGCTCTCCACACTTCAATGCCCACCATTTTCCTGCACTGTCTCTCACATGGGACTATCACTGAAGCACTGCACAGGATAGCTGTTTGATACAGCTCATCAAAACACTGTCATGGAGAAAAGTATACACAGCAACTCAAAACAGCTGCTATTCGCCGCCATTACCCAGCATGCCCCCCCCCCCCCACACACACAGACAGAGAGAGAAGGAGAGACAGAGACAGAGAGATGCCCTTTATGTCTAGCCAGTGAAATCGTCCGCATGCTGGAACAGACATATATATTACAATAATCAATGTCACTGTAGCTCTAAAATTGTCAACTCCTTGGCATCACAGACAGAGAGAGAGAGAGAGAGAGAGAGAGAGAGAGACAGACAGACAGACAGAGACAGATATACAGAGAGAGAGACAGAGAGAGAGAGAGAGTCAGAGACACAGAGACAGAGAGAGACAGAGAGACAGAGAGACACAGAAAGAGATAGAGAGAGACAGACAGACACACAGATACATAGACACACAGACAGAGACAGAGAGACAGAGACAAAGGGAGACAGAGACAGTGTCCCTCTTCAAATTTTGCCACGCCCACACTCTCTTGACCAACTTCCTTTTCTCTCTCACTTTCTGTCTTTCTGTCTGTCTGTCTTTCTCTCACTCTCTCTCTCTCTCATTCTCTCTTTCTCTCTCTATGTCTGTCTGTCTCTCTCTCTCTTTCTAACACACACACACACACACACACACACACACACACACGCACACACACACACACGCACGCACATGCACGCGCGCGCACGCGCACACACATACAGACACACACATACACACATGCATACATACACACACAAACACACTCACACACACACACACACACACACACACACACACACACACACACACACACACACACACACACACACACACACACACACATATGTTGACACCACGCGCTAACTCAGTATTCTCACCGAATCCGTGCCACAGCTTTCACGAGAGAACTTGTACAGAACCACTCCTTGAGTCCCCTACAATCCTCTTCCTGCGTTATGTTTTTGCTTTTTTGAAATGTTCTTTCGTTGCTGTTTGCCGTGGAATCCCTTTGTAGTTCTCATAAGCTGACTGCAGGTGAAGATCGATGTAATAGGCTCATATAATCATGTTTCTGCGATCGTAAGACATATATGGCAACATAGATATGACAAAAAAACACAATTCATTTATGCACTCCTGATTTTCTTGCCTTTGTAAACTTTTTTTCATTTATGTTTTAATAGACTTCTGTTGCATGCAGGTCGAGGCACCACCTTTTTTTCTTTTTTGTTTTTTTCTCTCTTTTTAGTGCTGCACATGCTATTCTTCACTGGTCGATTTATGGACGATCTGATTTGTATGACAGATTGTCACCTGTATCTAATATTGTTTGAATAATTAGCTTTTAGTATAGATTGTCATCTGTACCTAATCATGTATGAATAATTGGCGTTTTGTACAGACTGTCTTTTGTATC
>JAPXFY010000021.1:51774951-51779951 GCA_030674185.1 Monoplex corrugatus
ATTCATGCGTGTGTCTGTGTGTGCTCACGCACACGTGTACGAGCGTGTGAGTGTATGCGAGTGTCTCTGTGTATGTGTGTGCGTGCATGTGTATGTGTGTGTGTGTGTGTGTGTGTGTGTGTGTGCGCGCGAGCGTATGTGCGAATGTGTTTGCGTTTGCATGCGCATCCATGCGTGTGTGTGTGCCTGCGTGCGAATTTGTGAGCGTGTGTGTGTGTGTGTGTCTCTGTGTGTGTGTGTGTGTGTGTCTGTGTGTGTCTGTGTGTGTGTGAGTATGTGTGTATGTATTAGTAAATGTGTGTGTGTGTGTAAGAGAAAGAGAGAGAGAGAGAGAGAGAGAGAGTGTGTGTATGTGTGTGTGTGTGTGTGTGTGTGTGTGTGTGTGTGTGTGTGTGTGACTTCTGATGTGTGAGTGAGTGAGTGAGTGAGTGAGTGTGTGTGTGTGTGTGTGTGTGTGTGTGTGTGAGTGAGTGTATCTGTGTTTGCATGTGTGTGCGTGTGTTTTGTTTGTGTGTGTGTGTGTGTGTGTGTGTGTGTGTGTGTGTGTGTGTGTGTGTGTGTTGTGTATGTACAAATGCTCACACATTTGTGTGTGTAAGCGTAACGTAATCTTCAAAGAAAACAAGTTAGACATCTGATGTGTGTGTGTCTGCACATGTGTGTGTGTGTGTGTGTGCGCGCGTGCGCGCGCTCGCGGGTGTGTGTAAGCGTAACGTAATCTTCAAAGAAAACAATTCAGACTTCAGATTTCCCCAAACAACCAGGGACCAGAATGAAACAGCTAAATTACATCAGACGGAAGCAAAACAGATCAGACAAGACAGACAAACAGACAGAATTGAATCACAAGTATACACACGGTTCAGAGACAATTTGTTAAGAGCTAACGACCAGAGACACAGACGGTCACAAAGCACAAACGCTGACACGTTCGTTCCCTGAGGTAGTGTCCTGTGTGTGTTTGTAGTCCAGGGCATGATAGCACAATGAATCGTATGGTGGCCTAGGTGTGCTAAAAGGTTTAAACATTTTTGTTAAAGGGAGAAAATCGATTAGTATTGGCTTGCTTATCTTCTGTATGTACGTGCCCAAATTTCGACTTTTCTAAGTTTGTTTATGCTCAAACCAATGTACTTTCTAAGATCAGCTGTGCAGTTGTGCTGAATTTTCTCTCTGTGCGTTTATCATTTCTTAGCAGGTCTTCTTTTATAATAACTTTCTGCAGTTGTGTCATGGGTTTGAAAGAATGTAAGGGTTTTTGTGGTTTCAACTGACAAATTTTTATCTTTAAAATATACTGCTTAAGTTTCTCTCTTTTCTTTGTTTTTGTTTTGTTTGTGTGTGTGCATGTGATAGGTAAAAAACCTATTGTGTGAATATATATATATATATATGTGTGTGTGTGTGTGTGTGTGTGTGTGTGTGCGTGTGTGTGCGTGCGTGCGTGTGTGTTTGTGTGTATGTGTGTGTTCATGTGTATGTGTGTGTGTGTGTGTGTATGCGCGCGCGCGTCTGTGAAAGCTTAACGTAATCTTCAAAGAAAACAATTCAGACTTCAGATGTCCCCTAACAACCACGGACCAGAATGAAACAGCTAATTTACATCAGATGGAAGTAAAACAGATCAGACAAGACAGACAGACAGACAGAATTGAATCACAAGTATACACACGGTTCAGAGACAATTTGTTAAGAGCTAACGACCAGAGACACAGACGGTCACAAAGCACAAACGCTGACACGTTCGTTCCCTGAGGTAGTGTCCTGTGTGTGTTTGTAGTCCAGGGCATGATTGCACAAGGGATCTTAGGGTGGCCTAGGTGTGGATAAAAGGGAGAAAATCGATTAGTATTGGCTTGCTTATCTTCTGTATGTACATGCCCAAAGTTTGTCTTTTCTAAGTTTCTTTATGCTCAAATCAACGTACTTTCTAAGATCAGCTGTGCAGTTGTGCTGAATTTTCTCTTTGTGTGTTTATCGTTTCTTAGCAGGTCTTTTTTTTATAATAACTTGCTGCTGTTGTGTCATGGGTTTGAAAGAATGTAGGGTTTTTTTTGTGGTTTCAACTGACAAGTTTTTATCTTTAAAATAAACTGCTTAAGTTTCTCTCTTTTCATTGTTGTGTTTTGTTTGTGTGTGTGCATGTGTACATGTGGTAGGTAAAAAACCTATTGTGTGAATATATATATATATGTATATATATGTATATATATATGTATATATATATGTGTGTGTGTGTGTGTGTGTGTGTGCGTGTGTGCGTCCATGTGTGTGCGTGCGTGTGTGTGTGTGTGTGTGTGTTTGTTTGTGTGTGTGGTTTTTTTTTTTTGTATGTGTGTGTTCGTGTGTATGTGTGTGTGTGCGTGCGCGCGCTCGCGCGTGTGTGTAAGCGTAACGTAATTTCAAAGAAACGTTTTAAACTTCCGTTTTCCGCAAACAACCACGGACCAGAATGAAACAGCTAAATTACATCAGACATAAGCAAAGCAGATCAGACAAGACAGACAGACAGACAAAATTGAATCACAAGTATACACACGGTTCAGAGACAATTTGTTAAGAGCCAACCACCAGAGCGCAGACGTTCGTTCCCTGGAGGAGTATCCTATGTCTGTTTGTAGTCCAGCGCGTGACTGCACGAGGAATCTTAGGATGATCTAAGTGTGCTAAAAGGTAAAATGTATTTTATACACGGAGAAAATCAGTCAGCATAGACTTGTTTACCCTCAGAGTGTGTTAGGACATCCTACGTGTGCTTAAAGGAAAACAGTTTTTTAAAGGGACGAATTTGGTTAGTATGGGCTTGTTTACCTGCTGAGTGTATTAGGACGCCCTAAGTGTGCTTAAAGGAAAACGTTTTTTTGAAGGAAGAAAATAGGCTAGCATAGGCTAGCTTACCCTCTGAGTGCATTAGGTCACCCTAAGTGTGTTAAAGAAAAACAATTAAAGGGAGCTAATTTGTAAGCAAAGACTTGCTAACCCTCTGAGTGTATTAGGGCGCAATAAGTGTGTTTAATGGAAAAAAGTATTTTTTTAAAGGGCGAAATCGGATTGCATAGGCTTGCTTGTATTCTGATCGTATAACGTCACCCTAAAAGTGCTTTAAGGAAAACAGTAATTCAAAGGGACTTAATTTGTTGGTATAGGATTGATATAGGATTGATAGGTATTACGGCACCCTAAGAATGTTTAAAGTAAAAAAGTTTTTTAAAGGGAGCTAATTTTCTTGCCCTCTGAGTGTATTAGGGCGCCCCTAAGTGTACTAAAGTGAAAAGTTTTTTTAAAGGGAGAAAACTGGTTAGCATAGTCTTGCTTGCCCTCTGAGTGTATTAGGACGACCTAAGTGTGCTGAAAGAAAAAAAAAATTTACAACATTGGCAAGCATAGGCATGCTTACTTTCTGAGTGCTTACTTTCGTCTTTTCTAAGTTTGATAAAGCCCAAAGCAAACGTACTATCTAAGATCGGCTGTGCAGTCATGCTATTTTCTCTATGTGTATTTATCATTTCTCAGCAGACCTTTTTCATAATGACAGTTTTCTGTTCTTGCATCATGGGTTTAGGAGAACGTATAATAAGTAATTTGTTTCTGTCTCGTTTGTGCTTTTAGCCATGATAGTTCATGCTGTGGTGTAAAAGTTCTGTTTTGTTTGCTTGTTTTTGTCTTTCTGTTTGTTTTTTCCCATTGCAAGGGAGACAACATATATATATTATATATATATATATATATGTATATATTTGTATAGATATATGTATGTATACATATGTGTGTATGGTGTGTGTTGTGTGTTTATGTGTGTGTGTGTGTGTGTGTGTGTGTGTGTGTGTGTGTGTGTGTGTGTGTGTGTGTGTGTGTGTGTGTGTGTGCACGCTGTTTCACCTCTTTTCACCTACATAGAGATTTCTAAGGAGAAACGGGTATGTTCGGAACGACTATTAGCTTTGTTTTCATTGACACTTTATTAAAAAAAAAAAGAAATCACAGATTGTAAAATGACTGAACCATTTTGTTCTTCATTACAACATTGTCTTTTTCATAGACATTTGTATCGATTCGTGTTTTAGTGTTGAGCAAAAGTTTTATCTCGTTTGCTTGCTATTGTTCTTCTCTTTAGTCTTTCTCTTTGGTCTTAAACATTGTGAGCGAGTGAATCTTACAACACCTTCATTAGGGCAGTAAAAAGTACCTGCTTTTACTCTACTTACTGGTGTAACACGCGACTTTATTGCGGTTCTTTACAAAAATTGCTTAGGCTGTTTCCCTACCGCCAACATGTCCCTGGTGGTGGTGCTTGTGTTTTTCATTACACTGTTGTCTTCCTCAAAGGTTTCTGTCTCGTTTTGTGTTTTTGGCCTTGATAGTTCACGCTGTCACCTGTGATATATGTTTTGTTTGCTTGCTTTTGTCTTTCGGTTTGTTCTTATCATTATAAGCGAGACAATTCTGTCAAGTATGGGGCCAAAACACTTGCTTGACAGGGGTTTCTCCTCTGAGGGCCTTCTGCTGTCCGGCTCTCCTGCGAATGTCTTACTACTGCGATCTTTTGAGACTGTGGAAATGTGCCAGCGTTTATTCATCTTGTGTTGTTGTTGCTGCTGTTAAGCTTTTATTTTTGTTTTGTTTTGCTGATGTTAAGTTGTTATTAACTTTTTGTTTTGTTTTGTTTTGTTTTGTTTTATCTTCTTCTGTCCTCTTCTGTATTTGTTTCTCTGATTATTTACATTTGTATCTATGTTTTATCTTCTATATGTTATCTGGCTCCTATTGACTTTTTCCTTATGTTCCCTTTTGTCGTTCTCGTTGCCTCTTCTTCTTTTGCTGGCGTTCGTACTCTCTTATTCTCTCCATCTTTCGCTCTCTGTCTCTGTGTTTGTCTGTCTGTCTGTCTGTCTGTTTCTCTCTCTCTCATTTTACTCTCACTCCCTCTCCCTCTCTTTCTTTCTTTCTTTCTTTCTTTCTGTTTCTTCCTCTTTCTATCTCTCCTTTTGTCAAAGTGAGCG
>JAPXFY010000021.1:51792451-51794951 GCA_030674185.1 Monoplex corrugatus
ATGATGAGAAAAACGCAGGACACGCAGGAAGTCCAAGCTTTCAAAAAGAAGACAGCAAAGCAGTATAGCAAAGGAAACAAACCAGAGTACAGAGAGAAATGCGGATATTGTGGTGGAAAGCACCCAAGAGCAAAAGAGAAATGTCCAGCATTTGGAAGAAAATGCAAAGCTTGTGGAGGAAATAATCACTTTGCTTCATGCTGCAGAACACCCAAGAAAAATCAAAAGAAAACAAGAGTTCGGCACTTAGAAGAAGAAGAGACTGACACTGAAAGCGATAATGATATCCTCGGGATCGAAGACAAAACCAGAAAAAAGGAGAGAAACATACGAGCAAAAATGCTGATAAATGAGATGCCGGTAACATTTCTTCTTGACACAGGTGCAACAACAAACGTGATGTCTGAGAGCCTGTACAGAGAAGTCACAGGAGATGAAAGAAAGTCTGACCTGCAAGAGACGAAAAAGAAGCTGGTGATGTTCAACGGAACAGAAATGAAGCCTGTGGGGGAGATAGTGCTGCGAGTGAAAAACCCCAAGAACAGAAGGAAATACAAAGTCAACTTCGCGATCACCAAAACGGACTGAAAGCTGTACAGCACATGCAATTGTTGACGATCAATGAAGATAACATTGCAACGATAGCGGCAAATCAGAAAGAGGAGGAAAATGCAAAAGATATGCTCACAAAGTACAACGATGTCTTTGAAGGAGAAGGAAAACTAGAAGGGAAATTACACCTAGAAACAGACCCCAGTATTGCTCCAGTGAAGATGCCTTGCAGAAAGTGGCCGATAGCAGTGCAAGAGAAAGTGAAGGACGAGCTGAAGAGGTTGAAAAAACTGGACGTGGTCACTAAAGTAGACCCGCCAACGGAGTGGATAAGCAGTTTGGTCGTAACATCAAAGAGCAATGGGAAAGTCAGATTGTGCATCGACCCTAAGCCACTGAACAAAGCCCTCAGGAGAAACGAGTACCCCATGCCAACCATTGATGACGTACTGCCTCTCCTCAAATATGCAAAATACTTCACACACCTGGACGCGAAAAACGGGTTTTGGCACGTTGAACTAGACGAAGACAGCAGCTACCTGACAACATTTGAGACGCCTTTTGGCAAATACCGATGGAAACGAATGCCCTTTGGAATTTCACCAGCCCCAGAAGAATTCCAGAGGAGGATTGACATCGCTCTGACAGGACTGCCAGGCGTGGTAGCGGTTCATGATGACATCTTTGTTTTTGGCAGAGGACCAACCGACGAAGCAGGAGCACAAGTTCATGATACCAACCTGAACTGTTTGCTACAACGATGCCGAGAGACTGGAATCAAACTCAACAAGGAGAAGGTTGAGATGAAACGAACAGAGATATATTTGGGACACATCTTCTCAAGAGAAGGCTTGAAAGCCGACCCAAAGAAATTGGACGCTGTCCAACAACTCCCAGTGCCAGAAGACAAAGCAGCTGTGCAGAGACTACTCGGTGTAGTCGGATACCTTCAGAAATTTGCACCAAACCTGTCTGAGGCAGCAGCACCACTCAGAGAACTGGTAAAAAAAGACCTCCACTTCAGATGGGATGAAGACGTCCACGGAGAAGCCCTGAAGAAAGTGAAGAAGATACTCTCTGAGCCACCGGTACTTCGCTACTTTGACTCTTCAGGAAAGCGTACAACTACCCTACAATGTGATGCTTCACAGTTTGGACTTGGAACTTGTCTCATGCAGGATGGTCAACCGATTCAGTACGCATCACGAGCCTTGACCGAGACAGAAAAAAGCTATGCTCAAATAGAAAAGGAGATGTTGGCAATACGTTTCGGTCTGGAAAGGTTTGAGAGATACGTCTATGGAAGAGACATCCTGGTGGAGACCGACCACAAACCACTAGAGACCATTCACAAGAAGAGCCTGCTCTCAGCACCTAAGAGGATTCAGAGGATGCTACTCAGAACTCAGAAGTTCAGGTACACGGTAGTGTACAAGCGTGGATCTGAGATGCACCTGGCTGACACCCTCAGCAGAGCAGTCTGTGGAAAAGCGGAACAGCAAGTCACCCACAAGGAAGCCGTTTTCCCCACAGACCTGGAGAAAACAGACTCATTACAAGAACTGGCCATCAGCCAAGAGAGACTGAACAGTCTGCAGCAAGCAACTCAGGAAGATGCAACCATGACAACCCTGAAAGCTGTCATTCTACAAGGCTGGCCAGAGGAGAAACAACAACTTTCATTACAGTTACAAGAATACTTTCCTTTCAGGGAGGAACTGTCAGTCCACAAGGGACTTGTCTTCAAAAGCCACAGAGTAATTGTACCTGAAAGCGAAAGAGCAGACATCCTTGAGAAACTTCATGCAAGCCACTCAGGAATTCAGAGCTGCATAAGAAGAGCACGTGAGGTAGTCTACTGGCCCAGGATGAACATGGACATTGAAGATTTTGTCAAAACATGCAGCGCCTGTAACACATACCAACGTGGTCAGCAGAAGGAACCACT
>JAPXFY010000021.1:51804951-51822451 GCA_030674185.1 Monoplex corrugatus
TACACACACATACATACATACATACATACATGCATGTATACACATACATACATACATACATACATGCATACATACATACATACATACATACATACATACATACATACATACATACATACACAGATTTATATCTATAACTATAAGTATATGTATACAGTATATTTTGCTTAGTGTTTTTAGCCATGTTCTCATATATATATATATATATATATTATATGTATATATCTTTATCTATATCTATATGTATACAGTATATCTTGCTAGGCTTAGTGTTTTATCCATGTTCTCATATCTATATGTATATGTATACAGTCTATATTGCTTAGTGTTTTTAGCCATGTTCTCATATCTATATGTATATGTATACAGTATATATTGCTTAGTGTTTTTAGCCATGTTCTCATATCTATATCTATATGTATATGTATACAGTCTATATTGCTTAGTGTTTTTAGCCATGTTCTCATATCTATATGTATATGTATACAGTATATATTGCTTAGTGTTTTTAGCCATGTTCTCATATCTATATGTATATGTATACAGTATATATTGCTTAGTGTTTTATCCATGTTCTCATATCTATATGTATATGTATACAGTCTATATTGCTTAGTGTTTTTATCCATGTTCTCATATCTGTATATATATGTATACAGTATATATTGCTTAGTGGTTCATCCATGTTCTGATATCTGTATGTATATGTATACAGTATATATACTGCTTAGTGTTTTTAGCCATGTTCTCATATCTGTATCTATTCTATATCTATATCTATATCTATATCTATATGTATACAATGGCAAGGCACTTGATGATGATGATGATGATGATATGTATACAGTATATATTGCTTAGTGGTTTTAGTCATGTTTTCGATATCCGATGTCTGGAGCTACATCCAACCCCATAATAATATAGACATCAGCCTGTGTTCATCCCATCTTAACACGTCAATCATTCTGGCTGAGCCAGCTTAGTAGTTGATGTAGAGACTAGGCCTTCCACGGCTGCCATTTGTACTTTCCATCTGTAGATATCTCAAGCCCTTTTTTCTGGAGAGTCAGGTAAGACTGAACATGACAAAAGTCTAATCTGGTGAACGACAGCCAAGTGGTTAAGACATCCGTCACAAGGGTGACTTTGCCTTGAGAAACCTGACCACCTAGATGGGTGGGTTTGATTTCCGGGGGGGGGGGGGGACAAATTTCTAAAAAAAAAGAACAAATGAATAAAATAAGATAAAAAAAAGGTGACAACAGATGGGCATCAAGGAGTCGTGAGCTTGATTTCGGCCTGGTCCCCTTAGAGCGTCAGGAGTTAAGGGCCGAACATTAAATGTTCAGCTCTTAAGTCCTGACGCTCTAAGGGGTCAGGCCGATTTTGCTTGACGGGGGTTATCCTCTGAAGACCTTCTGCGGTCCAAATTTTGCTTGACGGGGGTTTCTCCTCTGAAGACCTGCTGCTGTCCTGCTTTCCCCAAAGTTTCTTCTACTGCATCATGGTTTAGTTAGAAGTGTGACATTATTTGATTTCTTGTGGCAGTGTCTTGTGGTGGCTTTACTTTGAGAACTGCTGTGTTTTGATGTAAAACAGTGGAAGCTGTTAGCATGGCTGAGATGATCATGGTTTTTATTTGATTTGGGTCGTCCTTTGGTTTGGTGTCCTTTTATATCAGTTTTTTGTTTTCTGTTTTTCGTTCGTTGTTTTGTTTTTGAGTTGTTTTGTCTGTGTGTCTGTATGTCTCACTGCCTGTCTGTGTGTATGTGTGTCTGTATGTCTTACTGCCTGCCTGCCTGTGTGTCTGTATGTCTTACTGCCTGTCTGTCTGTTGTGTGTATGTATTACTGCCTGTCTGTCTGTGTGTGTGTATGTCTTACTGCCTGTCTGTCTGTGTGTGTGTATGTCTTACTGCCTGTCTGTCTGTGTGTGTGTATGTCTTACTGCCTGTCTGTCTGTGTGTGTGTATGTCTTACTGCCTGTCTGTCTGTGTGTGTGTATGTCTTACTGCCTGTCTGTCTGTGTGTGTATGTCTTACTGCCTGCCTGTCTGTGTGTCTGTATATCTTACTACCTGTCTGTCTGTGTGTCTGTATGTCTTATTGCCTGTCTGTCTGTGTGTCTGTATATCTTACTGCCTGCCTATCTGTGTGTGTGTCTGTCTTACTGCCTGCCTGTCTGTCTGTGTGTCTGTCTAATTGCTTGTCTGTCTGTGTGTCTGTATGTCTTACTGCCTGCATGTCTGTCTGTGTGTCTGTATGTCTTACTGCCTGCCTGTCTGTCTGTGTGTCTGTATGTCTTACTGTCTGTCTGTCTGTGTGTCTGTATATCTTACTGCCTGCCTGTCTGTGTGTGTGTCTGTCTTACTGCCTGTCTGTGTGTGTGTCTGTCTTATTGCCTGTCTGTCTGTGTGTCTGTATGTCTTACTGCCTGCCTGTCTGTCTGTGTGTCTGTACGTCTTACTGCCTGCCTGTCTGTGTGTGTGTCTGTATGTCTTACTGCCTTTCTGTGTATCTGTATGTCTTACTGTCTGCCTGTCTATGTGTCTGTATGTCTTACTGCCAGCCTGTCTGTGTGTCTGTATGTCTTACTGCCTGTCTGTCTGTGTGTCTGTATGTCTTACTGCCTGTCTGTGTGTCTGTATGTCTTACTGCCTGTCTGTGTGTCTGTATGTCTTACTGCCTTTCTGTGTGTCTGTATGTCTTACTGTCTGCCTGTCTATGTGTCTGTATGTCTTACTGCCAGCTTGTCTGTGTGTGTGTATGTCTTACTGCCTGCCTGTCTGTGTGTCTGTATGTCTTAATGCCTGTATGTGTGTCTGTATGTCTTACTGCCTGCCTGTGTGTCTGTATGTCTTACAGCCTGTCTGTGTGTCTGTATGTCTTACTGCCTGTCTGTGTGTATGTATGTTCTACAGCCTGTCTGTGTGTCTGTATGTCTTACAGCCTGTCTGTGTGTCTGTATGTCTTACTGCCTGCCTGTGTGTATGTATGTCTTACTGCCTGTCTGTGTGTATGTCTTACTGCCTGCCTGTCTGTGTGTCTGTATGTCTTACATTCTGTCTGTGTGTGTGTATGTCTTACTGCCTGTCTGTGTGTGTGTATGTCTTACTGCCTGTCTGTTGTGTGTATGTCTTACTGCCTGTCTGTTGTTGTCTTATGCCTGTCTGTTGTCTGTGTGTGTGTATGTCTTACTCCTGTCTGTGTGTGTGTATGTTTACTGCCTTCTGTGTGTGTTGTCTTACTGCCTGTCTGTGTGTGTGTATGTCTTATGCTGTCTGTGTGTGTGTGTCTTACTGCCTGTCTGTGTGTTGTATGTCTTACTGCTGTCTTGTGTGTAGTCTTACTGCCTGCTGTGTGTGTTGTATGTCTTACTGCCTGTCTGTGTGTGTATGTCTTATCCTGCTGTCTGTGTGTGTGTCTTACTGCCTGTCTGTTGTGTGTATGTCTTACTGCCTGCTGTGTGTGTGTCTTAGTTTGTGTTTGCACTGCCTGTTGTGTGTGTGTGTCTTACTGCCTCTGTGTGTGATGTCTTACTGCCTGTCTGTGGTTGTTCTTACTGCTTCTGTGGTGTTTGTCTTACTGCCTGTCTGTGTGTTGTATGTCTTACTGCTGCTGTCGTGTGTGTATGTCTTACTGCTGCCTGGTCTGTGTGTGTGTTGCTTACTCCTGTCTGGTGTGTGTGTTTACTGCCTGTCTTGTGTGTGTATGTCTTACTGCTGTCTGGTTGTGTGTCTTACTGCCTGTCTTGGTTGTTTGTCTGTGGGTGTATGTCTTACTGCCTGTCTGTGTGTGTGTATGTCTTACTGCCTGTCTTGTGGTGTGTATGTCTTACCTGTCGTGTTTATGTCTTGCCTGTGTGTGTGTATGTCTTACTGCCTGTCTGTGTGTGTATGTCTTACTGCTTCTGGTGTGTGTATGTCTTACTGCTGTTGTGTGTGTATGTCTTACTGCCTGTCTGTGTGTGTTGATGTCTTACTGCCTGTCTGTGTGTTAGTCTTACTGCCTGTCTGTGTGTGTGTATGTCTTACTGCCTGTCGTGTGTGTTGTTCTTACTGCCTGTCGTGTGTGTGTATGCTTATGCCTGTCTGTGTGTTTGTGTAAGTCTTACTGCCTGTCTGTGTGTGTGTATGTCTTACTGCCTGTCTGTGTGTGTGTTATGTCTTATGCCTGTCTGTGTTGTGTATGTCTTACTGCCTGTCTGTGTGTGTGTATGTCTTATGCTGTCTGTGTGTGTATGTCTTACTGCCTGTCTGTTGTTGTTATGTCTTACTGCCTGTCTGTTGTATGTCTTACTGCCTGTCTGTGTGTGTGTATGTCTTACTGCCTGTCTGTGTGTGTATGTCTTACTGCCTGTCTGTGTGTGTTGTATGTCTTATGCCTGTCTGTGTGTTGTGTTTTATGCCTCCGTCTGTGTGTGTGTATGTCTTACTGCTGCTCTGTGTGTGTGTATGTCTTACTGCTGTTTGTGTGTGTATGTCTTACTGCCTGCTGTGTGTGTGTATGTCTTACTGCCTGTCTGTGTGTGTGTATGTCTTACTGCCTGCTGTGTGTGTGTGTATTCTTACTGCCTGTCTGTGTGTGTATGTCTTACTGCCTGTCTGTGTGTGTGTATGTCTTACTGCTGCTGTGTGTGTGTATGTCTTACTGCCTGCTGTGTGTGTGTATGTCTTACTGCCTGTCTGTGTGTGTATGTCTTACTGCCTGTCTGTGTGTTGTATGTCTTACTGCCTGTCTTGTGTGTGTATGTCTCTACTGCCGTCTGTGTGTTGTATGTCTTACTGCCTGTCTGTGTGTGTGTGGTCTTACTGCCTGTTCTGTGTGTGTGTATGTCTTAGCTGTTGTGTGTGTCTACTTACTGCCTGTCTGTGTGTGTGGTATGTCTTACTGCCTGTTGTGTGTGTTCGTATGTCTTACTGCCTGTCTGTGTGTGTGTATGTCTACTGCTTCTGTGTGTGTTATGTCTTACTGCTGTCTGTCGTGTGTCTGTATGTCTTACTGCCTGTCTGTTGTGTGTTGTATGGTGTGTTTATTCAGCCTGTCTGTGTTGTGTTGTCTTACTGCCTGTCTTGTGTGTGTGTATGTCTTACTGCCTGTCTGTTGTGTGTATGTCTTACTGCCTGTCTGTGTTGTGTATGTCTTACTGCCTGTCTGTGTTGTGTATGTCTTACTGCTTCTGTTGTGTGTGTCTTACTGCCTGTCTGTGTGTGTGTATGTCTTACTGCCTGTCTGTGTTGTGTATGTCTTACTGCCTGTCTGTGTTGTGTATGTCTTACTGCCTGTCTGTGTGTGTGTATGTCTTCTGTCTGTGTGTGTGTATGTCTTACTGCCTGTCTGTGTGTGTGTATGTCTTACTGCCTGTCTGTGTGTGTGTGTGTGTCTTACTGCTGTCTGTGTGTGTGTATGTCTTATGCTGTCTGTGTGTGTGTATGTCTTACTGCCTGTCTGTTGTGTGTATGTCTATCTGCTGTCTGTCTGTGTGTGTGTATGTCTTACTGCCTGTCTGTGTGTGTGTATGTCTTACTGCCTGTCTGTGTGTGTGTATGTCTTACTGCCTGTCTGTGTGTGTGTATGTCTTAGCCTGTCTGTGTGTGTGTATGTCTTACTGCCTGTCTGTGTGTGTGTATGTCTTACTGCCTGTCTGTGTGTGTGTATGTCTTACTGCCTGTCTGTGTGTGTGTATGTCTTACTGCCTGTCTGTGTGTGTATGTCTTACTGCCTGTCTGTGTGTGTGTATGTCTTACTGCCTGTCTGTGTGTGTGTATGTCTTACTGCCTGTCTGTGTGTGTGTATGTCTTACTGCCTGTCTGTGTGTGTGTATGTCTTACTGCCTGTCTGTGTGTGTGGTATGTCTTACTGCCTGTCTGTGTGTGTATGTCTTACTGCCTGCTGTTGTGTGTATGTCTTACTGCCTGCCTGTCTGTGTCTGAATGTCTTACTGCCTGTCTGTGTGTGTGTGTGTGTCTTACTGCCTGTCTGTGTGTGTGTATGTCTTACTGCCTGTCTGTGTGTGTGTATGTCTTACTGCCTGTCTGTGTGTGTGTATGTCTTACTGCCTGTCTGTGTGTGTGTATGTCTTACTGCCTGCCTGTCTGTGTGTGTGTATGTCTTACTGCCTGCCTGTCTGTGTGTGTATGTCTTACTGCCTGCCTGTCTGTGTGTGTGTATGTCTTACTGCCTGCCTGTCTGTGTGTGTGTATGTCTTACTGCCTGCCTGCTGTGTGTGTGTATGTCTTACTGCCTGTCTGTGTGTGTATGTCTTACTGCCTGTCTGTCTGTGTGTTGTATGTCTTTACACTGCCTGTCTGTGTGTGTGTATGTCTTACTGCCTGCCTGGCTGTGTGTGTGTATGTCTTACTGCCTGTCTGTGTGTGTATGTCTTACTGCCTGCCTGTCTGTGTGTGTATGTCTTACTGCCTGTCTGTCTGTGTGTGTATGTCTTACTGCCTGTCTGTGTGTGTGTGTATGTCTTACTGCCTGTCTGTGTGTGTGTCTATATGTCTTACTGCCTGTCTGTGTGTGTGTATGTCTTACTGCCTGCCTGTCTGTGTGTGTATGTCTTACTGCCTGCCTGTCTGTGTGTGTATGTCTTACTGCCTGTCTGTCTGTGTGTGTATGTCTTACTGCCTGTCTGTGTGTGTGTCTGTATGTCTTACTGCCTGTCTGTGTGTGTGTATGTCTTACTGCCTGTCTGTGTGTGTATGTCTTACTGCCTGTCTGTCTGTGTGTGTATGTCTTACTGCCTGTCTGTGTGTGTGTCTGTATGTCTTACTGCCTGTCTGTGTGTGTGTATGTCTTACTGCCTGCCTGGCTGTGTGTGTGTATGTCTTACTGCCTGTCTGTGTGTGTATGTCTTACTGCCTGCCTGTCTGTGTGTGTATGTCTTACTGCCTGTCTGTGTGTGTGTATGTCTTACTGCCTGTCTGTGTGTGTGTGTATGTCTTACTGCCTGTCTGTGTGTGTGTCTGTATGTCTTACTGCCTGTCTGTGTGTGTGTATGTCTTACTGCCTGTCTGTGTGTGTGTATGTCTTACTGCCTGACTTTCTGTGTGTGTGTATGTCTTACTGCCTGTCTGTGTGTGTGTCTGTATGTCTTACTGCCTGCCTGTCTGTGATGTATTTTCTTCGTGTGTGTGCGAGTGTCTGTCTAGTTATCTACCGTTCTATAAAAGCAGTGTGTGTGTGTGTGTGTGTGTGTGTGTGTGTGTGTGTGTGTGTGTTGTTGTGTGTGTGTGTGTGTGTGTGTGTGTGTTGTGTGTGTGTGTGTGTGTGTGTTTTTGTGTGTGTGTGTGTGTGTTTTGTGTGTGTGTGTGTTGGTGTGTGTGTGTATGTGTGTGTGTGTGTTTGTGTGTGTGTTTGTGTGTGTATGTATGTGTGTGTATGTGTATGTGTGTGTGTGTTTGTGTGTGTGTAAGTATGTGTGTGAGTGTGTGTGTGTGCGTGTGTGTGTGTGTGTGTGTGTGTGTGTGTGTGTGTGTGTGTGTGTGGTGTGTGTGTGTGTGTATGTGTGTGTGTGAAGAATCCCAAGGATACAATACAATAATGAAGGTAATAATGATGTAAACAATCTGCCAGTTAGAAACTCAGCCACGTAATATAAATAGTCCGCAGTATTTCTCTGTCGTTTCTTTCTTTCCATTCTTTCCATTACTATGACGACTGCAGAGCCAACACCTTCATATCCCAGATCTTCTGTGGGGACTGGTTTGGAATTCGTTCAAGAGTGAATCAGCATACTGGCACAGTTCCCAATGCGTGACATGTATTTCTCCTCATCATCATATAACCAACCACATGGTGCTGGCGATCATGGCCCTCCACACTAATCTATCCCCTGTCGCTGCAAGTACATCTCCCACCCTCTCTGTCTTCAGCCAACCTGCAAGTCCGTCCAGTTATTTTCTTCCCGCGTCTACCAGGTTTCTCTTCCCCTCTAGCTTTTCTGTTGTGACCGGGTGTTCTAATTTCCCTTTCCTCATAAAATGTCCTATAAATGTTGCTTGTCTTTTCCTAATCTTCTATATCAATGATCTTTTGTTTTGGACAGTCAACACGCAAAGTTAGAACAAAATTGAGGCAACTGAAACGTGGTTTCTAAGAAGAATGTTGAGAGTTCCGTGGACAGCAAAGAAAACAAACGAGATATTTAATTCTACAAACGGTTACTATATAGACCCTCTGCAAAGCCCTATGCGCTGTTCAGGTTTCGAATCAGACGGGAAAGTTGGGGGGGGGGGGGGGGGGGGGAGGGAGGGTGTTCAAGGAGGGATGGAATGAGACACTGACATCTCCAGAATTGTTATACGTTACACCTAACTCTACCAACGGTTATTTAGCAGATTTCTCAAGTCCGTGCGTAAAGCAGGAAGAAAAGAGAGCATCAGGTAGATCCAGAGAGAAAAATATTGGACGGACTTGCAGAGTGGCTGCGGACAGAAAGGGTTGGGAGATGTACTTGCAGTTTCAGTTTCAGTTTCCCTAGATGACGTCTCCGTGCTTGGAATGAATTCTATATGCACTAACGTCACAGGTGCCACGTGTATGGTGATCATGGCACAAGCCATATATCTGCACGTAAACCCATGAGCTGGCCAGGTCCCGAGGACCTACCTAGACTATGTTTTACCTTGTCTATATTTTATGCTGGTATATTTTATCAGCCAACCACTGGAATAATCCTGGCAACCTATTAATGACACGTGTATGCGTGCATCTTACCCTCAAAAAAAGAACATGCATATTAGATTAAGTAAATAAACAAGTACTTGCAGCGACAAGGGATAAATTCGTATGGAGGGCCATGATCGCCAACGCCATGCGGCAGGGCAAATGATGATGATGACACGCAAAGCTCAAAGCGTTGTCAAGGTTTTGAATTGAGTGAGGGGGAGAGGAGGGAAGGAAATAAAACATTGACATCGTCAGGTTGATTAGAGCAGCGAGGCGGGTAACGAACACGGTAATTTTTGGTTTGGCGTGGGCAGGAAATGATCTCGGAACATCAGATCTTGAATTTAAGGCGTATTTAATGAATCAGTCAACCCACGCACGTGTAAAACAGATTAATTCTTCTTAACGAATTAACGAGCAGGTTGAATTATGCATCCCATAGCTTCCTCATTCCCTTCACTTACTAACCAACCAATATCCATACAAAAAAATACAAAAAAACTTTCTGACTAACTAACCGGCTAAACAACTGACTGACTGACTGACTGGCTGACTGGCTGACTGGCTGGCTGACTGACTGACTGACTGACTGACTGACTGACTGGCTGACTGACTGACTGACTGACTGACTGACTGACTGGCTGACTGACTGACTGGCTGACTGGCTGACTGACAGGGTGGCTGACTGACTGACTGACTGACTGGCTGACTGACCGGGTGGCTGACTGACTGACTGACTGGCTGACTGGAGACTGACCGGGTGGCTGACTGACCGGGTGGCTGACTGACTGACTGACTGACTGACTGGCTGACTGACTGACTGACTGACTGACTGACTGACTGGCTGACTGGAGACTGACCGGGTGGCTGACTGACCGGTGGCTGCCTGGCTGGCTGGATGACTGACTGACTGACCGACAGATCGACCGACTGACTGACTGACTGTCTGGCTGACTGATTGACTGACTGTCTGGCTGACTGACTGACTGACTGACTGACCGACTGACTGACTGACTGTCTGGCTGACTGACTGACTGACTGACTGACTGGCTGGCTGACTGACTGACTGACTGACTAACTGACTGACTGACTAATTTACCACCTAACTAATTAACTAACTGATCTACTGACTAACAACACTGAGTAATTAACAATGAAATTTAAAGTTTTCTTCGTCTGTTGTCTTCTTTTCTTTGTTGCTCCTATCTCTCTTCTTTTTCGATGTCTTTGTTGTTAGTCTTTGTTCTATTATCTCGTTATGCCTTCATTCTATTCTTTGTTTATAAATTTCTCTTTGGTATATTCCGTATCATTTATGTTTTTCTCTATTCATTCATTCATTCATTCATTCATTCATTCATTCAATCAATCAATCATTCATTTATTCATTCATTCTTTCATCAATTCATTCATTCTTTAGTTCGTTGGTTCGTTCATTCTTTCATTTATTCATTTGTTCATTCATTCGTTCATTCGTTCATTCATTTATTCATTCATTCATTCATTTATTCATTCATTCATGCATTCATGTATTCATTCATTCATTCATTCATGTATTTATTCATTCATTCATCATGCATTCACTCATTCATTCATTCATTCATTTATTCATTCATTCGTTCATTCATTCATTCATTTATTCATTCATTCATTCATACATTCATTCATACATTCATTTATTCATTTCCCCCTTTCTCTTTACTTCAATAGTTCATTAAGACATTCAGACATTTTCGTGCTAGCCCCCATTATCCTATCCTGCCATCGTTCCTTCTGTTTTCTTTAAACCATTCTGTCAATCCTTTAGCTACTTCATCTTTTTAGGCAGACACTGATGAAACACAGCAAATGATTTAGAGAATCCTGCACGATAAAGCCAATATGACCCTCTCTAACGAAACAGATTAATAAATCAACGGAAAAGAAGAAAGTTCCTTGCTTTCATTCGGTATACGGTTTACAGTTGAAGCTTTGTCACACATGATTTATCGAAATGTTAACTAGGAACCTGGTGGACTGGACAGTATTAAAAACCATTGCTTTCAGATCAACTAAGTAACATAACTCTTGAGAGTCACGGAGTTATCTCCCATGTAGAATTTCTCAAATCCAACACAGTTTGCTCTACGCATTCAGCTAGCATAGACGCAGCCACAAAGCATAAAGTTGTAAGCTCAGAACATTTATTTCCTTTGGCATTGCTCTCAGAGTTTAGTGTATGACATATATCAACGAATGTGTTCAAAAATAAGCTTTAGATTCCATTTTCGGAGATGAATTTTTATTTATTTATTTTTTTTTTTAGAATCATTGCATTCCGTCCCATTTTCTACGCCACCTTAATGGCCACAGAAGCTGGAACAGTTTTTACAATGCGATGATGATGATGTCGATGAGGATGATAATCATGATGCTATGGAGTTCTTTCTAGGATTGACACTGCGTGACAAGGCTCTACTCTACGCTTACCGTCATAATATATCCCGGCGTCAACCAGACCCGAGAGAGACAGACACCTGTGGTGCTGGTTTGACGATTTGAGCAGCACTCTCAATGACGCATCCGTGAAGTGGATGAAACTCGACTGTGTGGTCCCAGTCTTCCCACTGAACCCATAGCACGCCGAGCCGGGTAGGAGCCGGTTAGAGCCGAAAAATCCCATGATGATTTTTTAAGGGACTGATGGGGATTCGAACCTACAACTTTCCAGTCGGTATTCCGTTTCGTTAACTACTGCACCACGGCGAGTGGTCTCGTGCTTTCCACTCTCTATTACATTATCTAGATATAAATAGACTATTACAATATCTAGATATAAATAGACTATTACATTATCTAGATATAAATAGACTATTACAATATCTAAATATAAATAGACTATTACATTATGTAGATATAAATAGACTACTACAATTTCTAGATATAAATAGACTATGACGTTATCTAGATATAAATAGACTATTTTCTGTCCCTTTTCTGAGCCATTTCAATGCGGCAAGAGTCTGGAACATTTATTTCACAATGCCATAACGATGCACGCCTGAAGATATGACAGTCATGAAGCAATTGAGACTGTATGACAGGGATGTCCTCTATGTTTCCTTGTACAATAAATCCTGCCATCAATCAGGCCTGAGAGATGCTGATACCTGTGGTGTTGGTCAGGAGATCTAAGCAACACCTTCAATGACTCATCCGTAGATGTGCCTCGACTGCGTGGTCCCAGTCTACAAGTCACTCGACTTTTTTGTGTGTGTGCTGAATATTATTACAATATCATTGACAAAACTGAACAAAACTTATATATAATGTATCGAGCAAAACTCATATATATACTCCATATCTACTAGTCTGTTATATGTTTTAAAAACAACATAAAGTCATGTAATTTATACAGTTTTAGATTGTAGTTGTTGTTGTTGGTGTCTGTGTGTTTGTTTGTTTGTTTGTTTGTTTGTTTCAAATTTATTTCTATTCGTTTTCAACAAAATTTAATAATAAACATATCAGCAAAGCAAGATCATTTGTATCAGACTTAAAGTTTAAAATACATGCAAAACGTCTACATTGTCAACAATGGTTTCATGTGCAATAATTTAGTCACTTTCAATTATGTACAACACAAACAGTCAAATATAAACAGGCAGATCATACAGAAAATGCATACATCTCGTAAAGAAGCAAAAAGTCACATCAAACTTCATCTGAAAGTCACACACGACTCTCGGTAAGAGCCGACCGGAGCCGAAAAAATCCCACAATGATTCTAGGATTATGAGATTCGAACCCATAACTTTTAAGTCAGTAGTCCTTGGCACTAATCGCTGCTCTACAGCGACGGGCACATATGTGACCCATTCTCACAAAAGGCACAATAAGTCTCAGTTTAGGCATTCTCAGATTATGGTGTCACTATAAGGTTTAGAATCTCAGCTTTCAAATGGAACTAAAGTTGAGTTTTAAGCTACGAAAACCAAAAAGTTATGGGCTTTCAAAGATGAGAGGGGTCAAGTCAGTCATTTTGAGAAAAACAGTTTTGAAGAGAATAGGCCTGAATTGAAAGGGTATGGTCAGAAACTCCTTAGCAACAAGCTGAAATTCCATACTTCCCTTGTTTTCTTAATTGTCAAGCCATCCAAAACAACAAAAAGAAAAATAAATTTAAGAAAAGCGTACTTTAATCACCAAAATGGGACGATCTGGCAGCTTTCAGAGGCCAGATAGTAGCACTTAACACACATTAAAACACAAAACAATGATACCTATCGATTAAATTTGACTTTATTGTGTTAGGACATGGTGTAAAAGTGGTTTTAGAAATTGAAAATGCAGAAAAATCAAAATTGACGAAATTGTCCCTGTTCAGAGTTTTCAGCCCACAGCAGCAGAAGGCCTTACCCGACTTACTGTACCTTTAGTCAGAGCGGGTTACAATTATTTGATGTTCAGCAATAATTCAAATACTGTAATGGATGAAAGCCAACACTACTAGGACCGTTCAAATGTTGCTAACGTTACTCACCCTTTGACTCCTTCAACCCATCCTTTAGCATCGTGCTTTGTCAACACTGACAGCAAAACAAATACTTAACCCTTTGGCTCCTTGCAGGAAGGTGAACAGGGTGAGGCAGTCAAAGGGATAAATTTTTACTGTTGGTGGATAGGGTACGGGTTTCAAAGAATAGACAAGAGATACCGAGGATGCTGGATGGGACCCAGAACAACAATGCTTCACCATTGACTGGACAATCGCCTCCCAGTGTCCCACGGCGTACGGTAGCCATTTCGTTGTGTCAGGTTTTGGCTGAACGCACATGAGAGAAAAAATGATTATCGACACTGAAAATACAACACCATCATAACACAAAAGTCCAGCTGATCAACCAACTACTCAGTTCAATCTCAATTCAGAAAGCCTCTATTGTCAGATTTAACTAATGTTGCGCTGACTTCCTATGATTCAATGTATTCAAGCAAATTCAACCAACGACCCAACCAGCAACCAACCAACCGACCAACCAATCAATGAACCAACCAACCAACCAACCAACCAATCAACCTGGTTAACCAACCAACCAACAAACCATCCACCCAACCAACCAACCAACCAACCAACCAACCAACCAACCAATCAATCAACCAACCAATCCCAAACAACCAACCAAACAACCAAACAACCAACCAACACACCAACCAACCAACCAACCAACCAACCAACCAACCAACCAACCAACCAACCAACCAACCAACCGACCAACCGACCAACCGACCAACCGACCAACCGACCAACCGACCAACCGACCAACCAAACAATCAGCCAAGCAACCAATCAACCAAACAACCGACCAACCGACCAGCCGACCAACCAACCAACCAACCAACTAACCACCCACCCAACCAACCAACCAACCAACATGTTATGTTTTGAGCGCGTTGTGGAAACCAAGTTGTGCGACTTGTCAAGCTTTGTCTTGGAGCGGTTCACAAATAACAAAGAATGTGACACTGGTGCTGACAATGCCGCAATCAACAGCCTTACCATCACTACCCTCACTGTCACCTCCCTCAATCTCTTCTTTATAATAATAAATCATGTCCTGTTCTTTCGGTGTCTGTCTCTGTCTCTCTGTATCTCTGTCTCTCTCTCTGTCTCTGTCTCTCTCTCTCTTTCTGTGTTTCTTGTCTGTCTCTGTCTGTCTGTCTCTCTTTCTGTCTGTCTGTCTGTCTCTGTCTGTCTGTCTTTCTGTCTGTCTGTCTGTCTGTCTGTCTCTGTCTGTCTCTCTTTCTGCCTGTCTGTCTCTCTCTCTCCCCTTCTCTCATTCTCTTGGTCTCTGTCTGTTTGTCTCTCTTTCTCTCTCGCTCTCTCTCGCTTTCTTTCTTTTTCACCCCCCCCCCCCACCTTCTCTCTCTTACACACACACACACACACACACACACACACACACACACACACACACACACACACACAGACACACACACACACACACACACACGCACACACACACACACTTGTGCACGCACTTAAATACTATTTTTGTCGTACATCGCTGACTGGCCGACTGACTAAAATCGAGAACCTGCTATCACGCTAGATACATACATGTTTATCACAAAATGAATTAATCGACTGACCAAACAAATAAGTAACCAACTCCGTGACTCTCTCCCTCCATCGCTCTCTCAATAATCAACCAACTATCACAACATCCAACCAGTCGCTTAACCCTTCGACTCCCGTACCCTATCCACCAGCATCCTGCATTGCCAAAACCATGCTAACAAAGCAAAACCTGCAGGAAGCTGGCGAAAAGGGTGAGGGAGTCAAAGGGTTAAGCTTTTGCTGTTTGTGGATAGGGTGCGGGAGTCAAAGGGTTAACAATCCAGTTATCCTCCCATTTCACCATCTTTTCCTGTGTTGATGGTACCGCATCGTGTCTCAAGGCATGGCCGCCGTCCGTGTCAACGCCCAGAACAGTCTGTGACGGACGGATATGATATATATGATGGCAAGCGGATGAAGCTTAATACTTAATTTTTTTTTTCCTTTGTATGGAAAATATGGTGGGTGGCTTATACGACGCTAAGTGGGCGAATGTAGGGTCAACAATCTGCGAGGCCTGAATGGCTTGGAGGTAGAGCGTCTGGCTTTCAATTTCACTACAGGAGTTCGAGTCCCTAACAAGGTAGGGAGGGTGAGGTGAGAACTTCTGTGCACGCCTCTTTCAGTCCACCAGTTTACCGCTTCTATTCTGACGCGAGTCAACACGCAAAGTCAGAACAAGATTGAGGCAGCTGAAATGTGGTTTATAAGAATGTAAAGAGTTTCATGGAGAGCAAAAGAAACAAACGAGACAGTCTTGAAGGAGACAGACACAGAAACGAACATTAAATGAAGAAGATTAGGAAAAGACAAGCAACGTCTTTAGGACTTTTTTATGAGGCAAGAGAAATTAGAGCACCTGGTCACAACAGGAAAGCTGGAGGGAAAAGAACACCATGTAGACCCAGGGAGAAAACACTGGACGGACTTGCAGGGTGGCTGAGGACGGAGAGGGTGGAAGATGTACCTGCAGCAACAAGGGATAGATGCATATGGAGGGCCGTGATAGCCAACGCCATGCGGCAAGGCACGTGATGATGATGTTACTGACGGGTGCGATAGGCAACTGGGTAATCGTCCAAATTCCAGTCAGTAGGTCGTGGATTTGATCTGCCTAGACACCCCAGCTTGATGGGTAAAGTGTTGAATTTTTCCGACTTTCAAGAATTCCAAAACAAGTGTGACTGCCTGCGTTCAAGCAAACAGGAACCAGAAATAACACGAAAAAAGAATCAGAACGCGTATTTAATACACCCAGACAAGACAGGCGCAATTTCAAGGTAAGATCACAAACGAACAAACACCAGATACAAAACATAGGAGAAAAAGACTGAAACTTCCCTGCTGCTTCGTTCACCTGCTGCTTCGTCCTGTGTGAGAAAAGGACTAAACTGTTTAGTCCTTTTCTCACACTGGACGAGGCGGCAGGGTAGGTTTAGTCTTTTTCCTCCTGATTTTTGCATTTGGTGTTTACTTCGTTTGTAATCTTACGTTTGCACGTGACAAAGGCCAGTTGGCCGAAAATTTGCGCCTGTCTTGTCTGGTTGTATTAAATACGCGTTCTGATTCTTTTTTCGTGTTATTTCTGGTTCCGACTTTCAAGGTCAAAATTTATGTAGACCAGCCAGTGCCTAAGCCCCTTCGGTATGTATCATCATCACCATCATCATCATCATCATCATCATCATCATCATTATCATCATCATCAGGTGCCTTGCCACATGGCGTTGGCGATCATGGACTTCCATCTGTCTCTATCTCTTGTTGCCTCAAGCATCTCTTCCACCCTCCTTGTATTCAGCCACCCTGCAAGTCCGTCCAGTATTTTCTCCCTGGGTCTACCTGGTGCTCTCTTTCCCTCCAGCTTTCCCGTTGTTACCAGGTGCTCCAAATCCCCTTTCCTCATAAAATGGTTTGTAAATGTTGCCTATCTTTTCCTAATCTTCCTTATGAATAATCTACCTGTGTCTGCCTCCATCAAGACTGTCTCGTTTGTTTTCTTTGATGTCCATGGAACTCTCAACATTCTTCTTAGAAACCATATCTCGACTGCCTCAATCTTGTTCTGGCTTTGCTTGTTGACTTTCCACGCCTCACAACCGTACAACAGTATTGGTTCTATATAACATTCAAGAACTCTCTTCCTGATGTTAATTAATAGGCATTTGTTGGTAAGAATGCTTTCCATCTCAGTATGTATACGTATGCAGAATATCAACACATGCACGTTAAAGATCCTGTAAGTCATTTCAGTGACTGTCTTATTTTATGGAATTATAAAAATACTGAGCATGCAAGTAACAACAAGGTTAAAAAAATCATTTAAAAGTTAATTACTTCTACCACTGAAAAACAAAATATCATTATAGTCAGCTTCAAGAAAGAAGCACATTATTAACAAAACAAATGTCTAGATGTCTTAGCCATTTTTAACCTTTTTTTATCATCATCACACTCATTTCACAGGATTCTTTTTCAAATTAATTCAACATCTATGAAACCCCCCAAAAATGGTGCAAGGAATTGACATAATCTGTCTCATTTTTTAACAATAACACACTACACTCATACCCTCACTTACTCACCTTCCCCACCTCTCCCCTCCATGCATACATGCATACACTTGTTTTTCCCCTTCAGTCAGACATCAATATAAAAATTTCACGTAACACCACTCTATCTTTTCCTAGTCTCACACACCTGTTTCTTGAATGGCTGAAAAAAAAGTA
>JAPXFY010000021.1:51832451-51842451 GCA_030674185.1 Monoplex corrugatus
GATAGACAGACAGACAGACAGACAGATAGATAGATATATAGAATAATAGATATGTATATATATATACAGACAGACAGATAGATACATAGATACATAGATAGACAGACAGACAGACAGATAGATACATAGATACATAGATAGACGAGAGAGAGAGAGAGAGAGAGAGAGAGAGAGAGAAAGAGAGACAGACAGACAGACAGAGAGTCACACATACATAGTCATCAATAAAGTGTGTGGCTTAATGGTTAAAGCATCTACTTTAGACGTGGGACACGCAGGTTCAAATCGAGTATTGGACAAGGAGTTAGATTTTAAGTAGCGGTCGAGGTGCTAGACTTTCGAAAGAGATGATTAGAAGGTTTCCATGTACAACACACAACCAACAAACATTAAAGAGCTCCAGACAAAAAATGAAGTGTTCCTGATTAAATTCTGTCAACAAAGAAAATACAACATTTTTAGACAAACAGAAACATACAAGTAAAAGGAAGAAGACATGAGTGGCGCTGCATCGCGGCGCACGTTGTCTTCAGAAACAACAACCTGAGAAAGACAGAGAGGCGCTCAGCCGCACCGCCAGTAGCTTGTTTAAAACAGCATGTTTAATGAAAGTCTTCTTTGTGATGAAATAATGTATCACAAAATCTTGCTGAAACAGATACACGAACGCACGCACAGACACACACACATAGAAACATACATACATACATACACACACATACATACATATATACATACATACATTTATTATTCATACATGCATGCATACATACGTACATACATACATGCATACATACATACATACATACATATATACACTGCACACACACACACACACACACACACACACACACACACACACACACACACACACACACACACCACATGCATGCACATACACGTACGCCCACACTACACACTGCACACACACACACACACACACACACACACACACACACACACACACACACACACACACACACACACACACACACCCCACACACACCCCACACACACCGTTCGCATATTTGCACACAAACACATACACACATATATACAGAGAATACGAGAGAATGAAAGAGAGGGAGTGAGAGAGACAGACAGACAGACAGACAGGCATACAGATACACACACACAGACACACAGACAGACAGAGACAAGAGTGAGAGAGAGAGACAGACAGACAGACAGACACAGACAGACACAGACAGACACAGACAGACACAGACACAGACAGACACAGACAGAGTGAGGCAGACAGAAAGACATACAGGGCAGACAGACAGTCAGACAGACAGAGAGAAGCGTCATGAACGTGTCTAACACAATACACATTAAACAAGAAGACGTCACAGTCTTCACCCTAATGACCCAGAGAAATACAGCCTCACACTCACACGGACAGCATGGCCGGCACCAACACAGACTGATGATGCTCACATTTCCTAATCACCTGAAATGCATTCGACTTCTTCCTGCAAGTTTTCTCATCTGTTCAGGTTTTCCCAGAGCAGCATGACCAGGCATCATTGAAGAGAAACTTCATGCACGTCCATCCTCCATTTGTGCTCATCTTCTTTTTCCTCTGGAGCAGTGCGACCAGATTAAGGGCTGTCCCATGTGAAAAGTCCTAATGAACGTGAAGAAAATGTTGGCAAGAAAGGCTGTAAAGAAGTAGCAAACAAACAAACAAAGCAAATAAACAAACAAACAAACAAACAAACAAACAAACAAACAAGCAAAACCACAAACACACAAACAAACAGAAAAAAAAGAAAAATGATGAGAAAAAAAAACTACCTTACAAACATGCGTCAGGCTTAAAATGGAAAAAGCAGAATGGTGAAAAAGTGAAAAAGGAAAAAAGTTGAGGTAGATTGTCAGTTTATCATAAAACAGTAGCCTACTTTTTTATGGTTTAGCATTAAACTAAACGTCTGAGTTTAGGAAACCCCCCCCCCCCTCCATCCCACAGACACAGAATTAGACCAAATATTTGATGTAACAAAATAGAACAGGCGCAAGCACATACACAGAAGAATAGATACACAAAACTTTGTTTAAATGCTGGTGTCACTTTGGTGTTTTTCAAAGCCACAAAAATACAAAAGCCACTTGTTTTCGTGATTAGTTCCTATTCACTGTAGATACAGAGAATGTGAAGATGCCACAGACAACATACACATTTTAGTAAATTAAAGTGCTGGTTTGTTTTGTTTTGTTTGTTTTTTGTTTTTTGTTTGCTTGTTGTTTTTGTTTTGTTGTTTTGTTGTTTGTTTTTGTTTTCTGTATTTCACATATCAATCCTTTTTGCACAATTACCTTACCATAGGAATATTTATTAAACACTCTGTAGATTACATATGTTTGATAGCAAGATTTTTTACTATCAGGTTTTGTTTGTCCATTCACCAGTGCTGTCTTGCTATACGTTTTAACAGAATGTGTGATTTGATTTATTTGAAAACATGAAAAGGACTTGCATGGCAAGAAGAAACAAACACAAAAGCTGGTTAAGTAAATCTGACAGTGCCTTTTTGCACGCAAAGTTTATTACAAAAAAAAGAAAAAAATTCCAGCGTTTGTACTTTTCAATGTCAATGTGACCTGAAACACACATTCGATAAAATAACACTTGAAGTGAAATGAGGATAATGATACACTGTCACAACAGTGAAAGCAGATTTGAAATATTTCCAGAATTTCGAGAAAAAGAGCTGTTTACATACCTTCCCATGTGTGCTGATGTGAGGCACTTTTTTGTTGATCTTAAGACCTTCGATCTACCACATAATTACCAAAATCTACATATTTGTGATGCTAAACATTTCACAAATTCGACAAAAGTTTCGTACCGATGTATGCGGAAACATGTGAAATTTTTTTTTTACAAACACACAGAAGCACACGCACACAAACACGCACACACAGACACAGACACAGACACACGCGCACACAGACACACACACACACACTGACACGCGCACAGACACACACACACACACACACATACACATACAGAGAGAGAGAGAGACAAGGCAAGGCAAGGCAAGGCAAGGTAAGGCAAATATTTTAATGTCATAAGCAAGATACATGCTTTCTGACATGGGGTAAGTTTAGTTTGAATAATACTGGTAACAAAAATAGAGAGAGAGAGAGAGACAGAGAGCAAGAGAGACAGAGAGACAGAGACAGAGAGAAAGAGAGACAGAGAGACAGAGAGACATAGTCAGAAAGAGAGACAGAGAGAAAGACACAGAGAGAGAGAGAGAGCATCTCTCTAGTCGATATGAAATAATCTACTTTAACAAAAGAAAATAAGTGGAAATTCAATCCAAGGACAACAACAAGAACAATAGCCACAATTAAAAAAAAACCGACAAAAACAACAATTCAGAGAAACAGCAACAAATCAAATAAGCAAATAAAAGGAAGTATCACCAGAAGTACAAATAGCTTCACTCACATTAAAGTCGTTCGAGACCTGAGTCTGGATTCCCTCTCTTTCTCTCTCCCCACCCCTCCTTCTCTCATTAAATTGAAGCCCTTTGAGGCTGGATTCTCTCCCCTGCCCCCTCCAACTCCTGTGGCTCTCTCTCTCTCTTTCTCTCTCTCTCTCCCTCCCTCTCTCTCTCTCCCCTCTCTCTCTCTCCCTCCCTCTCTGTCTCTCAATTTCCGAATTTCATTATTTCCCTCTTTCTCAATCTCCCTCTCTCTTTCTCTCTTTCTCTCTTTCTCTCGCTCTCTCTCTCTCTCTCTCTCTCTCTCTCTCTCTCTCTCTTCATCAAAATTTCTCTTTCTCAATTTCTCACTTTCTCTCTTCTTCTTCTTCTCTCTCTCTGTCTTTCTCTCTCTCTCTATCTGTCTCTCTGCCTATCTGTCTGTCTGTTTGTCTGTCTGTCCCTGTCTCTGTCCGTCTGTCTGTCTGTCTTTCTCTCTCTCTCTCTCTCTCTCTCTCTCTCTCTCTCTCTCCGCACCCCATCTCTCTCTCTCACTGTGCCTGTCTCTCTGTCTGTCTGTCTCCCTCCCTCCTTCCTTCCCTCTCTCTCCCTTTCTCTCTCTCTCTCTGTGTGCCTAGATTTCTGTCTTTGTAGTTGATTAAAATATTGATGTGCTGTCACTTGCTCCTTTTCTTGTTTGTTTTATGTCCGTTTATTTTCCTCCAGCTGAGTAAGCACCCATTCCATCTCTGTCAAGCAATCAAACACACACACACACACACACACACACACATATATATATACACACACACACACACACACACATACACACATACACACACACACACACACGCACACACACACGCACACACACACACACACGTGCACACACACACACACACACACACACACACGCACACACACACACAAACACACACACACACACACACACGTACATGCGTACAAAGAGAAAGAGGTGGAGGGAGCAGGAGAGAGAAAGAAGGCCAAGTCACATTAAAAAAAACTGGTTTTTGTGAGTAAGAACAGAAAATTTAGATATTTACGTTTTAATGTCAATGTGGTCTTTAAGAAACATCACATAAAATAAATTGTGATAGAAAGCAAAGACAATGGGCTGAGGACACGCAGCATTTTTTTGATGAAGCCCCTGTCAGTCTTATTTATTTTTTATTCATTATTGTCTATTTTTTCATCATTAAACAAAACACAAATCTGATTTTGAGCGTCTTCTGCTCCCTACAAAAACTAAGCTTTCGCATACGGATTGACATCCAGTGTTGGAAAAAGTTAAATGATGCCGCTCCAAACGACGTTTGTTCTTTCATCTGTATCGAAATAAGCTTCGTAAATTTTAAAAACAAAAGAATATATTCCATTATCAACCGATACATTTTATTTCATCCAGTCCTGGTGTCTGTTTGTGAAGAGCTAAGAGTGTGTGATGCAAAGAATGAATACCACTATCATCCGATATGATTATGACATAATATTCGCAGGACATTAATTTTTAGGCTCTTGGTCAGGTCAAAACTTCTTTTCAAAAAGAAATAAAAACAAGTGCGATAAAATCCACTGCATTTGCCTTTGGCCGTGCGACAGTGACCATCACACCAAAGTATTGACTGGAGGGTTGTGGGTTCAGATTCTATCATTCCAAGTGACTGTTAGACTTCCAAAACAAGTGTGACTGCCTGCGTTCAAGAAAACAGGAACGAGAAAGAAAAAAAAAACACGAAAAAAGAATAAGAACCTGGTCACAACAGGAAAGCTGGAGGGAAAGAGAGCACCGGGTAGACCCAGGGAGAAGATACTAGACGGACTTGCAGAGTGGCTGGGGACAAGGAGGGTGGAAGAGATGTTTGGGGCAACAAGTGATAGAGACAGATGGAAGTCCATAATCGCCAACGCCATGCGGCAAGGCAACTGATGATGATGATGATGATGATGAAGATGATGATGATGATGATGATTTAATACAACAAGACAAGATAGGCGCCTGTCTTGTCTTGTTTTGAATACGCGTTCTTATTCATTTTTTGTGGGGGGTTTTCCCCTGGTAACTGTTAGACTGTTTATTCCAAACAGATCCTACCCTAACACGAATATCCTGTTGGCTCAAACAAGAGAACTGGGGGATACTTTTATGCTAAACCCTCCCGGTTGCCAGCAGGTAGACATGGCGCTGACTGATGACATCGTTATCAAGTACATGTACAATCATACACGTCATATTCGATGGGCAGGTGGCAGTAATTTTCATAAAGAAATAAGTGTTTGAACAATTGTCTGATGTGTCCTGGATTCCATTTGCCTGGATATCTCCGCCTGGTAAAGAGGGAGATCTTTTTGATCTCCCAGGTCAACTGTGTGCTGTCCTGACACTCCCTTCATGTGCATATGCATACGCAGTATTCAGTTCACTTCAATGTCAAGCATGCTCGGCTATCCATGACACGTTTCCTCCATCACTCTCTGTCACACATTGCAATAGTTAGCTCATCATACTGACAGCCCGTATCACCGATCAGTTCGATGAAGGTCTTCCTTGGACGTCCTGGTCTTTGTTTGCCGTGACTGGGTCTCCATAGTAGAACATCTCCTACCAGTTCTTCTTTGCTACACCAGCAGTGTCCCGCGAAGCGCAGTCTTTGTTGACGTATTGATTTACTGATTGGTGGGATATAACTGTATAACTCTTTGTTTGTTGGATGTTCTCTCCAGGATTTGTTCAGGGTTGCACGTAGCATTCGTGTGTATGCTCCAGCAATCTTCTTCTCCAACGCAGTATAAATAGTCATTATTATTGTTGTTTTCATCACCAAAACCATAATCACCCTTCTTCTTCTTCTTATTATTATCATTATTATTAATGTTTAATGATAACAATAATAATACTAGTAATAATATCGTTAAAAATAATACTATTATCATTATTATTATTATCATTATTAATATAATAATAATTATCATTATTGCTAATATTATTATTGCTATTATTTTTACTATAAAATCATTACATTATTATTATCATTATATCATCATCATTATTATTGTTATTATTATTATTACTATTGTTGTTGTTTTTGCTGCTGCTGCTGCTATTGTTTTTGCTGCTGCTATTATTTTTATTATTATATTATTATTATTATTATTATTGTTGTTGTTATCATCATCATCATCATTGTTATTATTACTATTATCATTATTATTGTTATCATTATTATATTATTATTATTATTATTATTATCATTAATGTTGTTATAATTATTATTATTATCAGCAGCAGCATCGTATTATTATCATTAGTATTATCATAATTATTATTATTATTATTATTACTATTATTATATTAACGAACACATACACATGCAAATTCATACACAAACATACACATGCGCGCGTCTAAGCGCATGCATGCACGTGAGCATGAAAACCTATACAAACACATAGCCTACAAAATCGCCTCATAATCAAAGAATGTGTGTGTGTTGTGTGTGTGTGTGTGTGTGTGTGTGTGTGTGTGTGTGTGTGTGTGTGTGTGTCTCTGTGTGTGTGTGTGTGTGTGCGCGCGCGTGTGCGTGTTAGTGTTAGTGTGTGTGTGTGTGTGTCTGTGTGTGCGCGCACGCGCGTCCGTGCGTGTGTGCAACTGTGAACACACACGCATGCACGTGAGTGCGTTTGCCCTTGTGCTGGTCTTGAAAACTCATGCTGATCACAAAAATGTTAAGTAAACAAACATGTGACGAATGTTACGAAAATAACCCTAACATGGATACGGTCCAACACTGGAGTCTATCCAATTACTACCTGCAATTACACAGTCTGCTGCCACTGTTGACAACGTGTTGTTTGACAGATCACAGCCATTGTTGACAACGTGTTGTTTGACAGATCACAGCCACTGTTGACAACGTGTTGTTTGACAGATCACAGCCACTGTTGACAACGTGTTGTTTGACAGACCATAGCCACTGTTGATGACGTGTTGTTTGACAGACCACAGCCACTGTTGATGACGTGTTGTTTGACAGACCACAGCCACTGTTGATGACGTGTTGTTTGACAGACCACAGCCACTGTTGATGACGTGTTGTTTGACAGACCACAGCCACTGTTGATGACGTGTTGTTTGACAGACCACAGCCACTGTTGACAACGTGTTGTTTGACAGACCACAGCCACTGTTGATGACGTGTTGTTTGACAGACCACAGCCACTGTTGACAACGTGTTGTTTGACAGACCACAGCCACTGTTGACGACGTGTTGTTTGACAGACCACAGCCACTGTTGATGACGTGTTGTTTGACAGACCACAGCCACTGTTGATGACGTGTTGTTTGACAGACCACAGCCACTGTTGATGACGTGTTGTTTGACAGACCACAGCCACTGTTGATGACGTGTTGTTTGACAGACCACAGCCACTGTTGATGACGTGTTGTTTGACAGACCACAGCCACTGTTGATGACGTGCTGTTTGACAGACCACAGCCACTGTTGATGACGTGTTGTTTGACAGATCACAGCCACTGAGGGAGGATAAGCCATTCCCTGCTGGACATCTGACTCTGAAGTGTGTGAATCTACACGCTATTCTCGTCTTGTGGTTTGTTTTTTTATTTACACCTAGTTTACTCTGTGAAGCATCACAGTTATCATGTAACAGAGGAGTGCTATTTCTTCTTTATATCATAATTACTTACCAGGTTGTGTTGGAATTATGCACTGTTATCATGGGAAGGGGATGGGAGAAAGGGGTGGGTGGGTTAAAACTGTGGTTTAAGGATGACGTAGAAACTGCCTTAAGGGGGCAGACCTACCCAGATATGGGTACCACGATTGTGATGTTCAATGTTTCAGTTCTAATTAACTAATCACCATGATATTTGGCAAGAACATACATCAGACTGTATTCTTTGGATTGAATATCTTTGTTGGGGTCTGTGAGTTATGCAAAGTTGACAAAAAATTAATCAATTAATTAATTGCGATTTTTCGTGAGATTGTACACATCAGACATATGTTCAAACGTTTTCATCCGATTTCCTTGATATTTTGCACACATATAACAGGGACAGGTACCTATAGCCAGTAGTAAAATCGTGCAGTTCTGCTTGAAAGAAACATTTTTATCAAAAGTTGTGTTATAATTTTTTTTTTTATTAGAATTATTCTAAAAATTGGTGTGATGATTGTACAGAAAATATTGATAGTAGAGCTAAGATTTTTACTACATGTCATACATACTATACAGATGTGTTTTGCTCACTAAATATCAAATTCCTAACATGAATATATGTTTAGTTATAAATGTCACAGTATGTACTATATTTTTTCATTTTTGCGAGAACATTTTTAACTAATTAATTTTTGTCAACTTTTCATAACTCACAGACCCCAACAAAGATATTCAATCCAACGAATACTGTCTGAGGTATCTTCCTGCCAAATATCATGGTGATTGGTTAATTAGAACTGAAACACTGAACATCACAATCTCGGTACCCAAATTTGGGTAGGTCTGCCCCCTTAAAACGCTATATGATGCATGTGGTATTAACTGGTGCAGCATGCATGACAGTCAACCAGATCACGTCTTTGTTAGGGAGTGTGGCGTAACGATGAAAACTGTGGGTTGTGTCAGAAATTTCTAACGTGGTGAATGATACTACGGATCTCAGGGCTTAGCTGGCATTACAATATTACATATATTTCTTTTTTCTGATATACTCACAATTTACCTTTTTCTTTTGTGGGGGTGGGTGATCGAGTTTTTGTGTCATTTCCAGCTGGTTTCGTTATGCATTAAAGAAAGCCAAAATTAGTTCTGATACCTGATTAATAAAATCACAAAACCCAAAACTTGGACAAGCCTCAAAGTGCTGTTGAATCGTTGAATAATTCACTATAGACAGTCACTGTTAATTTACCAGTGATTTGAATTCAAGCGGTTTCTGAACTGATTCCCACTTTTTGTGTTGCTACTGTTGTGTCTTTAAACAGAAACTGAAAGGAAACACCTTCTGTCGATTCTTTATTGTCTGGCTACTCACCTGTCTACGGGCTCACCTCATCACTTCTCTCAGTTTCTCTGTATCTGCTTTCCCTTCTTCGTACACATTAATAAAGGGACACTTGGCCAGTCTCAGGTTCTCATACGTTCACATATATTCTCTTTGTCTCTGTCTGTCTCTGTCTGTCTGTCTGTCTCTCTCTCTCTCTTTTCTTTCTTTTATCTCTCTCTCTCTCTAACTTTCTCTCTTTCTCACTAGCCCTCCCTCTGTCTGTCTGTCTGTCTCTCCCTCTCTCTCTCTATTTCTCTCTACCCCTCTCTCTCTCTTTCTCTCTCTCGCTCTCTCTGTGTCTGTCTCTCTGTCTCTCTCTCTCTGTCTGTCTGTCTGTCTCTCTTTCTCTCCCTCTATCTCTCTTTATTTCTCCCTCTCTCTCCCTCTTGCTCTCTCTCTCAGCCTCTCTCTCTCTCTCCCCTCTCTCCATCCCTCTCTCTTTTTTATTTTTACTTCATTTCAATTCTTTTGC
>JAPXFY010000021.1:51847451-51859951 GCA_030674185.1 Monoplex corrugatus
ACAGACAGATAGATAGACTGATAGATAGATAGATAGACAGACAGACAGACAGACAGATAGATAGATATATAGAATAATAGATATGTATATATATATACAGACAGACAGATAGATACATAGATACATAGATAGACAGACAGACAGACAGATAGATACATAGATACATAGATAGACGAGAGAGAGAAGAGAGAGAGAGAAAGAGAGACAGACAGACAGACAGAGAGTCACACATACATAGTCATCAATAAAGTGTGTGGCTTAATGGTTAAAGCATCTACTTTAGACGTGGGACACGCAGGTTCAAATCGAGTATTGGACAAGGAGTTAGATTTTAAGTAGCGGTCGAGGTGCTAGACTTTCGAAAGAGATGATTAGAAGGTTTCCATGTACAACACACAACCAACAAACATTAAAGAGCTCCAGACAAAAAATGAAGTGTTCCTGATTAAATTCTGTCAACAAAGAAAATACAACATTTTTAGACAAACAGAAACATACAAGTAAAAGGAAGAAGACATGAGTGGCGCTGCATCGCGGCGCACGTTGTCTTCAGAAACAACAACCTGAGAAAGACAGAGAGGCGCTCAGCCGCACCGCCAGTAGCTTGTTTAAAACAGCATGTTTAATGAAAGTCTTCTTTGTGATGAAATAATGTATCACAAAATCTTGCTGAAACAGATACACGAACGCACGCACAGACACACACACATAGAAACATACATACATACATACACACACATACATACATATATACATACATACATTTATTATTCATACATGCATGCATACATACGTACATACATACATGCATACATACATACATACATACATATATACACTGCACACACACACACACACACACACACACACACACACACACACACACACACACACACACACCACATGCATGCACATACACGTACGCCCACACTACACACTGCACACACACACACACACACACACACACACACACACACACACACACACACACACACACACACACACACACACACCCCCCACACACACCCCACACACACACGTTCGCATATTTGCACACAAACACATACACACATATATACAGAGAATACGAGAGAATGAAAGAGAGGGAGTGAGAGAGACAGACAGACAGACAGACAGGCATACAGATACACACACACAGACACACAGACAGACAGAGACAAGAGTGAGAGAGAGAGACAGACAGACAGACAGACACAGACAGACACAGACAGACACAGACAGACACAGACAGACACAGACACAGACAGACACAGACAGAGTGAGGCAGACAGAAAGACATACAGGGCAGACAGACAGTCAGACAGACAGAGAGAAGCGTCATGAACGTGTCTAACACAATACACATTAAACAAGAAGACGTCACAGTCTTCACCCTAATGACCCAGAGAAATACAGCCTCACACTCACACGGACAGCATGGCCGGCACCAACACAGACTGATGATGCTCACATTTCCTAATCACCTGAAATGCATTCGACTTCTTCCTGCAAGTTTTCTCATCTGTTCAGGTTTTCCCAGAGCAGCATGACCAGGCATCATTGAAGAGAAACTTCATGCACGTCCATCCTCCATTTGTGCTCATCTTCTTTTTCCTCTGGAGCAGTGCGACCAGATTAAGGGCTGTCCCATGTGAAAAGTCCTAATGAACGTGAAGAAAATGTTGGCAAGAAAGGCTGTAAAGAAGTAGCAAACAAACAAACAAAGCAAATAAACAAACAAACAAACAAACAAACAAACAAACAAACAAACAAACAAACAGCAAAACCACAAACACACAAACAAACAGAAAAAAAAGAAAAATGATGAGAAAAAAAAACTACCTTACAAACATGCGTCAGGCTTAAAATGGAAAAAGCAGAATGGTGAAAAAGTGAAAAAGGAAAAAAGTTGAGGTAGATTGTCAGTTTATCATAAAACAGTAGCCTACTTTTTTATGGTTTAGCATTAAACTAAACGTCTGAGTTTAGGAACCCCCCCCCCCCCCCTCCATCCCACAGACACAGAATTAGACCAAATATTTGATGTAACAAAATAGAACAGGCGCAAGCACATACACAGAAGAATAGATACACAAAACTTTGTTTAAATGCTGGTGTCACTTTGGTGTTTTTCAAAGCCACAAAAATACAAAAGCCACTTGTTTTCGTGATTAGTTCCTATTCACTGTAGATACAGAGAATGTGAAGATGCCACAGACAACATACACATTTTAGTAAATTAAAGTGCTGGTTTGTTTTGTTTTGTTTGTTTTTTGTTTTTTGTTTGCTTGTTGTTTTTGTTTTGTTGTTTTGTTGTTTGTTTTTGTTTTCTGTATTTCACATATCAATCCTTTTTGCACAATTACCTTACCATAGGAATATTTATTAAACACTCTGTAGATTACATATGTTTGATAGCAAGATTTTTTACTATCAGGTTTTGTTTGTCCATTCACCAGTGCTGTCTTGCTATACGTTTTAACAGAATGTGTGATTTGATTTATTTGAAAACATGAAAAGGACTTGCATGGCAAGAAGAAACAAACACAAAAGCTGGTTAAGTAAATCTGACAGTGCCTTTTTGCACGCAAAGTTTATTACAAAAAAAAGAAAAAAATTCCAGCGTTTGTACTTTTCAATGTCAATGTGACCTGAAACACACATTCGATAAAATAACACTTGAAGTGAAATGAGGATAATGATACACTGTCACAACAGTGAAAGCAGATTTGAAATATTTCCAGAATTTCGAGAAAAAGAGCTGTTTACATACCTTCCCATGTGTGCTGATGTGAGGCACTTTTTTGTTGATCTTAAGACCTTCGATCTACCACATAATTACCAAAATCTACATATTTGTGATGCTAAACATTTCACAAATTCGACAAAAGTTTCGTACCGATGTATGCGGAAACATGTGAAATTTTTTTTTTACAAACACACAGAAGCACACGCACACAAACACGCACACACAGACACAGACACAGACACACGCGCACACAGACACACACACACACACTGACACGCGCACAGACACACACACACACACACATACACATACAGAGAGAGAGAGAGACAAGGCAAGGCAAGGCAAGGCAAGGTAAGGCAAATATTTTAATGTCATAAGCAAGATACATGCTTTCTGACATGGGGTAAGTTTAGTTTGAATAATACTGGTAACAAAAATAGAGAGAGAGAGAGACAGAGAGCAAGAGAGACAGAAAAGACAGAGACAGAGAGAAAGAGAGACAGAGAGACAGAGAGACATAGTCAGAAAGAGAGAAAGACACAGAAGAGAGAGAGAGCATCTCTCTAGTCGATATGAAATAATCTACTTTAACAAAAGAAAATAAGTGGAAATTCAATCCAAGGACAACAACAAGAACAATAGCCACAATTAAAAAAAAACCGACAAAAACAACAATTCAGAGAAACAGCAACAAATCAAATAAGCAAATAAAAGGAAGTATCACCAGAAGTACAAATAGCTTCACTCACATTAAAGTCGTTCGAGACCTGAGTCTGGATTCCCTCTCTTTCTCTCTCCCCACCCCTCCTTCTCTCATTAAATTGAAGCCCTTTGAGGCTGGATTCTCTCCCCTGCCCCTCCAACTCCTGTGGCTCTCTCTCTCTCTTTCTCTCTCTCTCTCCCTCCTCTCTCTCTCTCTCCCCTCTCTCTCTCTCCCTCCCTCTCTGTCTCTCAATTTCCGAATTTCATTATTTCCCTCTTTCTCAATCTCCCTCTCTCTTTCTCTCTTTCTCTCTTTCTCTCGCTCTCTCCTCTCTCTCTCTCTTCTCTCTCCTCTCTCTCTCTCCTCTCTCTCTCTCTCTCTTCATCAAAATTTCTCTTTCTCAATTTCTCACTTTCTCTCTTCTTCTTCTTCTCTCTCTCTGTCTTTCTCTCTCTCTCTATCTGTCTCTCTGCCTATCTGTCTGTCTGTTTGTCTGTCTGTCCGTGTCTCTGTCCGTCTGTCTGTCTGTCTTTCTCTCTCTCTCTCTCTCTCTCTCTCTCTCCGCACCCCATCTCTCTCTCTCTCACTGTGTCTGTCTCTCTGTCTGTCTGTTTCCCTCCCTCCCTCCTTCCCTCTCTCTCCCTTTCTCTCTCTCTCTCTGTGCCTAGATTTCTGTCTTTGTAGTTGATTAAAATATTGATGTGCTGTCTCTTGCTCCTTTTCTTGTTTGTTTTATGTCCGTGTATTTTCCTCCAGCTGAGTAAGCACCCATTCCATCTCTGTCAAGCAATCAAACACACACACACACACACACACACACACACACACACACACACACACACACACACACACACACACAACATCACACACACACCACACACATACACACACACACACGCGCACACACACACACACACACACACCACACACACACACACAACACCACACACACACACACACATACACACACAAACACACACACACACACACACAAACACACACACACACACACACCACACACAACACACACACACACACACACACACACGTACATGCGTACAAAGAGAAAGAGGTGGAGGGAACAGGAGAGAGAAAGAAGGCCAAGCCACATTAAAAAAAAACTGGTTTTTGTAAGTAAGAACAGAACATTTAGATTTTTACGTTTTAATGTCAATGTGGTCTTTAAGAAACATCACATAAAATAAATTGTGATAGAAAGCAAAGACAATGGGCTGAGGACACGCAGCATTTTTTTGATGAAGCCCCTGTCAGTCTTATTTTTTTTTATTCATTATTGTCTATTTTTTCATCATTAAACAAAACACAAATCTGATTTTGAGCGTCTTCTGCTCCCTACAAAAACTAAGCTTTCGCATACGGATTGACATCCAGTGTTGGAAAAAGTTAAATGATGCCGCTCCAAACGACGTTTGTTCTTTCATCTGTATCGAAATAAGCTTCGTAAATTTTAAAAACAAAAGAATATATTCCATTATCAACCGATACATTTTATTTCATCCAGTCCTGGTGTCTGTTTGTGAAGAGCTAAGAGTGTGTGATGCAAAGAATGAATACCACTATCATCCGATATGATTATGACATAATATTCGCAGGACATTAATTTTTAGGCTCTTGGTCAGGTCAAAACTTCTTTTCAAAAAGAAATAAAAACAAGTGCGATAAAATCCACTGCATTTGCCTTTGGCCGTGCGACAGTGACCATCACACCAAAGTATTGACTGGAGGGTTGTGGGTTCAGATTCTATCATTCCAAGTGACTGTTAGACTTCCAAAACAAGTGTGACTGCCTGCGTTCAAGAAAACAGGAACGAGAAAGAAAAAAAAAACACGAAAAAAGAATAAGAACCTGGTCACAACAGGAAAGCTGGAGGGAAAGAGAGCACCGGGTAGACCCAGGGAGAAGATACTAGACGGACTTGCAGAGTGGCTGGGGACAAGGAGGGTGGAAGAGATGTTTGGGGCAACAAGTGATAGAGACAGATGGAAGTCCATAATCGCCAACGCCATGCGGCAAGGCAACTGATGATGATGATGATGATGATGAAGATGATGATGATGATGATGATTTAATACAACAAGACAAGATAGGCGCCTGTCTTGTCTTGTTTTGAATACGCGTTCTTATTCATTTTTTGTGGGGGGTTTTCCCCTGGTAACTGTTAGACTGTTTATTCCAAACAGATCCTACCCTAACACGAATATCCTGTTGGCTCAAACAAGAGAACTGGGGGATACTTTTATGCTAAACCCTCCCGGTTGCCAGCAGGTAGACATGGCGCTGACTGATGACATCGTTATCAAGTACATGTACAATCATACACGTCATATTCGATGGGCAGGTGGCAGTAATTTTCATAAAGAAATAAGTGTTTGAACAATTGTCTGATGTGTCCTGGATTCCATTTGCCTGGATATCTCCGCCTGGTAAAGAGGGGAGATCTTTTTGATCTCCCAGGTCAACCTGTGTGCTGTCCTGACACTCCCTTCATGTGCATATGCATACGCAGTATTCAGTTCACTTCAATGTCAAGCATGCTCGGCTATCCATGACACGTTTCCTCCATCACTCTCTGTCACACATTGCAATAGTTAGCTCATCATACTGACAGCCCGTATCACCGATCAGTTCGATGAAGGTCTTCCTTGGACGTCCTGGTCTTTGTTTGCCGTGACTGGGTCTCCATAGTAGAACATCTCCTACCAGTTCTTCTTTGCTACACCAGCAGTGTCCCGCGAAGCGCAGTCTTTGTTGACGTATTGATTTACTGATTGGTGGGATATAACTGTATAACTCTTTGTTTGTTGGATGTTCTCTCCAGGATTTGTTCAGGGTTGCACGTAGCATTCGTGTGTATGCTCCAGCAATCTTCTTCTCCAACGCAGTATAAATAGTCATTATTATTGTTGTTTTCATCACCAAAACCATAATCACCCTTCTTCTTCTTATTATTATTATCATTATTATTAAAGTTTAATGATAACAATAATAATACTAGTAATAATATCGTTAAAAATAATACTATTATCATTATTATTATTATCATTATTAATATAATAATTATCATTATTGCTAATATTATTATTGCTATTATTTTTACTATAAATATCATTACATTATTATATCATTATATCATCATCATTATTATTGTTATTATTATTATTACTATTGTTGTTGTTTTTGCTGCTGCTGCTGCTATTGTTTTTGCTGCTGCTATTATTTTTATTATATTATTATTATTATTATTATTGTTGTTGTTATCATCATCATCATCATTGTTATTATTACTATTATCATTATTATTGTTATCATTATTATATTATTATTATTATTATTATTATTATTATTATCATTAATGTTGTTATAATTATTATTATTATCAGCAGCAGCATCGTATTATTATCATTATTATTATATTATTATTATTATTATTACTATTATTATATTAACGAACACATACACATGCAAATTCATACACAAACATACACATGCGCGCGTCTAAGCGCATGCATGCACGTGAGCATGAAAACCTATACAAACACATAGCCTACAAAATCGCCTCATAATCAAAGAATGTGTGTGTGTTGTGTGTGTGTGTGTGTGTGTGTGTGTGTGTGTGTGTGTGTGTGTGTGTGTGTGTGTGTGTGTGTGTGTGTGTGTGTGTGTCTCTGTGTGTGTGTGTGTGTGCGCGCGCGTGTGCGTGTTAGTGTTAGTGTGTGTGTGTGTGTCTGTGTGTGCGCGCGCGCGCGTCCGTGCGTGTGTGCAACTGTGAACACACACGCATGCACGTGAGTGCGTTTGCCCTTGTGCTGGTCTTGAAAACTCATGCTGATCACAAAAATGTTAAGTAAACAAACATGTGACGAATGTTACGAAAATAACCCTAACATGGATACGGTCCAACACTGGAGTCTATCCAATTACTACCTGCAATTACACAGTCTGCTGCCACTGTTGACAACGTGCTGTTTGACAGATCACAGCCATCTGTTGACAACGTGTTGTTTGACAGATCACAGCCACTGTTGATAACGTGTTGTTTGACAGACCCACAGCCACTGTTGATACGTGTTGTTTGACAGACCACAGCCACTGTTGACGACGTGTTGTTTGACAGACCACAGCCACTGTTGACACGTGTTGTTTACAGACCACAGCCACTGTTGATGACGTGTTGTTTGACAGACCACAGCCACTGTTGAAATGACGTGTTTTTGACAGACCACAGCCACTGTTGACGACGTGTTGTTTGACAGACCATAGCCACTGTTGATGACGTTTTTGTTTGACAGACCATAGCCACTGTTGATCACGTGCTGTTTGAGAGACCACAGCCACTGTTGAACGTGTTGTTTGACAGACACAGCCACTGAGGTGGATAACCATACCCGCCACTGTTGAAGTTTTGTGACAACTACAGCTACTCGTTTGTGGTTTGTTTTTACTACCACCTGTTGATGAGCATGTTGTTTGACAGACCACAGCCACTGTTGATGACGTGTTGTTTGACAGACCACAGCCACTGTTGATGACGTGTTGTTTGACAGACCACAGCCACTGTTGACAACGTGCTGTTTGAGAGACCACAGCCACTGTTGACAACGTGTTGTTTGACAGATCACAGCCACTGAGGGAGGATAAGCCATTCCCTGCTGGACATCTGACTCTGAAGTGTGTGAATCTACACGCTATTCTCGTCTTGTGGTTTGTTTTTTATTTACACCTGGTTTACTCTGTGAAGCATCACAGTTATCATGTAACAGAGGAGTGCTATTTCCTTCTTTATGTCATAATTACTTACCAGGTTGTGTTGGAATTATGCACTGTTATCATGGGAAGGGGATGGGAGAAAGGGGGTGGGGGTGGGAGGGTAAACACTGGTTTAAGGATAAGTAGACACTGCCTGTAAACGTTCTGTCATGCATATGGCATTAACTGGTACAGCATGCATGACAGTCAATCAGATCGTGTTTGTGTTAGGTAGTGTGGGCGGCAGATGCACATCGGAAATAGCCAGCAGAATCGGCCAAACCAAAACAGCATTCAAGAAGATGACAAGCATTCTTACCAACAAATGCCTATCAATTAACATCAGGAAGAGAGTTCTTGAATGTTATATAGAACCAATACTGTTGTACGGAATGGAGGCGTGGACAGTCAACAAGCAAAGCCAGAACAAGATTGAGGCAGCCGAGATGCGGTTTCTGAAAAGAATGTTGAGAGTTCCATGGACAGCAAAGAAAACAAACGAGACAGTCTTGATGGAGGCAGACACAAGTAGATCACTCATAAGAAAGATTAGGAAAAGACAGGCAACATTTATGAGGAAGGGGGATTTGGAGCACCTGGTCAAACGGGAAAGCTGGAGGGAAAGAGAGCACTGGGTAGACCCAGGGAAAAAATGTTGGACGGACTTGTGGAGTGGCTGAAGATGAGGAGGTTGGAGGAGATGTTTGGGGCGGCAAGAGATAAAGATCCATGATCGCAAACGTCATGCGGCAGGGCACCTGATGATGATGATGATGAGTGTTGGAAAACGATGAAAACTATGGGTTAAAGTCAGATAGTTCTAACGTGGTGAATAATACTTGGAATCTCAGGACTTAGCTGGCATTAGAATATCACATATATTTCTTTTTTCTGATATACTCACAATTTATCTTTTTCTGTTGTGGGGTGTGGGTGATCGAGTTTTTGTGTCATTTCCAGCTGGTTTCGTTATGCATTAAAGAAAGTCAAAATTAGTTCTGATACCGATTAATAAAATCACAAAACCCAAAACTTGGACAAGCCTCAAAGTGAGGTTGAATCGTTAAATAATTCACTATAGACAGTCACTGTTAATTTACCAGTGATTTGAATTCTAGCGGTTTCTGAACTGATTCCCACTTTTTGTGTTATACTGTTGTGTCTTTAAACAGAAACTGAAAGGAAACACCTTCTGTCGATTCTTTATTGTCTGGATACTCACCTGTCTACTGGCTCACCTCATCACTTCTCTCAGTTTCTCTGTATCTGCTTTCCCTTCTTCGTACACATTAATAAAGGGACACTTGGCCAGTCTCAGGTTCTCATACGTTCACATATATTCTCTTTGTCTCTGTCTGTCTGTCTGTCTGTCTGTCTCTCTTTCTTTTCATCTCTAACTTTCTCTCTCTCTGTCTCCCTCCCTCTGTCTGTCTCTCTCTCCCTCTCTCTCTTTCTCCCTACCCCTCTCTCTCACTTTCTTCCTCTCTCTCTCTCTCTCTGTCTCTCTCTGTCTCTCTGTCTGTCTGTCTTTCTTTCTCTCCCTCTATCTCTCTTTATTTCTCCCTCTCTCTCCCTCTTGCTCTCTGTCTCAGGCTCTTTCTCTCTCCTTCTCTCTCTCCCTCTCTCTTTTTTATTTTTACTTCGCTTCATTTTAATTCTTTCTCTCCCCCTCTCTCTCTCCCTCTCTTTTTTATTTGTACTTCGCTTCATTTTAATTCTTTTGCATCATCTTATTATTTTAATTTTCTGTTGTTTTAATATAAATAGATTAGCAACAGTAGATGTTTAGTAAGCTTCTGTGTAATATTATACCATTGGAAAAAAAATCATTCTCATTTTTTTCCATTTCATTGCTCAGTTCATATCTGATTCTCTCTCTGTATCTCTCTGTATCTCTCTCTCTCTCTATCTCTGTCTCTCTCTGTCTCTCTGTCTCTCTATCTCTCTCTGTCTCAGTGTCTCTCTCTCCCTGTCTCTCTCTGTCCCTCTTTCTGTCTCTCTCACTGTCTCTGTCTCTCTCTTTATTTCCATCTCTCTCTTTTGTTTTTACTCCTCTCTGTTCTCTCTCTCCTCTCTCTCTCTCTCTCTCTCTCTCTCTCTCCCTCTCATCTCTTCTCTTCTCTTTTCTTCTCTTCTCTCTCTGTTTCTCTTTCTCTCTTCTCTCTTTCCATCTCTCTCTTTTGTCTTTACTCTTTCTCTCTGCTTCCTCTTTCTCTCTGCTTCCTCTCTCTCTCTCTCTTTCTTTCTCTCTCTCTCTCTTTCTTTCTTTCTTTCTTTCTTCTCTCTCCTCTCTCTCTCTTTCTTTCTTTCTTTCTTTCTTTCTCTCTCTCCCTCGCTACTTCACCCCATGTCTCTCTCTGCCTCTCTCTCTGTTTTTTTATCCGTATCTCCTCCTTCCTCTCTGTTCAAAGTATAATTGCTTTCATAATTCCCTAAATTGTGTCTCGCTAAATCTTTCCTTTTTGTTATCAATTTCATTTATCTTTATTACTTTACGGGCGTTTTATCTATCATCAGTTTGAATCCTGACATTACGTTTATTACCGCCCATGGCTTTGAAAGAATTTTTATTACTATAATCTAATAACATGAACCATAAATATTTCTTTGTCGGCTTCCTTTTTAAATTGTGATAGTTTACAACAAACACAGAAGAGTCATTAAAGTGATAGGAACAGGCGAAACAAGCCTAACAACAACATCAAACCAAACAACAACAAAAGCAAATAAGACCAAAACTCAAAAAAGCTGAAGGAAACTAAAACAAAACAGACATAACTCAAGGTGGTCAGGCAATTCTAAGAATATCTACTTTTATACAAATTAAGATACATAAAATCCAGATTGTGTACTATTCAGGGTCATTGTGATCTTAAATGTGTAACAAAAGAAATGAAACTTGACATGCATTGGTGGTAAACTATCACCGATTTAAAAAAATGTCGTCGGAAGTTCATGATGAGAAAATCCTGTTCACATATCTTTTTTGTAAAATACTAAATTTAGGCATATTGTATGTGAGACCTTGACCTTGGGGGCTTCGATCACAGGCCTTCCAAACTTAATATTATCACTTCCATAGTCGTTCACTTTTTTAAACCAGAATTTGGTCAGATCTACCCCCAAACAGTTTTGAAAACATTGTTTATACAGTTGTGTTACACACACACACACCACACACACACACACACACACACACACACACACACACACACACACACACACACACACACACACACACACACATGGGCACACACGCATGCACGCATACAGACACACACATACATATTACACAGGCACACACGCATGCACGCACACACACACACACACACACACACACACACACACACATCATAAACATATAGTGTCAGAGAGAGAGGGGGGTGAGGAGAGGGAGAGAGAAAGGGACAGACACATAGACACACACACACATACACACATACAGACACACACACACATACAGACACACACATACATATGATTATATATCTGGATATATATGTTGATAGATAGATAGAAAGATAATAGATAATAGATAGATAGAATAGATAGATAGATAGGTAGGATGATAGATAGATAGACTGACAGATAAATAGATAGTTAGACAGACAGGCAGATAGATAGACAGACATATTATATATATATATATATAGAGAGAGAGAGAGAGAGGAGATAGATAGATAGATAGACGGACAGATAGATAGATGGACAGATAGATAGATAGATAGATAGGTGTAGAATAGATAATAGATAGATAGATAGATAGATAATGGCCTTTATATTACATTTCTGATAAAAAGATGTACATTTATATTAAATTTCTAATTAGAAAAATTATACACTGTGTCATCTTTATAAAGAAAATGTGATCCAAATCAACCGTTACGTACATCGTACTACTGTAAGCACAATATAAAGAAAAACATGTTCGTACTTTGAGATCAATCATGGACATGTACACACAGGACCCAATCACTTTCGAAAAGTGCAGGACACACCTATTCTTCAACAGAACAGAAATCAACAGAAGCATACCCAAGGCCTCAGGACTCGTTCTCATGCAACATCTGCTGAAGAACATGTACCTTCCGGATTGGTCTTCTATCCCATATGATGATCCATACCAGGCAGTTGAGACCTGTACGTCCACTCATCCATCAGCTCCATGGAAGAGTCCACTACGATTACTCCAGTGATAGGCTGATACAATACTAGTATAGCATATAGACTAGGTGAAACATAGTTTAGGTAGAGCCTCAGGACCTGGCCAGCTCATGGGT
>JAPXFY010000021.1:51864951-51869951 GCA_030674185.1 Monoplex corrugatus
AACACATAAACGCACACACACACACACACACACACACACACACACACACACACACACACACGCACACACACACACACACGCAACACACACACACACACACACACACACACACACACACACATTCACACACACACACACACACTCACAATCCTACCCCACCCCGACACACACAAACCTTCACACCAAGAAGAACCAGGTACGTGTGCACCCACTTAATCACCCTATCCTAATCACGACACCTCCTGGGTCTGTCTGGGATTTCTTGTGCACACGTCTACAGCAAGACTTACGGTCTGTTTGGACAGTTCTCGGTCGTGTGGCTTGCATCAATCGAACATGGTTGTAAATCACTTCATGTCTCATGCAGGAAAATAAATGACTTGAGTTGTTAATTGGTTTTGGCTTCGTTCGGAAGTACATGTATATTGGGCTCGTGTGTGTGCGTGCGTGCGTGTGTGTGTGTGTGTGTGTGTGTGTGTGTGCGTGTGTGTGTGTGTGTGTGTGTGTGCGTGTGTGTGTGTAAAGAGAGAGGGGAGGGAGACAATGAGAAGAGAAAAAGAGAGAGAAAAGAAATACTACATACATACATCATATACATCTGCACATACAAATACAATACCATAAACATACAACTACATACATACACATCAACTACATACTGAAACATTACATAATACAATACATACATACATACATACATACATACATACATACATACATACATTATACATACATACATACATACATAATCTCTAATAACAACATACTAATACATAACATAATACAATTACATACATACATACATACTACATACATCATACAACATACAGACAGACAACAGACAGACAGACAGACATAATACATGCACGCAGGCAGACCCACAGACAGAAAGACAGACAGAGTTGGAGAGAGAATTTTGAAATTTGTGTCTACGCTTTTGGCATAGCTGACTCGATCGATCTGATGTTTCACCCAACACACACTGCTTTATAATGGGTATCATGTTATCATTATCTCCCTGACATGGACGACTGGATCCTTTTCAGTTTTCCCAAGGGAGCATTTCTACGCTTGGAATAAATTCGCAGGGTGCATGTAATGAAAAACAAAATATATGATCACGATGTCAAGGCGAGCAAGCGCATTGGCTTCATGAACCTCTAATTCGGAATCGATGTTTGAAAAAAAAAAAGTATAGAAGGTTGTTATATGACCAGAACGACCTCCAGACCAGCATGTTAATAGCTATGCTTACCCCCTTTTCTTGGCTGTGTTACCTCCCCTGCCACTAAAGAAGATCATGCCTTACCTCCCCTGTCACTAAAGAAATCAGCACCCTCCCGTCACAAAGAATAGTCTATGCTTCACCCCCTTCTGCTCCCCCCTTGCCACTAAAGAAAGTCATGCCTTATTCCCCTGTCACTAAAGAAAGTCATGCCTTACTTCCTCTGTCACTAAAGAAAGTCATGCTTCACCCCCCCCCCCCCCCTTCACTAATGAAAGTCATGACTTATTTCCCTTCACTAAAGAAAGTCATGCTTACTTCCCTGTCATAAAAAATAGTACTGCTGTCATAAAACCCACCCCCCCTTCACTAATGAAAGTATGCTTACCTTCCCTTCAGAATGAAAGTCAGGCTTACTTCCCCTGTCATTAAAAAAGTTACCTTACTTCCCCTGCATTAAAGAAAGTATGCCTTACCTCCCCTGTCACTAAAAAAAAGATATGCTTACTTCCCTACAAAGAAAGTCAGCCTTACTCCCCTGTCATTAAAGAAATCACCTTACTTACCCCTGCATAAAGAAAGTATGCCTTACTTCCCCGTCACTAAAGAAAGTTATGCCTTACTTCCCCTTCACAAGAATCATCTACTCCCTGTCAGTAAAGAAAGTATGCTACTCCCCCACTAAGAAATATGCCTTACTCCCCTGTCACTAAAGAATCATGCCTACCTCCATGTCAGTAAAGAAATTTATACCTACTTCCCCTGTCACTAAAGAAAATCATGCCTCCCCCTTGTCAATAAAGAAAGTTATGCTTTACTTCCCCCGTCACTAAAGAAAGTTATACCTTACTTCCCCTGTCACTAAAGTAAGTCATGTCTTACTTCTCCTGTCAGTAAAGAAAGTCATGCCTTACCTCCCCTGTCACTAAAGAAAGTTATGCCTTACTTCCCCTGTCACTAAAGTATGTCATGTCTTACTTCTCCTGTCAGTAAAGAAAGTCATGCCTTACCTCCCCTGTCACTAAGAAAGTTATGCCTTACTTCCCCTGTCACTAAAGAAAATCATGTCTTCCTTTATTACTATGTGGAAAGGACGTGTATTCAAAGCAGGACAGACATTTCCTCACCCATTCCTTCTTACAACCTCAGTTGCTTAGGGTTTCTTTCCCGCCATGGGAATGCTGAGGGGTCTATTTCAGTATGAATAGTACTCCCACTTTCCGGAAATTCACTGCTAGAAATTTCCTCTTTTCTATCACTCTCTCTCTCTCTCTCTCTCTCTCTCTCTCTCTCTCTCTCTCTCTCTCTCTCTCTCTCTCTCTCTCTCTCTCTCCTCCTGTGTTTCTGTCGTTCTCCTTTGCTTTCTGTCATCTCTTCCTGTCATTTTTCTATCTTACTGGTTTGTTCACTCGTAACATAAAATTTGCACAAGATACTAACAAATTCAAGAATTGTTTGGACGAAATTCCAAAATTCAAAGAACTTTTCATCGATTTTGATGGTTAAAGGCCTGATTAGGCTTATGCAAACAAAAAGAACATGCGCATTTTAACACCTGTATTAGAAATAGTTGAAAAAGAGGGGACGTAAATAGGCCGCAAGACCTAGGCCATTGAAAGCCAGTCCCTACTACTACTACTACTACTACTACTACTACTACACTACTACTATACTACTAACTACTACACTACTAATACTACTATCTACACATGTGTTTTATAAAGTCTTCAGCACTTCTTATTAGGATTGATAATTAGGCACACGTATTAACGCCACTGTAGGGTCTAAGGACATGTGATGTGCAGAAGCGATTTTAGGTCATCTAGGCCAGTTTGTATGTATCTTTGAGTGTCGACTGTTAAGTTTACATTTGTATTCAGCGATTCTGTGCTCAAAGCAAAACTGGATGACAGCGTGTGGCGTGCAGCCTACAGTTTATCCTGCACTGAGTGGGTTGAATGACTTTTTTCAAAAGTTAAAGAATGTGAAAGCACTGAGACTGGGACGATGGCACTGCCCTCATAATACTGGCTTTGAGAAAAGTTGATTTCTCCACCACCTCACTCACCCAGCCCCCACTCTCTACACCCCCCCCCCCCCCCCCCCCCCCCCCCCCCCGATGTCCTCGGGATTAAGGGATGACCTGACGTACACAAACGTCGAATGGTGAAGACACACGTCTTCCAACTGGGAGGTGTGGGTTCGAGTCTACTTGGGTACCTACAGCATGGTGGGCAAATGGTGGAGAGTTTCTGATCTCTTGGGTCAGCGTTAAGTACAGCTGCTAGTGCCTGAATCCTTTACGTGTGCACAGCATGTATAATGTTAAATACTCACGTTAAAGATCCTATAAGGCATGCCATTGTTATGTGGCTTCTGAAAACACGAGAATACCAAGCATGCATCTTTTTGTCTGTCTGTCTGTCTGTCTGTCTCTCTCTCTCTCTCTGTCTCTCTCTCTCTCTCGCTCTTTCTCCCTCTTTCTCTCTCTTTCTCTTTCTCTCTTTCTCTTTCTGTCTCTCTTTCTCTTGCTTTCTCTCTCTCTCTTTCTCTCTCTCTTTCTCTCTCTTTCTCTCTTTCTCTCTCTCTCTCTTGCTTTCTCTCTCTATTTCTCTCTTTCTTTCTCCCTCTCTCTCTCCCTCTCTCTCTCTCTTTCTTCTTTTTCTTACTCTCTCTCTCTCTCACTCTTTCTCACTCTCTCTCTTTCTCTCTCTCTCTCTTCTCCCTCTCTCTCTTTCTCTCTCTCTCTCTTTTTCTTTGTCTGTATGTTTGAATGTCTGTCTTCCTCTCTATTTGCCTCTTTTCGTAACTTTTTTTCCCCTTTATTTTTCGGGAAAGTATCTTACATTGACACAGACTGATACTCACAAAAAAGTACTCCAGAAGTAGTGCGGAGTTTCCACTGGAGGGTTACCTCACGGCAATCAGATACGAAAAGCTCCCGACACTCCATGACCCTGAGACCGCAATTAAACATCTCTGGATTCGATGAGTTGTTCAACAGCTGAAAGAAGCGATATAATGGAGAGGAAAGAGGACGAACGGACGAGGGTTAAAGTGGACAAACGGGCATTAAATTTGGTGTTGATAAAAAGTTTTGGAAAAGGGAAATTCTAGTTGCAGGTTCGTGTATTCAATTGCGTGGATTTGGCAGATGAAGTTGTCTTTCTCATGCATGTGAAACAAGTCCATTTGCACTCAGCATTCAACAGAAGCGATGAATACTTTTTATCTCAATCTCCGTTTAAAATATAGCGGAGGGTGGGGTAGTGGGTGGATGGATGAGGGTGGGGATTGTTCCGGAACAACCGGAAAGAAATGTATGTCTGTGTCTGTCTGACAACTATGTGTTATCAGAATTATCTCATTATCTCTCTTTCTCTCTGTCTCTTTCTCTCTGTCTGTCTGTGTCTGTCTGTCTGTCTGTCTCTCTTTCTTTCTCTGTCTCTCTATTTCTCTCTCTTCCTCTCTCTCTCTTACGCTCTCTCTCTCTCTCTCTCTTTGTCTGTCTGTTTGACTGTCTTTCTTTTGCTCTATTTGTCTCATTTTTTATTCCTTTTCTTTATTTTTGGGAGATTATCTAATATGGACATGGGTTGATATCCACAGAAGCACTGTTTTAAAAAAATGTACTTCAGAGGAAGTGCAGTTTCCACTGGAGGGTTGCCTCACGGCCATTATATATCAAAAGCTCCTGACACTCGAAAGAAGCGGCACAAGGGAGAGGAAAGGGGTGAAGGAGCGGGGTTACAAGTGGAGAAAGGGGCATTGTATT
>JAPXFY010000021.1:51874951-51882451 GCA_030674185.1 Monoplex corrugatus
AGATAGGTCTAGTCGTCAGAACAACCGGAAACAATCACGAAGGAAAAATGCGCTTCCAGAGTTACCAGGAGATAAGGCAGAATATGTATACATTCGAGAGATGATAACACGCACGTGGTGGATATTAGTTTTAGGTTTTCGATCTTGTGACTTCGCTCTCGCAGGTCATGGCTCATATATATTTACTTGCAAGATTTCTGTTGCAGCAACCAAATACCAACCAATCAATGGCTAGTTCGTTTAAGATGTAGTCGCATGTTTTGGTGGGTTTGCGTGTCGGATATTGTCATGTTTGCATAAAACATAGGACATTAATATATGACATATACAATTTTTAAATCATTCAACACTGCCCTTCATAAGAAAAATTGTAGGCTAGGTAAAATGTAGGCTAGGTAGGACCTCAGGACCCGGTCAGCTCATGGTTTTATGTGCAGGCTTAAAGCTTGTGTCATGATTACCATACACATGGCACCTGTGACGTTAGTGTATATGGAATTCATTCTGAGCACGGAGACGTCATCTTAAGAAACTGACACATCAACTCAAACTTCGTGCAGATTGTGTCCTGTACACTTGCCTCAGACAATTTCGATTTCAGTTTCAGTTTCTCAAGATGACGTCTCCACACTCGGGACGAATTCCATACGCACTAACGTCGCAGGTGCCATGTGTATGGTGATCATGGCACAAGCCTCAAGCCTGCTCATAAACCCATGAGCTGGCCAGGTCCTGAGGTCCTACCTAGCCTTTGTTTTACCAAGTCCATATTTTTCATACCAGTATTGTATCAGCCTATCATTGGAACAATGCTGGTTACATGTAAATGACATGTGTATCTGTGTATCTTATCTTCAAAGAAGGGAACGTAGATGTAAACACATACAAGTTAAACGTATGAATCACAACACAGCTTGCTACTCTGTATAAACACGTCTCACGTGACAGAAAGCCTCAGACAGCTAAGGCATAATTACTCACTGCTAACCCACGTGGAATTCTGGAAGACCCCAGTGTAGATACCCTATTCTGCTATCATTTGGAACATCATCATCATTCTTGTTCATGTCTCATGTCTGCACCCTATCCACCAACTGCAAAAACTGTTCCCTTTGATTCCCTCACCCTGTCCACCATCTTTCTGCAGGGAAACTGGTGGACGGGGTAAGGGAGTCTAAAGATTAAGTGTGTACGTTGCTAGCATGGTTGATAATGCAGGATGCTGGTGGTCAGGGTGAGGGAGTCAAAGGGTTGAAATTTTCTAGTAATGCGAATAGCTGTCAGAGCCGTGCAAATGGACCGATACTAAAGTTCTTTCACTTAAGAACGATTTATCAAACGCAGACTTGTGTAGAATTCATTAGACAGTCACGATTTCGTGGACACCATGAGCTTAGTCTGAGCTTAAAGCGCGTACCAAGTTTTGACATGCAAGACAATCAATACGAAGTGATTATATCTGGAACTCTAGTCTCATGATTGTCGTGTGTAAATAATTGTTTTTCAGCGAGATGGATGCGATAATTGCATGGGCATATAGTGCACCTGCAGCCGGAAGTCCCAGCATGATGAGAAGTGTAGTGTGTAGCCTTATCTTCATCATGTGATCTAAAAACAGAATACTGTAACACCATCTTTCAAAATTGTCCAACAGTCTGTGTGTGACCTTTTTACGCCTATCTAAGGGTCAGCTTGGTTTCAGCTGATATTTGCTTTTTTGTTTGGGTTCTGTTGTTTTGTTGTTGTGGTTGTTGTTGTTGTTGTTTCTGTTGTTGTTGTTGTTGTTGTTGTTGTTTCTGTTGTTGTGGTTGTTTTTGTGGTTGTTGTTGTTTTTGTTGTTGTGATTGTTGTTGTGGTTGTTGTTGTGGTTGTGATTGTTGTTGTGGTTGTGGTTTTGTTGTGGTTTTGTTGTGATTGTGGTTGTGGTTGTGGTTGTTGTTGTTGTTGTTGTTGTTCCTGTTGTTGATCCTGTTGCTCTTCCTGTCGTTGTTATTGCTGTTGTTGTTCCTGTTACTGTTGTTGTTGTTGATGTTCCTGTTGCTATGTTGTTGTTGTTCCTGTTACTGATGTTGTTGGTGTTCCTGTTACTGGTGTTGTTGTTGTTCCTGTTACTGATGTTGTTGGTGTTCCTGTTGTTGTGTGTTATTGTTCCTGTTACTGGTGTTGTTGTTGTTCCTGTTACTGGTGTTTTTATTGTTCCTGTTACTGATGTTGTTGGTGTTCCTGTTGCTGTGTGTTATTGTTCCTGTTACTGATGTTATTGTTGTTCCTGTTAATGGTGTTGTTATTGTTCCTGTTACTGATGTTGTTGGTGTTCCTGTTGCTGTGTGTTATTGTTCCTGTTACTGTGTTGTTGTGTTCTGTACTGGGTTGTTATTTCCTGTTACTGGTGTTGTTGTTGTTCCTGTTAGCTGGTGTTGTTGTTGTTGTTGTTGTTGTTGTTCCTTTGCTGTGTTGTTGTTGTTGTTGTTGCTGTTGTTTCCTTTGCTGTGTGTTGTTGTTGTTGTTGTTTTTCCTTTTGTGTGTTGTTGTTGTGTTGTTGTTGTTCCTGTTACTGTTGTTGTTGTTGTTGTCCTGTTGCTGGTGTTGTTGTTGTTGTTGTTTGTTCCTTTTGCTGGTGTTGTGTTGTTGTTGTTGTTGTTGTTCCTGTTACTGTTGTGTTGTTGTTGTTCCTGTTGCTGGTGTTGTTGTTGTTGTTGTTGTTGTGTTGTTGCTGGTGTTGTTGTTGTTGTTGTTGCTGTTGTTCCTCTTGCTGTGTTGTTGTTGTTCCTCTTGCTGGTGTTGTTGTTGTTGTTCCTGTTACTGTTGTTGTTGTTGTTGTTGTTGTTGTTGTTGTTGTTCCTGTTGCTGGTGTTGTTGTTGTTGTTGTTGTTGTTGTTGTTGTTGTTCCTCTTGCTGTGTTGTTGTGTTGTTGTTGTTCCTGTTACTGGTGTTGTTGTTGTTTGTTGTTGTTCCGCTTGCCATGTTGTTAATGTTGTTGTTCCTGTTGCTGGTGTTGTTGTTGTTGTTGTTGTTGTGTTGTTGTTGTTGTTGTTGTTGTTCCTCTTGCTGTTGTTTTTGTTGTTGTTGTTCTTCTTCTTCTTGTTACTGGTGTTGTTGTTGTTGTTCCTGCTGCTGGTGTTGTTGTTGTTGTTGTTATTCCTCTTGTTGTGTTGTTGTTGTTGTTGTTGTTATTCCTCTTGCTGTGTTGTTGTTGTTGTTCCTAGTTACTGGTGTTGTTGTTGTATTTCCTGTAGCTGGTGTTGTTATTGTTGTTGTTGTTATCCTCTTGCTGTGTTGTTGTTGTTGTTCTAGTACTGGTGTGTTGTTGTTTTCCCTGTGCTGATGTTGTTATGTTGTTGTTTTCTGTTGCTGTGTGTGTTTGTTGTTGTTGTTGTTGTTGTTCCTCTTGCTGTTGTTGTTGTTGTTCGTATGGTGTGTTGTGTTGTTTTTGTTCCTGTTGCTGTGTTTTGTTGTTGTCTGTTTTTGGTGTTGTTATTCTCCAGTTACTGGTGTCGTTGTTGTTGTTGTTCCTGTTGCTGGTGTTATTGTTTTTGTTCGCTGCTGTGTTTGTTGTTGTTTCTGTTCTGCTGTTGTTGTTGTTCCTGTTGCTGCTGTTGTTGTTGTTGTTCCTGTTGTTGGTATTGTTGTTGTTCCTGTTGCTGGTGTTGTTGTTGTTGTTCCTGTTTCTGATGCTGCTGTTGTTCTTGTTGCTGGTGTTGTTGTTGTTCCTATTGCTGGTGTTGTTGTTCGTGTTACTGGCGTTATTGTTGTATCTGTTGCTGGTGTTTTGTTGTTGTTTTGTTCCTGTAGCTGGTGTTGTTGTTGTTGTTCCTGTTGCTGGTGTTGTTGTCCATGTTACTGGTGTTATTAATGTATCTGTTGCTGGTGTTGTTGTTGTTTTGTTCCTATTGCTGTTGTTCTTGCTGTTGTTGCTGCTGTTACTTCTAGTCTTGGAGTAATTTTACCGCAAAGTTTTTAAGATTTGGTCAGGATGGAAGATGCGTCGCTCAATGGAAAAGTAGTGCTTCCAAACAAAAGGGTGCATGCTCATTCATTCCAACTCTGCGACTAAGATATCAATACCATCAGTAGACTGCTGAGTTGTTAGATGGTTGGTAACCTTTGTAATCAGGTCAAAAGGGGCAGCAGCACGGAGCTTCCTCTGATAAATGGTTCTTGGGAGCCTGTTTCTGGTTGATAAAATATAGAAACTAGCACTACCTATAAAGAAAATGGTTCCTCAAGCAAAAACGGAAGATGGCGCCAGGGGCACAAACGCTGCACGTGTATGTGTATACACGCCAGTTACTTCAGACACTTGTCTTCTGACATTTTGCCTGCAAAGGATCCCCATGGCTAAGCCTCCGTTGGCAACCAAAAGCGAAATTAAGCCTTTTGAATTCAGCTGGAAACTCACTCCCCACCACGATGTGTTCTCCTCTCGTTATTCGCTGTACAAAACGTGCAAAAAATGCAGAGCTGGGTGGACGAAGGCTGACCACACGCACAAAGTTTTCTCAAACGTGATTCGTACGCTAGTAAACCTGTGTGGTCAGACCAGACGGTGGGACTTCCATGCCAACAGATCTCGCTGATGCTAAGAAAGAAACAGATTTGTACTTTCCTGGCATTTCAAACATAGCTTCGCCTGATGGCAAACTTGTCAAGATAATAGTGCACACAAAAAGCATTCAAAACACAACAAAACAGAACAAGAAATCAAAACAAAACAAATACACAAACAAAAGTGAAAACTAAACAAACAACGACACACACAATTATAGAAGAAATCTTAGTTGCCAGTCAAATTTTCATAATGTTAATATTTCATCGCACAAGTTTGTTGACACTTTTTGGTTTGTTGGTAATTTTGTTTTTGTTTTGTTTGTTTGTTTGTTTGTTTGTTTGTTGTTTGTTGTGGTTGTTATTGCTTTTTTGGGGGTGTGGGGGAGTTGCTGTTTGTTCATAATTCAGAGTTATTTGAATGCTGTCATCTTTTTCTAATAACAAAACGTTTAACGCAAATTTGAATTATAGCTAGCTGAATGACCCAGTGATACTCTTGAGCTATGTATGCTCAAAGTGCTGATATCACAAGCTGTGACAGATGTGTGTGTGTGTATGTGTGTGTGTGTGTGTGTGTTGTGTGTTGTGTGTGTGTGTGTGTGTGTGTGAGAGAGAGGAGAGAGAGAGAGAGAGAGAGAGAGTTTTTTTCAATTAATTTTTAGTTTGTATCTATACTTACAGCAATATATGAATACGTTGTAAATTGTTATTGTTATTTTTGTTCAAAGCCCAGCCGACTGCGTACAGCCATAGCAAGGCTAAAGACTGTGTACAGCCATATCAAGGCTAAAGACTGCGTACAGCCATAGCAAGGCTAAAGACTGCGTACAGCATAGCAAGCTAAAGACGTGTACAGCCATATCAAGGCTAAAGACTGTGTACAGCCATATCAAGGCTAAAGACTGCGTACAGCCATAGCAAGGCTAAAGACTGCGTACAGCCATAGCAAGGCTAAAGACTGCGTACAGCCATAGCAAGGCTAAAGACTGCGTACAGCCATAGCAAGGCTAAAGACTGCGTACAGCCATAGCAAGGCTAAAGACTGCGTACAGCCATATCAAGGCTAAAGACTGCGTACAGCCATAGCAAGGCTAAAGACTGCGTACAGCCATAGCAAGGCTAAAGACTGCGTACAGCCATATCAAGGCTAAAGACTGCGTACAGCCATAGCAAGGCTAAAGACTGCGTACAGCCATATCAAGGCTAAAGACTGTGTACAGCCATATCAAGGCTAAAGACTGTGTACAGCCATAGCAAGGCTAAAGACTGCGTACAGCCATAGCAAGGCTAAAGACTGCGTACAGCCATAGCAAGGCTAAAGACTGCGTACAGCCATATCAAGGCTAAAGACTGCGTACAGCCATATCAAGCTAAAGATGCGTCAGCATAGCAAGGCTAAAGACTGCGTACAGCCATATCAAGGCTAAAGACTGCGTACAGCCATATCAAGGCTAAAGACTGCGTACAGCCATATCAAGGCTTAAAGACTGCGTACAGCCATATCAAGGCTAAGATGCGTACAGCCATATCAAGGCTAAAGACTGCGTACAGCCATAGCAAGGCTAAGAACGCGTTACAGCCATAGCAAGGCTAAACGTTCAATATACTCAGTACTTTAGCAGCAAGAAAAGGAAAAGAAAATGAAGTACACATATCAATGCATTTGTGCACTAATCTAAGGAGATGCCCTTGATGTTGACCACTCCCATTTATCATCAAGGAAACCAAAAATTTTCACCACCTAACTCCAAACACTACGCTGAAAGAAATCACAGTTTTGTATCGTTGGTACTCAGAACTTTGTATGTTCTGCCACAATAAAGACGTTATCGTGTACGCAATCTCTTGGTAAAACAAATCTTGAAATATATTTTGAATAGCAAACAATGAATAAACCGAAACTAGCACTACAACAACAACAAAAAAAGAAGAAAAAAAATAAAAAAAAATCCTGCAAGCAAAAACGGAGGATGGCGCCAGGGGCACAAACGCTGCACGTGTATGTGTATACACAACAGCTACTCCAGTTTTCTGACATTTTGCCTGCAAAGGATCCCCATGGCTAAGCCTCCGTTGGTAACCAAAAGAGAAAATAAGTCTTTTGAATTCAGCTGGAAACTCACTCCCCACCACCATGTGTTCTCCTCTCGTTATTAGCTGTGCAAAACGTGCAAAAAATGCAGAGCTGGGTGGGTAGAGGACACATACACAAAGGTTTTATGTGTGTGTGTGTGTGTGTGTGTGTGTGTGTGTGTGTGTGTGTGTGCGTGTGTGTGTGTATGTGTGTGTGTGGTGGTGTGTGTGTGTTTGTGTGTGTGTGTGGGGTGTGTGTTGTGTGTGTGTGTGTGTGTGTGTGGTGTGTGTGTGTATGTGTGTGTGTGTATGTTGTGTGTGTGTATTGTGTGTGAGTGTGTGTGTGTGTATGTGTGTGTGTGTGTGTGTGTGTGTGTGTGTGTGTGTGTGCGTGAATGTGTCTGTGTGTACGTGTGTGTGTGTATGTGTGTGTGTGTGTGCGTGTATGTGTGTGTGTGTCTGTGTGTGTGTTCGTTCGTTCTTTAATTTAACGTCTTTTCACTATAAGTGATATTAGACGGTGTGTGTGTGTGTGTGTGTGTGTGTGTGTGTGTGTGTGTGTGTGTGTGTGTGTGTGTGTGTGTGTGTATGTGTGTGTGTGTGTGTGGTGTTTGTGTGTGTGATTTTCTTTCATTTTCTTCTTGGATTCATACTTAGAGCAATAAATCAATACGTTGATCAAAGGAAAGAAAATTACGTACACATGTTAGAGGATTCGCTTACATAATCTAAGGATATGCCCCTGGTGTTGACCACTCCGTCCATTTTATCATACAAGAGATTTAGAAAAAAACTGAATACAAGTTTAAACATAACTAAGGACACTAAATGTATACAAAAAAGGGCATAAATTACCTATAATTGCATCCGCATATCCCA
>JAPXFY010000021.1:51892451-51897451 GCA_030674185.1 Monoplex corrugatus
GATGAGGATGATAATCATGATGCTATGGAATTCCATCTGGGATTGAGACTGCGTGAAGGACTGTACTCTACGTTTACTATATTGAATTTAACCAGGCCCCTAAGGTGTTGATCAGAAGATTTGAGCAACACCCTCAATGACACCTCTGTGAAGTGGATGAGACTCTACTGTGTGGTTCCAGACTTCCCATCGAGCCCATAGCACGCCCAACTCTGGATAGGAATGAGTAAGAGCAAAACAAAAAACAAAAAAAACCCACATTGATTTTTTAAGTGACTGATGGGGATTCGAACCCACAACCTTCCAGTCTGTAATCCGTTGTGGTAACCATTACACCACGGCGACAGGTTGACGTATATACTTACTGGACTACGGCAGCCTAAATCGCCAAAGAATCGAAAAGGAAGGGTGGTGAAACCCACAATTTTTTTTTGAGATGGTGAACCGAGGTGAAGTACGACAACACACACGGATACTACTACCAGCTAGATCTCCACATTTTCATTACGGTGAACCCACCAACCCTTTGTAAACAAACGTGGAAACAATATTATTGTTCCCTGTACTGTGGGACCAGGGAGAACATGAGTATTGCTCCCACCGTAAGGGGAAGTAAGCCCAACTGCTGCTTATCAAATCAATCCACTTGACCGGTTCACGTATGAAAATGGAGCCAGGAGACATAAAAGTGTTAACTTGTTCTCGTTTTTATTATTAAATTTCCCACAGGGAACCCAGAGCGTGAAGGCGTTAACACGATGGCAAAAATATGGAAATATTTGATTGTATCCTGCGGTTATTACCATAATACCATGGCTGCGTTGGCACTCATTATCAGAACGTACACCATCACCAGTCTTGTTTCAGCTGGGACAGGGGCCAACAGCAACGAGATAGAGAGAGAGAAAAGAGACAGAGACAGAGACACAGAGACAGAGAAGAACAGAGAAAAGAGAAGAGAAAGAGAAGAGAGAAAAGAGACAGAGACAGACAGAGACAGAGACAAACAGAGAAAGGCAGGGAGAGACAGACAGACAGACTGAGGGGGAGACAGACGGGCAGATAGAAACACAGACAGAGAGACAGACAGCCAAACAGACAGACAGACAGAGGAAACAGAGAGATAGACAAACAGACAGACAGAGGGAGGGACAGACAGACAGACTGAGGAAATAACAGACAGGGAGCATGAAAGAGAGACAGACAGACAAACAGAAAAGAAAAAAAAAGAAGGAAAGAAAGAGAGAGAGAGAGAAACAGACAGATAGAGAGAGAGTCATAAAGAGAGAGAGGAGAGAGAGAGAGAGAGAGAGAGAGAGAGAGAGAGCAGAGAGAATACGAAGAGAAAAATATTTTATTAATTGTAGGCCAAATTCCCTTACTAAATTAATGGCAATTTTGGGTACATTACCATACAACTGCAATGCATTTGTCATAGTAAAACATCATTAATGTTTATGCGATTCAAAGCCTGTAATGTAGATGTACTCAGTGATTTCAATGTTACATAGTTTCAATTTCAGTATCTCAAGATGACGCCATGGGTGCCATGTGATGGAGAAGATCCAAAAATGATCATGACACAAGCCTTAAGCCTGCACATAAGCCCATGAGCTGGCCAGGTGTTGAGGTACTACCTAGCCTGTGGGTTTTGTATTGTAGACGAATATGTATTTCATTCTGTCACTGCAACAATCCTGACTACCCTTTAACGATGTGTGTATCTGTGTATCTCGTCTTGAAGAAAAGAACAGTAGAAAAGATGAATAAAAAGACTGAATGAAAACACGACTAGCCACTAGGTATGAACTTGTCTCACGTCACAGAGAGCCCACCAGTCAATACTACACATTGTTTCCACTGCATATCAACATGCTGAAAATGATATATTTTTTATCATAACCCATCCAGTCTATCGTTTTTCTTCTGAGGAAACACAAGGGATAGGTAGTTGAATAAATATGTTACAAATAAGGAATATACAAACAACAATAAACATGTACACAAACACATACACATATATGAAAGTACACTAGGGAAAGAGGGGAAAGGGAGAGAGAGAGAGAAACGGAAAACAAGTAAATGGAAAAAAGCATAGATAGATAGATGGATGGATGGATAGATGGATGGATAGATAGATGGATGGATGGATAGATAAATGGACGGATGATAGATGATAGATAGATAGATAGATAGATAGATATAGATAGATAGACAGATAGATAGATAGATGGATGGATAGATGATAGATTGATTGATAGATAGATAGATAGATAGATCGATGGATGGATGGATGGATGGATAGATAGATAGATAAATAGATAGAGAGATAGATATATAGATAGACAGATAGATAGATAGATAGATACATAGATATATAGATAGATAGATAGATAGATAGATAGATAGATGGATGGATGGATAGATACATACATACATACATACATACATACATAGATACATAGATAGATAGATAAATAGATAGATGGATAGATAGATAGATAGATAGATAGATAGATAGACAGATACCTAGATAGATACATAAATAGATTGATACATAGACTGACAGATAGATGTAGATGTAGATATAAATACAGATATAGGTATTGATGTATGTATATATGTGTGAGTGTGTATGTGTGTGTATGTACCTGTGTGTGTTTGCTTATGTGTGTTTGTGTGTGTGTGTGTGTGTGTGTGTGTGGTGTGTGTGTGTGTGTGTGTGTGTGTGTGTGTGTGTGTGTGTGTGTGTGTTTTCACTTAAGACACACAAAACGCAACACATACACAAACACACAACCTGAACCTATGATATCATCCAAAAAGTATGCAGGGCATGTCAATGCGGCCATCTCAGGCCATGAACCAGTTTAAGCCCGACAATACGCATGAACAGATCATTAAGCCAGAGATTCACATCATTAATACAGAACACCCAAGCCGTGAATCCAGACAAGAAACCATTTTGTGCTTCAAGCTGGCACTAACGAGCAAAGCAAGCTGCGTTAACGATATGAACAGTCATACAGAGCTGCTGCTTTTATAAGCAGTTTCCTTGATCTTTCAGATTATAGAAATAGAGGACTGGAGATGGAACAAAACTTCCGTTTTCTTGCATACACGAAATTCGTAATGAACGCACATCGATATATTGTGACAATGCCATGGTTTGTATTTCAAATCCGTTGTGGTAAAAATAGTATTGAATGTATGTTGATATTACAGTATAATGTCATTGCTGTATTTCACGATTATCATCGTAACTTTGTGACGGAATGGCATGCCTGTTCTCATAAATTCGACATATTTTCAGAAACTTCAGGTGAAAAAGAAATTCGAGCACAAATAAAATTGCAAGATACGATTTAACCTTTCCTATGTTTATTCAATATTTGATAACTTCATCTGCCATCGTAAATACCTGCATCAGCTATCCGATATAATTTAAGATGCTTTCCAAAATAATTACACGTGTTATCCAAAATTGCTACATCTTTTATCCAGATTGATCACATTTATTATCCGACAAATCAATACCAAGTTCAAGATAGGAGAAAACCAATACAACACTCTTTCCCCCACCCCTTCAGACTCACTCAGAAATAAAACAAAAACAAAAACCATAAAAAACAAAATAACGACATTTACCCGGAATAACTACTGCAGCTATCTGCAATAACTTACATCGACTGTCGGGGAAAATAAGTACACATACTATCTGCTATCGGAAAGAACTTCATCTACAATGCAAAACCACTACACTTACATCATCATCATCATCATCATCATCAGGTGCCTTGCCACATGGCGTTGGTGGTTATGGACTTCCATCTGTCTCTATCTCTTATTGACTCAAGCATCTCTTCCACCCTCCCTGTCCTCAGCCACTCTGCAAGCCCGTCTAGTATCGTCTCCCTGGGTCTACCCGGTGCTCTCCTTCCCTCCAGCTTTCCCGTTGTGACCAGGTGTTCCAATTCCCCTTTCCTCATAAAATGGCCTATGAATGTTGCTTGCCTTTTCCTAATCTTCCTTATGAATTATCTCCTTGTGTCTCCCTCTATCAAGACTGTTTCGTTTGTTTTCTTTGCTGTCCACGGAAATCTCAACATCCTTCCTAGAAACCACATCTCGGCTGCCTCAATCTTGTTCTGGCTTTGCTTGTTGACTGTCCACGCCTACATCAGCAACACGAAATGACTACATCTGCTATCCGAAATAAGCAAGATATATATCTGTAATCCAAAACAACTACAACAGGTATGCAGTACAACAACATGTACATCTCCCATCCAAAAAAATAACTATAACAGCTAAGCAAAACTACATCAACATCTGCCATCGGAAACAAGTATGTCCGCCATTGAAAACAAGCAAATCTGCACCTGCTATAAAACAAACAAACAAACAAACAAACACACAAACAAACAAAAACTATACCAGCCATGTAAAGCAACAACAACTACTAGATCTGTTATAAGAAATGACTACATCAGTTATGTAAAACAACTGCACCTACATATACTATAAAAAAACAAACAAACAAATAAACAAAAACAAAAAGAGAACTGTATCCGCTATCCAAAATAAGTAAACATACATCTGCTATCCGAAATAAACAAATATACATACATCTCACGCAGATGACACCGTGCTAACTGCAGAAAGTGAAAGGGACCTACAAAACCTTGTGAATATACTAGAAGTAGAAAGGAAAGGTAAGGGGTTGGAACTAAACAGCAGGAAGACTGAAGTCATGGTAATCAGTAAAATACATGAAATCCCCTCTTGCAAAATAACAGCAAATGGCACAACCTTGACACAGATTGATAAATTTAAATACCTGGGAACAATCGATTCATCAGACGCAGATGCACATCCAAAATAGCCGGCAGAATCGGCCAAGCAAAACAGCATTCAAGAAGATGACAAGCATTCTTACCAACAAATGCCTATCAATTAACATCAGGAAGAGAGTTTTTGAATGTTATATAGAACCAATA
>JAPXFY010000021.1:51902451-51912451 GCA_030674185.1 Monoplex corrugatus
AGAGAAAGAAGAGCAGAGAGAGAGAGAGAAAGGAGAGAGAGAGAGAAAAAGACAAGAGACGAAGAGAGAGAGAAAGAAGAGAGAGAGAGAAGAGAAAGACAAGAAGGAGAGAGAAAAAGACAGAGAGAGAGAGAGAAGAGAGAGAGAAGACAGAAAGACAGAAGAGAGAGAGAAAGACAGAGAGAGAGAAAGACAGAGAAGAGAGGAAGAGAAAGTAGAAGAAGAGACGAGAGAAGAAAGACAGAGAGAGGAAGAAAGACAGAGAGAGAGAGAAAAAAAGACAGAGAAGAGAGAGCAGAGAAGAGAGAGAAAGAGAGGAAGAGAGAGACAGAGAGAGGAGACGAGAAAGACAGAGAGAGAGAGAGAAAGAGAGAGAGGAAGAGAGAGAGAGAGAAAGACAGAAGAGAGAGAAGAGAAAGAGAGAGAGAAGAGAGAGAAAGAGAAAGACAGAGAGAGAGAGAGAAGACAAGAGAGAGAGAGAGAAAAGCAGAGAGAGAGAGAAAGACAGAGAGAGAGAAAGAGAAGAAAGAAGAGAAGAGAGAGAGAGACAGAACAGAGAGAGAAGAAGAGGAGAAAGAGAGAGAGAGAAAGAGAAGACGACAGAGACAGACAGAGAAGAAAGACAGAGAGAAAGCAGAGAACGAATGCGGAAAGACAACAGACGCAGAGAAAGACCAATAGAGAAGCCCCAACGAGAAGACAAAGAGAAGACAAAGAGAGGAGAGAAAGACAGAGGCAGATGAGAGAAGAAAAGCAGAGAGGAAAGAAAAGCGGAGAGACAAGACAGATAGAGAAGAATGACAAAAGACGAGTAGAGAGAGCGAAAGAGAGAGAGAGGAGGAGGGAGAGAGAGAGGATGAGAGAGAGAGAGAAAAGAGGAGGAGAGAAGACGAAGAGAGAGGAGAGAAAGAAGAGAGAGAGAAGAGACAAGAGAGAGAAGAGAAAGAGAAGAGAGAGAGAGAGAGAGAGAGAAAGACAGAGAGAGAGAGAGAGAAGAGAGAGAGAAGAGACAGAGAGAGAGAGAAAGACAGAGAGAGAGAGAGAGAGAAAGACAAAGAGAGAGAGAGAGAGAGAGGAAGACAGACAGAGACGAGAGAGCAGAGAAGAAAACAGAGAGAGGAGAAGAAAAAACAGAGAGAGAGAAGAAGGGAGAGAGGAGAAAGACAGAGAGAGAGAGAGAAAGACAGAGAGAGAGAGAGAAAAGACACAGAGAGAGCGAAAAGAGAGACAGAGAGAGAAAGAGAGAGAGAGTGACAGAAAGACAAGAGAGAGGAGAAAAGAAAGAGAAGACAGAGAGAGAGAGAAAGACAGAGAGAGAGAGAAAGACAGAGGAGAGAGGAGACAGAGACAGAGAGAGAGAAAGACAGAGAGAGAGCGAAAGAGAAGACAGAGAGAAAGAGGAGAGGTGACAGAAAGAACAGAGAAGAGAGAGAAAAAAAGACAGAGAGAGAGAGAAAGACAGAGAGAGAGGAAAGACAGAGAGAGAGAGAGACAGAGAGAGAGAGACAGACAGAAAGACGAGATAGAGAGAAAGAAAAGACGAGAGAGAGAAAAAGAGAGAGAGAGAGAGAAAGACAGACAGAGAGAGAGAAGACAAAGAGAGAGAGAAAAGACAAGAGGAGAGAGAAAGAAGAAAGACGAGAGAGAGAGAGAAGAGAAAGAGAGAAGAGAAGAAAAAAAGACAGAGAGAGAGGAAAGACAGAAGAGAGAGAAAAAGACACAGAAAGAGAGAGACAGGAGAGAGAGATCAGACAGAAAGACAGGATAGAGAGAGAGAAAGAAAGAGAGAGAGAAAGACAGAGAGATGAGAGAAAGACAGACAGAGAGAGAAAGGAAAGAAGAGAGAGAGAAAGACAAAGACGAGAGAGAGAAAGACAGAGAGAGAGAGAGAGAAAGACAGAGAGAGAGAGAGAAAAAACAGAGAGAGAGAGAGAGAAAGAGAGAGAGAGAGAAAGAAAGACAGAGAGAGAGAGAGAAAGAGAGAGAGAGAGAAAGAAAGACAGACAGAGAGAGAGAGGGGGGGGGAGACAGAGAGAGAGATAGAGAGAAAGACAGAGAGAGAGAGAGAGAGAGAAAGACACACAGAGAGAGAATGACAGAGAGAGAGAAAGAAAGACACACAGAGAGAGAAAGACAAGAGAGAGAAAGAGAGAGAAAAAAAGACAGAGAGAGAGAGAGAGAGAGAAAGACAGAGAGAGAGAGACAGAAAGACAGAGAGACAGAAAGACAGAGAGAGAAAGACAGATAGATAGAGAGAGAGAAAAAGACAGAGAGAGACAGAGACAGAGACAGAGAGAGAGCAACAACAACAACAAATCGAGCCAAAGTAATTACAACTGCCATCAAAGATATCCACATCTGTTATCCGAAATAATTGCCCTGACGACCCCAAATCAGAAATCTGCTGAACAAAATGATCATAACTATATCACGTTGAAGATCAAAGAAAAACAAGTCATTAACAGTGCCACCCACCTCCTTCCTCTTAAAGAAAAACAAAGGAATAATAATCGGTAACATTCACAATAACATTATTATCAACAGCGAGAGAGAAAGAAAACGAGCAAGAGAGACGGAAAGGTTGAGACAGAGAGAGACAGAGAGAGAGAGATAGAGAGAGATTAGATTTGATTTTATCAAGATTTTGCGCTATATAAATATTGTAATTATTATAATTATAGAGAGAGAGAGAGAGAGAGAGAGAGAGAAAGAGAGAATGAGAGGAAGAGAGAGACAGAGAGACAGAGACAGACAGACAGACAGACAGAGACATAGACAGAAACATAGAGAGACGGAAAGACAGATGATTTAGACGATTTATTCAATAAAGGCCATGGCCCCTCATGAAGGGGTGAAATAAACATACATCACTTAAATATACACTGTTTTATCCTAAATATTACACCGAGCAAAGACAACTGAAACATTCAATTTGCACAAGAGCTCCTGAGTTTAAAGGCTTTATACAAATAAATGGCAAGCTGTTTAACATGATCTTCCCTGGCGGATGCCATAAGTAAACTCAGTCTAAATAGTGAAGGTTGTTTATAATATTTTCTGGGGAATAGTTTATCTCTATGACTGCTTAGTACTGGACAACAAAACACGACATGAATTTCATTTTCTCTTGCTATTCTACATAATGGACATATAAGATCACGATTATCATGTTGTATGTAACGAAGATTATGTTCATAGATTTCAGATACCCCTAATCGAAATTTTGTCATAATGTATCTTAGATGCTTATCCATTTTAATCGATAAATAAGTGGGAATGCAGTGGGATGGATTAAATTGTCTATAAAACTCAAATCTATTACTGTTTAGAACATGAGCAGCCCCTATCCTGCCATATACAATTAATCAGTCTGTTACGAAATGTACGAAGGAAAACATTTATATCCCCCCACACTCTGATTCCTCCACACATATCCATATCCCAGTTCAAACAGCTTAATTCTCACCCTTGACATCCAGTTTGTTTTCCCTCTAGCATCCAAGTCGAACAATATATTATATGCTTTCCTTGGCAATCTCTTCTCTGGCATCTGTGTTAATTTTAACCAATAACAAATACATCTGACAATAGAATTAAGATAAATTGGATATCTGTTTGTTTCCCCATAAATCAAATCATTAGGAGTTTGCATTGACACACCAAGAAGTTTTTTCATGGCAAACAGATGAACTTTTTCACAGTGTATTGCAGAGCTTTCAAGACCCTATATTTCAGCTTCATACCGTGTAATAGGTTGAACTTGCGAACCAAATAATTTCACAAATATATCAAAAGAATTATTTCCAAGCATAGACAGTTTCTGCATGATACAGAGTAATACCCGTTTTGCTCGGCTTGCCAGGTCTTTACATGATGCAGTAAAACTTAATCGCGTTGAAAAATGTATTCCTAGATATTTATATACATTAACAACTGGCATGATATTTCTATTATAAGTCCATCGTTCACTGCCAGCTAGGTATCCACCCTTTCTGAATACAACGATATTGCTCTTAGACATATTTACTTGCAATTGAAGAGATGATGCAGCTCGATATAAACTGTTCAGTTGTGTCTGTAGACCAGTGACTGTTTCGGACAATAGAACTACATCATCTGCCAAAAGAAGAATAAACAACTGCAATGTATCTCCAATAAATTGAGCACCATGTCTTCCACTACAAACCACTTCGGAAGTTAATTCGTTAATGAAAAGTGAAAACAAAATAGGACTGCACGCATCACCTTGTTTCACACCACAAGTGCATTGAATATAATCAGTAAATTTTCCACCACACCTGACTCTTACTTTCACACAGTTATACATACTCATTATACATCTGAACAACTTCCCTCTCACACCACATTTTAACATAATTGACCAAAGAATGCTTCTGTTGATTGAAAGACGGAAAGACAAAGAGACAGAGAGAGTGAATGAGAGAGAGAGAGCGAACGAAAGAGAGCAAGAGAGAAACAGAGACAGAGAGACAGAAACATTCACGGAAAGACAGAGAGACAGAAACATACACGGAAAGACAGAGAGACAGAGAGAGTGAATGGGAGAGAGAGAACGAGAGAGCGAGAGAGAGAGAGAGAGAGGAAGACAGACAGACAGACAGAGACAGAGAGAGAGGACGAAAGAGAGCGAGAGAGAGAGAGAAACAGAGACAGAGAGACAGAGACATAGAGAGATGGAAAGACAGAGAGACCAGAGAGACAGGGAGAGAGAGAGAGAGAGAGAGAGAGAGAGGGAGGGAGGGAGAAGACAAAGAGAGAGAAACAGAGATAGAGACAGAGACAGAGAGAAAACGAAAGAGAGAGAGGGTGAGAGAATGATTCTGACATGTTTTATTGTGAATGCCACCGTTCCATAACCAAATCCAGACGTTGACGGAGAGAGGGACAAACTTCGCCGGCACCCACACTGGGTTTTCATCCATCACATGAACATGTAGTGACGCACAGGGCTACAAGAATATATTTTGGAGGCCATTTGTTTGGAAACTGATTTCAACGTCGATCGAGAATGTCAGCACAAATTTTCAAGAACGTGCAAAGGACACTTAACGACATTTTATCTCAAAAGAGCTTCTCTATTCTGTTGAAACTTAACGTTGCGCTTGAATGTGCTTGCGGGAATGCCTGTGTGTGAGAACGTGCGTGTCTGCGTATGAGAAAGTGGAAGTGCGTGAATGCGTGCGTGCGTGCGTGCGTGCGTGCGTGCGTGCGTGCATGCATGCAGTGAGAACTTCAGAAGTTTTCAGAAGTAAAATCACAGCTGCAAAAAATAAATAAATAAAATAAATAAATAAATAAAAAATATATATAAAAAGAACGTAACCAAGATGGTTATGCCATTCTGAAAATGTTCCTTTTTAATTCAAGCACTAGCGTTTCATATTTCAAGGTCAGCATGGAAAGAAAATACTTGACCTGACAATACTAGACAGCCAAACAGTGAACACCAAACATAAGTATTATCACTACTGACCTGACGATACTAGACAGTCACAACAGTGAACACAGAGCATAAGTATTATCACTACTGACCTGACAATACTAGACAGTCACAACAGTGAACACAGAACATAAGTATTATCACTGCTGACCTGACAATACTAGACAGTCACAACAGTGAACACAGAGCATAAGTATTATCACTACTGACCTGACGATACTAGACAGTCACAACAGTGAACACAGAGCATAAGTATTATCACTACTGACCTGACGATACTAGACAGTCACAACAGTGAACACCAAACATAAGTATTATCAGAACTGACCTGATGATACTAGACAGTCACAACAGTGAACACAGAACATAAGTATTATCACTACTGACCTGACGATACTAGACAGTCACAACAGTGAACACCAAACAAAAGTATTATCACTACTGACCTGACGATACTAGACAGTCACAACAGTGAACACAGAACATAAGTATTATCACTACTGACCTGACGATACTAGACAGTCACAACAGTGAACACAGAGCATAAGTATTATCACTACTGACCTGACGATACTAGACAGTCACAACAGTGAACACCAAACAAAAGTATTATCACTACTGACCTGACGATACTAGACAGTCACAACAGTGAACACAGAGCATAAGTATTATCACTACTGACCTGACGATACTAGACAGTCACAACAGTGAACACAGAGCATAAGTATTATCACTACTGACCTGACAATACTAGACAGTCACAACAGTGAACACAGAGCATAAGTATTATCAGAACTGACCTGACGATACTAGACAGTCACAACAGTGAACACCAAACATAAGTATTATCAGAACTGACCTGACGATACTAGACAGTCACAGCAGTGAACACCAAACATAAGTATTATCAGAACTGACCTGACGATACTAGACAGTCACAACAGTGAACACAGAACATAAGTATTATCACTACTGACCTGACGATACTAGACAGTCACAACAGTGAACACCGAACATAAGTATTATCAGAACTGACCTGACAATACTAGACAGTCACAACAGTGAACACCGAACATAAGTATTATCAGAACTGACCTGACAATACTAGACAGTCACAACAGTGAACACAGAGCATAAGTATTATCAGAACTGACCTGACGATACTAGACAGTCACAACAGTGAACACAGAACATAAGTATTATCAGAACTGACCTGACGATACTACACAGTCACAACAGTGAACAGAGAACATAAGTATTATCACTACTGACCTGACAATACTAGACAGTCACAACAGCGAACACAGAGCATAAGTATTATCACTACTGACCTGACAATACTAGACAGTCACAACAGTGAACACAGAGCATAAGTATTATCACTACTGACCTGACAATACTAGACAGTCACAACAGTGAACACAGAACATAAGTATTATCAGAACTGACCTGACAATACTAGACAGTCACAACAGTGAACACAGAGCATAAGTATTATCACTACTGACCTGACAATACTAGACAGTCACTACAGTGAACACAGAGCATAAGTATTATCAGAACTGATCTGACGATACTAGACAGTCACAACAGTGAACACAGAACATAAGTATTATCACTACTGACCTGACGATACTAGACAGTCACAACAGTGAACACAGAACATAACTATTTTCACTACTGACCTGACAATACTAGACAGTCACAACAGTGAACACAGAACATAAGTATTATCACTACTGACCTGACAATACTAGACAGTCACAACAGTGAACACAGAACATAAGTATTATCAGAACTGACCTGACAATACTAGACAGTCACAACAGTGAACACAGAACATAAGTATTATCAGAACTGCTACAGTGATGTTTTAAGGCTCTCTTTTAAGGTCCCTGGTACCATGACCATGATGGTTACATTCCCAAGCTCGTGCGACTCTTCAACTATCCACACACCTTTGACCAAAATTTGGTAAATACCTATGTTAAAACAGACGAGCAGATATTTCATTTTTTTTTCTGTCACAGACACACAGACATACATCTGTCTCTGGTTGATATGAAAATCTCTATACCCCCTTCTGTATTTCATTTTTGTTGGTGTTTTTGTTTTCTTGGATGACATGTATCCTGCTGTGCGGGGGCGTACATCAATCACGTACAAGGACATAATAATAATAATAATAATAATAGTGCATTTATAGAGCGCTTTCCGAAACCTCAAAGCGCTTTACATCAGTAAACCATACATATATAAACCAAATAACAGGCTACAATACAAACAAACTCATCAAAAACTATCCACAGGAAATCAACAACCACACAGACACACCAAATAATCTCTCTCCCTCTCACCCCCTCCCCGCCCACCCCTCTCCCCCCATTTTCAAACACACACACACAACACCCACACACACACAGCCACACATCACACACACACACACACACACACACACACACACACACACACACACACACACACACACACACACACACACACACACTGGCATACACCCCATTGTGCACAATTTCATCCAGAATGTCAAGCAGGATCAACCCACTAGCCAAAATCAGGAAAAACACTGTTTAAAGAAGTAAGTTTTTAAACTTGTTTTGAAAGATGGTAGAGTTTTAGAGTGGCGGACGGACTGAGGCAACAAGTTCCATGTCTGAACAGCAAAAACTGCAAAGGCTCTACCACCGTGAGTTTCTCTGTTATATTTTGGCACACGAAACTTCTTGTCATCCACAGAAGAGCGGAGTGATCGAGAAGGTACGTAGACAGTCAAGAGTTCAGAGAGATAGTCAGGAGCAGTTCCAGAAATGATGTGATAACAAAGGCAGCAAATCTTGTATTTTATTCTTTGTTCAACCGGGAGCCAGTGCAGTGTCTGAAACAGGGGTGTGCATAAGAAGAAAAAAGAAACTTCAGGCTACATACTTCAAACTTCAGCAGAGACAAAGAGGAAAGGAGGGAGGGAGAGAGAGAGAGAGAGAGAGAGAGAGAGAGAGAGAGAGAGAGAGACAATGACAATGACAATGACAATGACAGTGATGCTTTATTTTCAACGGTAAAAGTTATTGTCTAGAGGCCATTTTTCAAACTTGCCGTTGCTATTCTATACACATTACATTTGTTTACAGTAACAAGTACAGCTTAAGGAGGATACATGTTGAATATTAAAATTGAGATAACATTACAATGAAATCAAGAGACGTACACAGTCAGCACTTAAAAATAGATAGACAGACAGACAGATAGAGAGAGAGAGAGAGAGAGAGAGAGAGAGAGAGAGAGAGAGGTAGATAGTATAGATAGATAGACAGATGAGCAGGTAGATAAATTAAGGAATAAGTAAGTAAATAAAGAAAGAAAGATAATGTTGATAGTAATAATAATAAAAATAAGAAGAAGAAGGAGGAGGCGAAAACAAAGTAAACAAAATAGTAATAAGATAAAACAAAATAAAATGAAATAGAGGGAGAAAAAAACATTACATGTGAAAAAATTATAGAAGATAAATCAAGCGTCAAATAGGCTAATGTTCTTACAATCAAATCAGAGAAGATGAAATCAACTTGCTGTCACCATTTTTACTGTGGCTATTCTGCTTACACACGAAAAATATTAACACTGCTACAACAATTATCACTACTACCACTACCGTTACTACTACTAAATCCAAAAATAATAAATGGAGGTAAAAAAAATAGCAGTTCAAAAGGATGATTAAAAAAAAAAAAAAAAAAAACAACGAACAAAAATAAACAAAGGCAATGAGAAACAAGGAAGGAGCAAGAGAGAAACAAACACGTCATATATTCATCAACAAATCATCGCATATAATACAGAAAGAAATACTGGTTGGCTGTTTGAGAGAGAGTGAGAGAGAGAGAGAGAGAGCGAGAAAAGAGAGAGAGAGAAATAGTGAACGAGAGAGAGAGAGAGACAGAGACGGAGACAGAGACAGACAGAGAGGAGAGAGAGAGAGCAAGATACAGACAGACAGAGACAGAGACAAGCACAGACAGACAGACGTAGATACAAAGAGAGATATAGCTAGAGAGAGAGAAAGAGAGAGGGAGTGAGGGAGAGAGAAGAGAGAGAGAGAGACTTACAGACAGACAGACAGACAGACAGACAGAGACAGGCAGACAATCAGACAGAGAACAGAAGCAATTTTTCATTCACGAGGGTATGAAATAAGCGAAGTATATGCTTTTATAACATCCAGCCCTCGCCCAAAAAATCTAACTCACATTATATGTAAACTATACATTAGGCAATTTGAATATTCCAGCAAGGCAAGTATTAAACATTTGGTCGATACATTTGAAGTTTTTTTTTTCTCAGTGATTAAGGGGGCGGGGCGGGGTGGAAGGGAGAGAGAAGCAGACAGAGGCACACAGAAGACATGAACTACAAAACTGACACCAGAAACATATGAACACAGAATGGCAGAACGACAAAAAACAAAAAAACAACAACAAAAAAAGGAAAAGAAAAAAATGTTGGAAATATTCTGGCAACTGGCCT
>JAPXFY010000021.1:51917451-51949951 GCA_030674185.1 Monoplex corrugatus
AACGTCTTGTTAATTCGTCGTTGTTAACTCTTGTTAACTTCTTGTTAACTTCTTGATTAACTCTTGTACTCTTCCTTGTTAATCTTCTTGTTAACTCTTTGTTGAACGTCTTGTTAACGTCTTGTTAACTTATCTTGTTAACCTTCTTGTTAACTTCTTGTTAACTTCTTGTTAACTTCTTGTTACCTATTTCTTCTGTTAACTCTCTTGTTAACGTCTTGTTAACTTCTTGTTAACTTCTTGATTAACGTCTTGTTAACGTCTTGTTAACTTCTTGTTAACTTCTTGTTAACTTCTTGTTAACTTCTTGTTAACGTCTTGTGTTAACTCTTGTTAACTCTTGTTACTTCTTGTTAACTCTGTTCTTGTTAACGTCTTGTTAACTTCTTGTTAACGTCTTGTTAACTCTGTTACCTTGTTAACTTCTTGTTACTCTTGTTAACTCTTGTTAACTTCTTGTTAACTTCTTGTTAACGTCTTTGTTAACTTCTTGTTAACTTCTTGTTAACCTGTCTCTTGTTAACTTCTTGTTAACTGTTAACGTCTTGTTAACTTCTTGTTAACTTCTTGTTAACGTCTTGTTAACTCAACCTCTTGTTAACGTCTTGTTAATTGAACTCTGTTAATCTTGTTAACTTCTTGTTAACGTCTTGTTAACTCCTTGTTACTCTTGTTAACTTCTTGTTAACGTTCTTGATTAACGTCTTGTTAACGTCTTGTTAACTCTTGTTAACTTCTGTTAACGTCTGTTAACTCTTGTTAACTTCTTGTTAACCGTCCTTGTTACGTCTTGTTAACGTCTTGTTAAGTCTTGTTAACTTCTTGTTAACGTCTTGTTACTTCTTGTTAACTTCTTGTTACTTCTTGTTACTCTTGTTAACGTCTTGTTAACTTCTTGTTAACTCTGTTAACGGTCTTGTTAACGTCTTGTTAACTCTTGTTAACGTCTTGTTAACGTCTTGTTAACTTCTTGTTAACGTCTTGTTAACTTCTTGTTAACTCTTGTTCGTTCTTGTTAACGTCTTGTTAACTCTTGTTAACTTCTTGTTAACGTCTTGTTAACGTCTTGTAACTTTGTTAACGTCTTGTTAACTTCTTGTTAACTCTTGTTAACTTCTTGTTAACTCTTGTAACTCTTGTTAACGTCTTGTTAACGTCTTGTTAACTCTTTTAACGTCTTGTTTACGTCTTGTTAACTCTTGTTAACGTCTTGATAACGTCTTGTTAACGTCTTGTTAACGTCTTGTTAACTCTTGTTAACTTCTTGTTAACTTCTTGTTAACTCTTGTTAACGTCTTGTTAACTTCTTGTTAACGTCTTGTTAACGTCTTGTTAACGTCTTGTTACCTTCTTGTTAACGTCTTGTTAACTTCTTGTTTACGTCTTTTTAACGTCTTGTTAACTTCTTGTTAACTTTTTGTTAACTTCTTGTTAACGTCTTGTTAACTTCTTGTTAACTTCTTGTTAACTTCTTGTTAACTTCTTGTTAACGTCTTGTATTTTTAACTTCCTGTTAACGTCTTGTTAACGTCTTGTTAACGTCTTGTTAACTTCCTGTTAACGTCTTGTTAACGTCTTGTTAACTTCTTGTTAACGTCTTGTTAACTTCTTGTTAACGTCTTGTTAACTTCTTGTTAGCTTCTTGTTAACTTCTTGTTAACTTCTTGTTAACGTCTTGTTAACTTCTTGTTAACTTCTTGTTAACTTCTTGTTAACGTCTTGTTAACTTCTTGTTAACGTCTTGTTAACTTCTTGTTAACTTCTTGTTAACTTCTTGTTAACGTCTTGTTAACGTCTTGTTAACGTCTTGTTAACGTCTTGTTAACTTCTTGTTAACTTCTTGTTAACTTCTTGTTAACGTCTTGTTAACTTCTTGTTAACGTCTTGTTAACGTCTTGTTAACTTCTTGTTAACGTCTTGTTAACTTCTTGTTAACGTCTTGTTAACGTCTTGTTAACGTCTTTTTAACTTCTTGTTAACGTCTTGTTAACGTCTTGTTAACGTCTTGTTAACGTCTTGTTAACTTCTTGTTAACGTCTTGTTAACGTCTTGTTAACGTCTTGTTAACTTCTTGTTAACGTCTTGTTAACTTCTTGTTAACGTCTTGTTAACGTCTTGTTAACCTCTTGTTAACTTCTTGTTAACTTCTTGTTAACGTCTTGTTAACGTCTTGTTAACCTCTTGTTAACTTCTTGTTAACTTCTTGTTAACGTCTTGTTAACGTCTTGTTAACTTCTTGTTAACGTCTTGTTAACTTCTTGTTAACTTCTTGTTAACTTCTTGTTAACTTCTTGTTAACTTCTTGTTAAGTTCTTGTTAACTTCTTGTTAACGTTTTGTTAATGTCTTGTTAACTTCTTGTTAACGTCTTGTTAACTTCTTGTTAACGTCTTGTTAACGTCTTGTTAACGTCTTGTTAACGTCTTGTTAACTTCTTGTTAACGTCTTGTTAACGTCTTGTTAACTTCTTGTTAACGTCTTGTTAACGTCTTGTTAACGTCTTGTTAACGTCTTGTTAACTTCTTGTTGACGTCTTGTTAACGTCTTGTTAACTTCTTGTTAACTTCTTGTTAACGTCTTGTTAACGTCTTGTTAACGTCTTGTTAACTTCTTGTTAACTTCTTGTTAACGTCTTGTTAACTTCTTGTTAACTTCTTGTTAACTTCTTGTTAACTTCTTGTTAACGTCTTGTTAACGTCTTGTTAACTTCTTGTTAACGTCTTGTTAACGTCTTGTTAACGTTTGTTAACTTCTTGTTAACGTCTTGTTAACGTCTTGTTAACGTCTTGTTTACTTCTTGTTAACTTCTTGTTGACTTCTTGTTAACTTCCTAACAGTGCATGTAGGTGTAGAACACCTGTTATTTGGCTCCTGTTGAATGGGACGGACTTTCAGCTTTTTATTTTATTGTAACTAAACGATTTCTTGCACTCTCTCACTCGCTCTCGCTCTTTTTCTCTCTCTCTCTCTTTCTCTCTCTCTCTCTCTCTCTCTCTTTCTCTCTCTCTCTTTCTCTCTCTCTCTCACACACACATATTCTCTCTCTTTCTCTTTCTCTCTCTCTCTCTCTCTCTCATTCTCTCTCTTTGTGTCTATATCGCCTTTGGCGCTGTGTTAACAGTGGACTCTTCTCCTTGCTTTATTTCATCTTTTTTTCTCTGCCAGGCTGCTCTGGGCATCGGATTCTGGTTCCCACCCTACTCCTGTGATGGCTGTGTTGGGTCCTTTTTCTGTCCACGTTCCAAGTATCGCTGACATTCCTGGTTCATACTTAGGGAACATTAAGCTGACACCACCAGAATGACCAGAGCATCAATCGTACCTTTATGTGCAGGATTAAGGCTTGTGCCATGATCACCATACACATGACACCTGTCACGTTAGTACATAACTATGGAATCCATCCTGAGTGCGGAGACGTCATCTTGAGAAAGTGCAACTGAAACCACCACCACCATCCTCCCCCCCCCCCCACACACACACACACAAATACATACACATACACATACATGCTCAAGCTTGTTATAACTGGATAATCTGCACAGGGATTCAACACACACACGTGCACACAGTCATACGTACACACACACACACACACACACACACACACACACACACACATACATACACACAATCTCTCTCTCTTTCTCTCTCTCTCTCTCACACACTCACACAAATACATGCACGCTCACTCACACACACACATACACACACACGCTCACGTGCGTGTGCACATACACACACATACCACACACAAACAAACACACACACACACTGAAGCTTGTCACAGATGGATAACTTGCACAGCGATTAAACACACACACACGCACATACAAACACACACACACACACACACACACACACACACACACACACACACACACTGAAGCTTGTCACAGATGGATAACTTGCAGAGGGATTAACACACACATACACACACACACATGCATACACACACACAAGCACGCAAGCACGCACACACACACATAATTTTTTTTTATACGCATACACACACACACACGTACCCACTCAAAATATATATGCATACTGAAGTTTGTTACAGCTGCGAAATCTGTACAAGAATTAAATACACACACAGACACACACTCATACACATACTCCCTCTCTCTCTCTCTCTCTCTCTCTCTCTCTCTCTCTCTCTCTCTCTGTCACACACACACACACACACACATAACACACACACACACACTCAAGAGAACGAGCGATCGCACGCACGCACGCACGCACACACACACACACACACGCATACACACACCTCACACACTGCACACAACACACACGTTTCTGATATCTGGATGATTTGCACGTGGATCACTTGTCTCTCGCGTGAGTTCACATCACTCACGTGTTTGAATTTCTCAACGGTTGGACGTTTAGCGTCAGTCACATTTGAAATTCGTCACAACTGAAACGAGCAGGGAAAAGAAGCCAGCAATTCAATTTGTTTGCTTTACTTATTCACTTACTGCAGTTGTGTCTGTTGGGCTGCTGAAAAAGGCCCAATGTTAAAGCAAAAACAGGAAATATATCGGTTGTTGTGAATTTGTGACGAGGTAAGCACCTTTCATTCTTTTGCACTACATTGTATTGCCGCTAGTTTTGTAGCGGGCTGTTGCTGTCTCTGTTGATAAAGTCGTGGACTCAAAATCTGTTATCTGGAGTTCACTCCCACCTAGCAGCATAAAATCTAACATGTTCGCTGCTCACCTGTTATGTTTCCATAGGTTTTTACGGTGTGAGCTTAGTCAGTGTTTTATAGGTACTTCCCCAATTCAAGACTTTGCCAACGCATAGGGTTTTGTGCAGGTCCAGAGAGTCTGATTACAAAACATTCTTGACGTATTTCAGTGGAGTGCATATGGAAATTTCAGAGTGTTGAACTAATCTTTTTTTAAAAGAAATCTCCAATTTCCAAACTGGGTACTATACTTATTTTGAGTGGAGTGCATATGGAATTTTCTGAGTGGATGAGTTTTTTTTCCTTTTAACAAATTCTGATCTCAAGACTCGGTAACCCTTGTCTAAAACACTTGGACGTGAATAGAGGGTAAAAGGAATAGGGGGGGGGGGGGGGGAGAAGTGGGGAGAGACTGACACTGATCTACCATTGATGCAAGAAATCCCGGACTCCATTTCGAGATGAAGTTGTGTACCCTTCCATCCCACCCCCCACCCCCACACACACTTTACAGCATATTTTGATTGGTGGTCTGGCCGCTAGTCTTTGACTCTTTCAGATAAGATAAAGTGTAGTCCTCATGAGAAGCACATGTTCAAAAAGACACAGGGATAAAAGAATGTTTTGGGCAAAATTCTGTAAAAGAAAGGTTCATAAGGGAAACAAAAAAAATCATAAAAAAACTGGATGGCGCCGTACCATGGTGATATTTCTTTCACTCAGAATGATTGACCTCTTCTCACGCGGGAAGAAGATCGTTATGTAGTGATTGGACATGTGTTAAACATCGTTTACACCAGCAGTAATCTGAAGAACTGAAGAGGATCCCCCATAGCTAGTAGCCTACTCACATTGTTGTGGTTGTTGCCACCTGGACAGTCAGCACTATTGAGTCACATAAGGGTACTGAGGCTCGTTTCATACACGCTACAAAGGCGAGGTTTTCGCGAGGCACGCTAAGTAGCGATTTTTTCCACCTGGCCGCAAGCATGGCTAGATAATCGCCAGGTAGCGTCGACAGAATCTTGTCGGTAGGATCAAGATGGCGGTCGTACAAGTCGCTTTTTTGTCGGACAATTTCATCTGTTGGGAAATAAGTGCTGTACATGGGCTAAAACCTATTCCGCCTGGCGTCCGTTTCTTAGCAGTTTTTTCTCGCCATCGCCACTCGCTATTTCGCCACTTGCGCACGAGCATGTCAGCTTTTAAAGACATGGGGCCCTGTTTCTTGCCTGGTCATGCATTGCAACACGACTGTCGTGACTTTCAGACAGACCTTCATTTTCTGTTATTTGCAAGCCAGGATATTGAGTCTTATTGCGGGACGAGTTACCATAAAAAAATGAAGACAGCAAGTCATACTCTACTGTGGGTTTGCCAGAGTCCCGTTCACTAGTTTCAGTGTAAATAGTATGCTGACTTTCTGGAAATTCTGTGCTAATAATATCCTCTATTGTCACTTGTTTCTGGCTTGCTCCTTTGCCTTCTGTTATCCGTTCTGTCATATTCTGCCTTTCTGATCCACGCACTGTGTTCTATAAAGCCTTAATACTTTCTTAGGATTGATAATTACGTACCTGTATCATGTGCATTTTGGGCTTGAAAGAAATGTGATGTGCGGAAGCACTTTTATGTGATTTAGGCCAATTTCATGTGTTAATGTCGTTATGTTTACATTTACAATCAGGTTTGATTTTCTTAAACCCTTAGTGATTAATTGGACGAAATGGTCAACGCCAGGGACATATCCTTAGATCATGTGTGCGAGTGCATTGATATGTGTACTTAATTTTTTTTTCTAGGTGTGTATTTACTGAGATATTGTATACGTTCTGAAATGGGTATGGTCTTGCTATGGCTTACGCAGTCGGCTGGGCTTTAAACAATAAAACATAGCGATGGGAAAAAATACAAAACGCGGAACCACAAGACCAGATTAGGTAGGGTAGTGTTATGGATTAAAGAGTAACTACGGAAGACACTTTATCTGTGACCACAAATACCACTAAGAACCACGATAACAACCAGTCCGACTCCGTTCATTTTGTCAGGTCTACCGATATGCAGAACAATGAATCTTTTTAACTCCCAGACACAACAAACTCATGACTAGAATATATCAACTATAATTATATGATGCTCGTTCTAACAAAAGTTCCTGTGTCTGCAGGAAGGCGACATCTGTGATCCTCCTGCATCATGCCTTCAGTCAACAAGAAGCATGTCCAGGACCTGCGTCAACATCCGAAGACACTACACGACCTTTGTACGTTCACCCACCACCTGGTCCATGTACCCGATCTTCAGAGTGCCCTGGTAAGTAACAAGACCAAACCTTAAAACTTGGGAAGGGAGAGAGATGGGTGACCAAGGAGGAGATTGAGCTTTGTTCGAGAGGGATTCTTTGCACTCGGACAATTCCATACACGCTTCTTGAAATGGGGAAGGTGTGGGGGGGGGGGAAGGAAGTATGAAACTGAGCTGGCACCACCAGAATGATGGAAATATTTAACACGGAGAGCAAACAGCCAATTTTTCACTTTTGCAGGCTGGGATTGAACTCGAGATAACGGATTTGACTTTGTAGCAACTTCCTGTGATGTTATTTCCCTTTGTTTTAGTAACCAAGAACTGAGTCACGGCCCTTTGAGTTTTGGTCACCATTGTGTTTGTGAACATCGTTGTAGAAATAAGCTACGCACAAAAAGTTAAGGATCACTATGAGAAAACAGGTGCGTAATAAACTCAGTTCGCTACTGTTATTTATTTCTCAGTCCAGCCAAATTATGAATTCTTGTTCAGCTGTAAGTGGGCGATGTTGTGTTAGTGCGAAAATTGCACGGGATTCTCTACTACTGAGCTTGGCCGCAAACGGAAAAGCGGAAACTTGCGAAAAAGGACCTTGTTTTGGACCGTTCTGCCTGAACACATTGCACAAGCCAGATGGAAAAACCATTATGCACGTGCAAGCACTGCTGTTTATGTGTGAGATGCTGTCTCTTGCTTGGCTTTATAAGAAGACATTCCACCAGTAGTAGGCCTGATCTGACAATGCCTCCACGACGAAAATTGAGCGAGTTTGAGAGGGGACGAGCTGTTGCATGGTTCCAAGATGGTGTTCCCAAGCGAGAAGTGGCCAGGCGACTTCAGGTGTCTATCTCGGTCATTGTCAGACTGATTCAACGCTTCACAGCCACTGGGAGGGTCTATGAAAGACGCAGATCTGGTCGACCGAAGAAGACAAACCCACGTGAAAATCGTCTCATTGAACGACAAGCCCTGCAGACAAAAACAGCCTCTTCCAGCATCATTCGAAGGCAGCTGAGGGTGGCTACTAACATCAACATCAGCCAGCAGACCATACGGAACCGCCTTCATGGGTTTAACCTCCGTTCTCGTCGCCCAGCTGTACGGCCACGCTTAACTCCAGCCCATGGGCAGCACGCCACGCCTTCTGCAGACGTCACGTGAGGTGGACACGTCAGCAATGGTCCCAGGTTCTGTTCAGTGATGAATCACGCTTCACCATGAACCACACCGACGGCCGACTGAGGGTCTGGAGGCGCCTAGGGCAACGCTTTATTGACACTACTGTCCAAGAAAAGGTGGCCTTTGGTGGAGGTTCTGTAATGGTCTGGGGGGCCGTCACCACAGAACACCCTTGTATCATGTACAGGGTAACCTGACTGGCCTCCGATACCGGGATGAGATCCTTCGACCGCTGGCTGTGCCTACACTGCAGCAGATGGGACCGACGGCTGTCTACCAGGATGACAATGCTCGCCCCCACAGGGCAAGGGTGGTCAACGACTTCCTGCAGCAGTCTGGAGTCAACAGAATGGAGTGGCCAGCATGCAGTCCCGATCTCAACCCGATTGAGAACCTCTGGGATGAGCTGGATCGCAAAGTGAGGAGCAACCACCCCCCTCCCAGGGATGCCCAACACCTCTACCAGATGCTGCAGGCTGAGTGGCAGGCGCTTCCACAGAGGATCTTCACCAACCTGGTCAACTCGATGACTCGCTGCGTCGAGTGCCAGAACAGCCATGGCGGTTACACGCATTACTGAACTTTTGGGAGCATCAGAATGCCCTGTCTTGTGATTTCAATGACTTTGGGAAATCAAATTTCGATACGTACCCACTTTGATCAAATGTACACACCAAACGATTGCTCGAAATTGAAGGTAATTGTGTATCGTTATCACTAAAGCATGGAATTAAATGTTTGCCAAACTTCAACGCATTGGCTTTCTTATTTTGAAAGTTATGAATTTTTGTGCAAGTGATCCTTAACTTTTTGTGCGTAGTGTATATCTCGGACGCTGCACTTCAGTCTGGGTTTTTCTTAAGAGTTGTATGAACTAAATGTTGCCACACTACAAGTTATTTTTCCAAAAGAACCAATCAGACTGATTTGGGTCTTCCTCTCTTGCTTTTTTCCCCTAAGGATTATTTCTGTTGGGGAGATTTCATTTGTCCTCGCCTTTTGTTGTGGTTTTTTTTTTTTTTTTTGGGGGGGGGGGGGGGGTCTCATTTCCTGTGCCACCTCAGTGGCCACTGAAGCAGTTTTTACGATGTAATGATGACCTGTCAGTGTGACTATAGAAATGATTGAGGCTTTAGATGAATTTGGTATTTGGAAAAAATATGTCCTAAATAAAATTTGACATCAGAAAAATCCCTGAAGATATGTCTAAATCAATTTTCATTGCACTTTCAAAGAAAGCAGGAGCTATAGAATATGAACTACATCATATAATCAGCTTAAGAATAATCATGATGACAGGGAAAAAAATCAAAACAGAATAGCAGAACAATGTGGATTTGTACATCCTAAGAACTCGTATAGAAAGGTCAGTTGACTTGAATAAGAATTTGTATTAAATTCTGCTGATCATACCAAGGCTTTTGATTGGGTAAGACATAAAGAACAGATCAATCACCTGAAAAATCTCAATAATAATGCAAAAATTACAAAAATAATAAGGGATATGTATTGGAAACAAACAGCAGCAATGAGAGTAGAAAATGATATAAGCTCTTTCCGAAATAACGAGGGACTAAGCGGGGGGTGTTCCGTCACCAAATTTGTTTTCACTTTACTGCGAAACCATGAAAAACCCAGACGAATGCCCTGGATAATGTATCCACACAAAGGACTTAACGAGATAAACATTTGAAAATAAAGCTAACATCTTAGTTAAACTGTACAGTTGTATTTAATTACGAATAGTTTGGTGTTCAGCTTTGTAATGTGTATACATTGTCCTTGTCACAAATTGTCAGTTCTCTCTTTTTTATTTTCTATGTATTTTGTTATTTTCATGACTTCTACACATGTGACATGTTGTGCCATTGAAATATGGTGCCAGCAGACAGACGTAATGAGCAAAATGAAAACACCACGCCCTTTCGACCTTTCTACCTGTCCTCGTGCTAGGTGTATGGTAAGCATCCCCTCCCCACTCCCCCTAAAAAAATCCTTTTTCAAGACACTTCTTTTATCGAAGAAGATATAGAGATGTTGAAAGGTATACACACACACACACACACACACACACACACACACACACACACACACACACACACACACACACACACACACACACACACACACACACGTGAGGATGCCAGGGGCTGTTTGTGTACAAATAGTCTGTCAGAAGGAAATTTTGTGCTTGAAATTTCGTCTTCTGTATCTTCCTTACTGCTTTGCTTTCTGTCATCTTTTCCTTTTTCTGTTTTGCTGGCCCATTGATCTGTATGTATCCATAAAGCCTTATATGCTTTCTATTAGAGCGGATAATTAGGTACACGTATTAAATGCATTCTTTTGCTCTAAGAAAACATGATGTGCAGAAGCGATTTTAGTTGATTTAGACGAGTCTTTATATTCGTTTTATGTACGTAGGTTGTAGGTATTTCATACATTTGTGTTCAAGTTTGTTTTTTTAACCTCCTGGTGATAAACTGGACAGAATGATCAACACCAGTGGTATATCCTTAGATTATGTGTGCGACTGCGTTGGTATGTGTAATAAGTTTGCCAGTTTTTTTCAGTATCAACGAGGTGTGTTTTTAAAGATAGTTATAAGCCTGATAGTGGCTTTGCATAGTCGGCTGGGGTTTAAATGATAATAATGATAATTATGATAGTGTAATGATGATAATAACGATAATAATGATGATGATGATGTTAATGATGATAACAACAATATACCTTATTTTCCCGATCCCATTTTTTCACAAACAGCCTCAGTTTTTACCATTAAGATTAATTGCGTACACGTATTAAGTGCATATTTTAGATTTAAAATGTAATCACTTAGTGACAGTTGCAGGTCCTGTAGGTCATTCGTATGTTGCCCTAGGTTTTTGTATACTTAGGTCTCTTTACGCATTTGTATTCTTGTTTCTTTTTTGTTTTTGTGTAATTTGGTCTTTGGTGTTAACTTCGGCAGATTTGACCAACGCCAGGGACATATTTGTGTGAATGCAGTGACTTGTGTACTTGGATCTTTTTTACAAGGTTCCTTTTTCCATGATCATCGATGCGTTAACGTGTGTGTTTGTTTGAAAATAGTTTTGAGCCCTGATGAGGCACTGAGCAGTCGGCTTGGCTTTAAACACTACTACTACTACTACATGTACTGCTATGAATAATGATTAAAACAACAATAATAATAATAATAATATAAGAATAGTAGTAGAAGTAATACAACAATAATATGTTGATCATGTAAATAACAATAATGATAATAAGTAGTAGTAGTACTAGTGTTAGTACTAATATGTTGTTGTTGTTATAACAATAACTACTGTGCAGTGATAACGATGGCAATAGCAGCAGTGATAGTGTCAATGATAACTTTAACAATGACAATAGTTATAATTTGTAATTTGTGTATTTATTACCGTGTTTGTTTGTTTTTCCTACGAATGTATATAGTTTCATCTACGTACGAAAGAGGATATTTCTACCGAATTTAGTTGAAACATTCTTTTGCTTTCCGGAATCTGTCCATTTGTCCGCCTATCTAACCATTTGTATATATGTGCATCCATCCATTTATATCCATTTGATTGTTTAAATTAATCAGTTCATTGAGACCTACTGATTTCTCTGGTTAAAAAGGTGTTCACTTTAATCAGTGCAAACGGTCTGGTCTCATTTTGTTCCAGTTGCTACACACTGCACCACAAAAGACCAGCACCAGCAGCAACAACCACGACGACGAGAACAGCAACGAGAAAAACAAGAACAAAAGCAGCAACGAGAACGAGGACAACAACCACGAGAACAACAATAATGAGAACCGAGAACAACAGCAACGAGAACGACGAGAACAAGAACAAATGGAACGAAAACAATAAGAACGAGAACGAGAAGAACGACGACGACGGGAAGAATGACGAGATGAACGAGAACGACAACAAAGAGGACAACAACGAGAACGACGGACAACAATGAAAAAAAAAAACCCAGAGAAAAAGAACTAGACGAACAATAACAAACACAAGAATAAAAATAACAAGAACAACAAAACAAGAACAACGAGAAGAACAACGAGAAGCCGAAGATCGAGAAAAAGAATAATGAGAAGAACGAAAACAAGAACGAGAAGAAAGAGGACAAAACCACGAGAACAACGAGACGAACAACGAGAAACGACGAGAACAAGAACAAAGTGAACGAAAACAATGAGAACGAGAAGAACGACGACGAAGGGAAGAACGACGAGATGAACGACAAGAACAACGAAAACAAAATAGGATAGCAACGAGAAGAACGACAACGACGAAAACAATGAGAAAAAAAACAACAGAGAAAAAGAACAAGAAGACGAACAATAACAATAAGAAGAAAAATAACAAAAACAACAGCCGGAACAACAAAACAAGAACACGAGAACAATGAGAAGAACGACAAGAACAACATCAAAAAGAACAACAAAAACTAGAACAATGAGAAGACGAAAGAAGAACGAGAAGAACAAGAACAACGGGAAGAACAGCGAGAACAACAACAATGAGAATAACGAGAGCAACAACAGTAACGAGAACACGAGACAAACCACGAGACGAACGACGAGAACAAAAGCAAAGGGAACGAAAACAATAAGAACAACGAGAAAGGACGACGGGAAGAACGACGACGAGATGAACGACGAGAACAACGAAAACGACAACAAAGAGTAGGACAACGATAACGAGAAGAACGACAACGAGGAAAAGTGAAAAACAAGAAGACGAACAATAACAAGAAGAAAAGAACAAGAACAACAAAAGAACACCAACAAAACAAGAACAACGAGAACAAGAACAATAACGAGAAGAACAACGAGAAGAAAAAGAACGACCAGAAGAACGAGAGCAACAACAACGAGAACAACGAGACGAACAACAACAATAATGAGAAGAGAACAAACGACGACGAGACACAACGAAAAAGAACGAGAACGAGTACAGCAACGAGAACGAGAGAACAAAGGGAACGAAAACAATAAGAACAACGAGAACGACGACGACGAGAACAACGGCAACGAGAAGAACAACAAGAACAAAAACGATAACAAAGAGAAGGACGTCAAGAACAACGACGACGAAAAATGAGAAAAGATAACAAAAAGAGAACAAGAACAAGATGACGAATTAGAACAAACAAGAACGAGAACAACAATGAGAAGAAAAACGAGAACATCAAAGAGAACAACAAAAACGAGAACGAGAAGAAAAGAACGAGAACAACCAGAAGAACGAGAACAACAACAATGAGAAGAAAAACGAGAAGAGCATCAAAGAGAACAAGAACAACGAGAACGAGAAGAACGACGACGACGGGAAGAACGACGACGATAAGAACGACAAGAACAATGACAGCGAGAAGAACAAGAACAACGAAAACGACAACAAAGAGAATAACAACGACGACAATAATGAGAAAAAACAACAAGCGAAGAACAAGAAGAAGAAGACGAATAAGAACAAAAATAACAAGAATAACAAGAACAGCAATAACAACAAGAACAACGAGAAGACCAAAGAGAACAACAAAAACGAGAACAACAACGAGAAGAAGAACAAAGAAAAGAACAGCGAGAACAACCAGAAGAAAGACAAAAACAGACAACGAGAACTAGAACACGAGAACAGCTTCAAAAAGTTCAAAACAATGCTGCTAGGCTCATCTTCAGAAAATCTCGTTCCTCTGTCACTCCTCTTATCAAATCTCTTCACTGGTTACCTGTTGAAAAGAGAATTCGCTACAAGATTGCTTTGTTATGTTTTAAGTCTCTCAACGGTCTTGCACCCGCTTACATCTCTGACCTCCTCCATCTGTACACCCCCTCTCGTCAACTTCGTTCCTCGGCTGATACTCGTACCTTCCGCATACCATTCTGTCGCACTAAAACCTATGGTCAACGCTCCTTTTCCTATCAGGCCCCTGTAATCTGGAATCAGCTCCCTGTCTCTGTTCGCCACTCTGCGACTCTCACTTCTTTCAAGTCCTCTCTGAAAACCCATCTCTTCCAGTCCCTCTCATGATACTTATAAAGACTCTACCACCTAACTTCCCCAAATCCCCACTTGTTGTCTTTTGAACCTTGAATGTCGGCTGGTGTGTGTGTGTGTTTGGTTGTGTCTGCGTGATACCTGTAAGCGCTTAGGGCTCTTGTTTTCATCAGATTAGGCGCTATATAAATGCTCTTTATTATTATTTATTATTATTATTAACAGTAACAACGAAAAGAACGAGAACGAGAACAAACAACATGAGAACAGCAACGAAACAGCAACGACGAGAACAAACAAGAACGAAAGAAACGAAAATGAGAACGACGAGGACGAAAACGAGAACAAGATAGAGACGAAAACACAAGAAAACAACCAGAACGACGACAATGAGAACAACCAGATAGAGAAAAAACGACGAGAACAACGGGAACAACAAGGAGAACGACGTAAACGAGAACGACGAAAAGAAAGACCGACGAGAACAACAATGAGATCGACGAGAGCAACAACGAGAAGAAAGACAACGAGAAAGACGATGATGAGGACAACGACGACGACAATAACACCAACGAGAAGAACAACAACAACAAAGAACAAGGAGAGAACAACATCAAGGAGAAGAAGAGCAACAATAACGAAAACAAAAAACAAGAACAACGTAAAAAACGAGAACATCGAGAAGAACGAGAAACGAGAATAACAATGACAAAAACAACGAGAAGAGGAACAACGAAAAAAAAACTAGAAAAAGAACAATGAGAAGAACAACGAAAACGAGAAGAACGAGAACAACAAAGAGAAAAAGAACAAGAACAGCAACGACCAGAAGAACAACAGTCAGAAGAACGACACAACAACAAAAAAGACGAGAAAAACAGCAATGACGAGAAGAACAACACGAACAACGAGACGAAAACGAAAACGAGAACAACGACGAAAACAAAAATGACGAGGACGAAAACGAGAACATAGAGAACGAGAACAACAACAAAGAGAACGACAACAACGACGTGAACGAAAACAACGAAGAACGACGAGAACAACGAGGACAATGAGAACAACGAGAAAGACGACGACGAGAAGGGACAACAACGAAGACGACAACAACACCAACGAGAACAACAACAAAGAGAACAAGAAGAAGAACGAAAACGATAAAAACAAGAACAATAACGAGAACAAGAACTACAACGAGAACAACATCGAGAAAAACGAGAACGAGAAGAACAAGAACATCAAAAACGAGAAGAAAAGAAAGAGAAAAAGAACGAGAACATCAAAAACGAGAAGAACAACAAAGAGAAAAAGAACGAGAACACCGACGAGAAGAACGATAACGACGAGAAAACGGAAAACGAGACGAGATCAACAACAACAAAAACGAAAAGAACAACCGAAAAAAAACGACAACGAGAAGAACAGCAACGACGAGAACAACGAAAACGACGAGAACATAGAGAACAAGAACAACAAGAGAAGGACGAGAATAACAACGAGAACTACAATAAGAACGAGATCGAGAACAACGACGTGAACGAAAACGGCAAAGAACGACGAGAACGAGAACATCAACAACGAGAACAACGAAAAGAACGACAACGAGAAAGATGAGGACAACGACGACAACACCAACGAGAAAAAGAACAAAGAGAACAGCAACAAGAACAAAAACATTAAGCACAACGAGAACAACGAGAAGAACAAAAAGAGAACGACAAAAACAACGAGAAGAAGAATAACGAGAACAACGAGAAGAGGACGAAGAACAAGAACGAAAAGAACAGCAACAACAACGAGAACAACAGAAACGAGATCAACAAGGACGAAAACGAGAACGAGAAAAACGACGAAAACGAGAACAACGATGAGAATCGCAAGAAGACGACGAGGACAATGTCGACGAGAAAACGACAACGAGAAGATGAACAACAAAGAGAACAACAAGGAAAATAAGAACAACAGGATGAAATAGAACAATAACAAGAAATAACAACAGCAAGAGAACGAGAAGATCAATAAGGACAACAAAACCGAGAACAAAATCGAGAAAAATAACGAGAACAACGAGAAGAACAAGAACAACGATCAGAGAAACAACGACGAGAATAAAACAACGATCAAAAGAACATCGACGAGAATAACAACGAGAACAAGAACGAGATCATAACGAGGACAACAGAAACAACGAGGATAACGACGAAAACGAGAACAACGAAAGCGAGATCAACGACGAGGACGAGAACAACAAAGAGAACGAGAATAACAGAACAACAGCAACACAACGAGAACAACAGCAACGATGAACGAAACGAAAACAACGAAAATGAGAACGTCGAGGACGAAAACAACGAGAACAATATAGTGAACGAGAACAACAACAAAAACGAACGAGAACGACGACAATGAGAACAACGAAATAGAGAAAAACGACGGGAACAAAAACGAACGAGAACCACTAAAACAAAAAAAACGACAAGAACAACAGTGACAAAGACAACAACGACGAGAAGAACGCCAACGAGAACGACGACAACGAGGAAGACGAGGACAACAATGACAACACCAACGAGAAGAAGAACAAAGAGAACAAGGAGAAAAAAAAAACAAGAACAAGGAAAAGAACAACAAGGAGAAGAACAACAAGATCGAGAACAACAAAAACAAGAACGAGAACATCGACAAGAACAGAAAGAACAGCGAGAAGAACAACGAGAAGAAAAACCAACAACAAAAACGAGAGGAAAGAAGAAGAGGAACGAGAAAAAGAACAACGGGACGAACAGCAACAACAAAAACAAGAACCAGAACAAAAAACGAGAGGAAGAACAATAACGGGAAGAAGAACGACAACGAAGAGAACAACGACGTGAAGAACAAAAAGAACGACATTAACAACGAGAAGAACAACCGACAACAAGGAGAACATCGAGAAGACGAGGAACGAGAACAGCAACAACGAGAAGAACTACGAGAACGAAAACGACGAGAACAAGAACGACGAAAACAAGATGAACAACGACAACGAGAAGAACGAAAACAACAAAGAGGACAACGACGACTTGAAGAACGACGACGACAACAACGAGAAGAAGATGAACAATAAGAAGAATAACAAAAAGAATAACAAGAAAACAACGAGAAGAATAACAACGAAAAGAACAACAAATACGAGAACAACAAAATCAAGAAGAACAACGAGAAGAACAACGAGAAGAAAAAGAACAATGAGAAGAACGAGAACAACACCGAGAAGAAGCACAACGAGCAGGAAAACAATAACGAGAACAACAACAAAGAACAACCACAACAAGAACAATAACAAAGACAACAACAGCAAGAACAAGAACGACATCAAAAACGAGAACTACAACAACGACGAGGACGATAACAAAGAACGACGACAATGAGAACAACGAAAACGAGAAAAACGACGAGAACAACCATGTGAACGAGAACGACAAAAACAACGGGAACGGCGAGAACAACGAGAACGAGAAAAACAAAGAACGACGAGAACAGCAACGAGAACAACAGCGAGAACGACAACGAGAACGACGACAACGAGAAATACAAGGACAACAACGAAGACGACGAGAAGGACAACAACACCAACGAGAAAAAGAACAAGAACGAGAACAGCAACAAGAACGAGAACAACTACAACGAGAACAACATCGAGAAAACAACAAAAACAACGAGAAGAACGAGGAAAGAGAACAACGAGAAGACGAATGACAGCAACGACGAGAAGAATAACAACGAGAAGAACAACAACGAGAAGAAGAACAAAACAACAAAAACACGAAAAGAACGAGAACAACAACAGCGAGAAGACGAAGTACAACAACAATAACGAGAAGAAGAAGCAACAACGAGAAGAAGAACATCAACAACGAGAAGAACGAGAACAACAAGAGCAAGTAAGTCTTCTTTGGAATGTTATAGACAACGGGCAAAAAAGCCAAAAACACAATATAAAGAAACAAATGCAAAATAAAACGAAGCAAATAAAAGCAAGGCAAAAACATACAAGAACAAGAATGAGAACAACAAAAACGTAAGATGACAAAAAGAATCGATAACAAAAACGACAAAAACAAAAAATGGATATTCATCACCAACAAAAAAAAAATCGGAAGAAATAGCAGCAGCAACAAAAACACAAAACGGAAACCCGAGGCAAAGAAAACATGACAAGGCAAACATCAAAGCTGAAGAACAGAAGGGAGAAGACTTCCAACACAGAACAATGGACAATACATGCATATGGCAAATCACAACATGTACTTGTTACGCAATCAATAACAGCATCAACATGGATACAGAAACAAAAACAATGACGGAAGGAATACCAGAAGAAATTGCAGAATAAAAGGAGGAGGAAGCAATATGACAAGCAACATAAAAAGAACATCTGTGATGACAATAACGGCAAAACATCGCCAAGAAAAGCACAAAGAACAATGAAAGGGGAAAAATCAAGAATACCAAGTACGTCAAAAAGAATAGCAACACGAACAAGATGAAGAATGAAAAACAATGGAACAAGTATAACTGGTGGACAAAATCAAAAACGGAGGGAAAAAAACCCGGCTAGAACCATATAAAGAAAGCAAGCAGGAAAAATGAAGAATACTAAGTACGTCAAAAAGAATAGCAACACGAACAAGATCAAGAATGAAAAACGATGGAACAAGCATAACTAAGGGACAAAATCAAAAACGGAGGAAAAAACAGCTAGAACCATATAAAGAAAACGAGCAACAAAATGAAACAAAGTGGTAACAAGAATAAAACGAAAGGAAAAAAGAAAATTTGAGCAATAATGACAAGAACAACGAAAATAAAGAACAAAATACCAGTATGACTGAAGACAACAAAAAGTCAAAGAAACGATCAAAAGAACAAAAAGTCAACAAAAGCAAGAGGAGGAACAAAGTACACGAAGAACTAAGAGATGAGGGGCAAAAAGTACACCAGCAAGAATACACCAATGTCAACACATGACCAGAACCAGACCAAAGGAACAAAACAAAACAAAAATCAGAAAATTACAAACACAAGACATAAAATCACGAGAAGAAAGTACAAGAGCAAATAAGAACTACAAGGCCAGCAGGAACAAGAAAAACAAAAACAAAATTATTCCGAAGAGAAACAAGTACAGAAAGAGCAAGATGGAAAAGGCAAAAGTGACAACAGCAAAAGCATAAGAATAATATCAACAAATAGCCGAACCACAACACCAAAATCACTAACATTAACACGAATTACAAAATCTACTATGCAGAGCAAAACGAGAAGACATTAAACGCAGAACAGAATTAAAATACTACATTACAGCTACGGCAACAGGAAAGAAAAACCCTAAAACCCCGAAACAAATTAAAAATCAAACACGAAGAAGGAAAAAAGAGAAACAGGAAGTACACGATTTACGGCAAATACATATTATCATTGTACCATCAATAACAACAGCATGAACATGATGAAACAGATACGAAAGATCAATAACAAAATCCGGAGGAATGGAAAAGTAAAGGAAACAAGAAGATGAACAAGAAGCAAAATAAGAACATCTATGATAACAACGGCAAAGATATCGTCAACAAATCATCACGAAAAGCACGAAGAAGAGTGGAAAAGAACAAAATCAAGAACAAAAAGTAAATCAAAGACAAAATGGCAACAATACCAGGAATAAGATCGAAAAGACTAAAACACGACTAGTAGTCAAAATCAAGAGCAACAAGAGAAAAAAAAAACCCAAAACAATATGAACAAAACAAGCGACACTATAAAACAAAAGTGAAAAAAGGCATTCATGCAAAGAAAAACAAAATCAAGAGAAAAAAACACGGACATCAAAGACCACAAGAAGTCGAAGAGACGATCAAAACAAGAACACGGTGAACAAGAACAAAAGGAAGAATAACTGCAGGAAGAACAAGTGTAGAAGAGCAAACTATAAACCAACAAAAATAGAAAGGACAAGAATAGAAAGGACAAGAAGCAAAACAACAAAAAGAACAAAAACTATAACAATAACGGTAAAAACATCAACAAAATAAGTCATCCAGAATTCAAACGGGAATAGCAACAACAAAGGCAGCGATAACCCGAAGAGAAGCAAGGACAGAAAAAAATAAGAAAAACTTGGAAAGAGGACAACATCCAGAACATAATCATATCAACAAATACCAGTACCACAGTCACTAAGTGCATCAACAACAACATAACTAAGAAAAACTACTTAGCAGAACAGGAACAAAAAGGCAAAAAAGAAATAAACGCAAGATAGGAGAACAAAACGAATTCTACTACTAAAACTACAACATGAAACAGAAATTAAAAGCGAAGCAAACAATAGACGACACCCACCCCCACCCCCGAAAAAACAAACAAAAAACAAAAACAGAAAAACACAAATGAATACAAGAACAATACACGATAACTGGCAAATTTATAACTATTGTCATTGCACACAATCAATAACGATAGCATCAACATGGGTAAAACAGATACAAAAGCAATAACAGTACCAGAAAACAGGAGAAAAGGAAAAAGCTACGGGACAAGAAACAGAACGACAAGAAGCAGAAAAAGAACATCCATGATCACATCACCAACAAAAACACCATTAGCAAATCGCCAAAAAGAAACAAAAAGAAAAAAAGCACAAAGAAGAAGAGCGAAAGAAGAAAAGAAATGGAGTCAAAAGGAAGTCGGCAACACCAAGAACAAGATCAAGAATGAAAACGCTGAACGGAATGAACATAAGGGGGGCAAATAAAATCTACAACAAAGGAAAAAAAAAAACAGGCAGAGCTATGTATAAAAACCGAGTAACGAAGTGAAACAGAACAGGAAAAAGGGAAAAAGAAATGCAAAGAAAACAAAGAACAAAAAGACACGCCCACCAGTCAAAAAACAAAAACAAAAATCCCTCCAACAAATAAACAAAAACAAAACAAAAACAACTGAACGGAAACAAAGAAAACGCAAAGAAACGAACAAAATAACAACGAAATCAACAAGAACAAGAGGAGGAACAAGTACAGAACAGAACTAAAACACCAAAGGCGACAAGAAAGAGGAACAAACAAAACAAATTTAGAGCAGAACAGAAAACGACAAAATCAACAACAAAAAACAAGGACAGGAACAACAAAAACAGCAGACCACAACAACAAAAAAGCAAAAATGAAAACAAAATTAAGAACACCAATGTCAGCAAGATAATAAAAAAAGGGAACGACGGCAAAAAAGGGACATGCTAGAATGACAACACAAACATCTACGTGTATAATAGCTAGAAAAAAATTATGAACTTAAATACAGAGAAAAAAACAAACAATAAAATGAGTTACAGGAATACCAACAGCAAAAGAGAAAAATGACAATCCAAGTATACAAGTCAAACAGAAACAAACGAACAAAAAAAAAAGTACACGCAAAAAAAAAAAAAAAGCGAAATGATGTACAAGAAAAACTAGAGTCGAAGATGAAACCCACAACAGCAGGAGTTTAAGAACGATTTCAACAAATATAGCTGCAAGATCATGTCCAAAATATCTGGGATGAGAAAAAAAATTATACAATACAGAGCAAAAATAAAAACACAAAAACAAATGAAAATTGAAGGGGAAAACAAACAAAACTACACAAACAAAACAAAAAAACAGAATAAACATCCAAAGGAAACAAAATCGAGAACAAAAACAAAGCTATTCAGTTCAAGACACGACCACATCGGGATCATCAAGAGCAACACTTGAACAAAAATAGCAACAAGAAAGTCAACAAGAATCCGAAGAGAAGCAAGAACAGAAAGAACATGATAAAAAGAGCAGAAACGACAACAGCAAGAAAATGATAACAAATACCAGAACCACAACGCCAAGAACATCAAAAACAAGGCGAGTAAGAAAAACTACTGAGTGGACCAGAACAAGGAAAAAACTGCAAAACAGGACAACAAAACAAACATTACCGCTGCAACTGCTACAACTCCAAACAGAATCCCACAGCACAGCAAACAAAACAGGACAACAAATGAAAAATAAGAGGGACGAAAAACGGATAAAATGAACAATGTACAGCATATGCTAATCCATCAAACAATGTACAGTATATGCTAATCCATAGTTGCTTTTAATGTACAATCAATAGTAACAGCATCAGCATGGATAACAAAATAAAAACAATGACTGCAAGAAAACCAGGAAAAATGGACGAGCAAAGGAGACAACAAGCAGAACTAGAGGGCAAAAGCGTTTCCAAGAAATGCACGAAGAAGAAAAGTAAAAGGGTAAAATATCAAGAACAAGAAGTACATCAAAGAAAGAAAAAGAAACATCAACAAGAACAGGACCGAGAATAAAAACAAGAAAACGGGCAAACAAAAAGAACATATCTACTACACAAGCAAGACAAACGAGCGTAGGAAATACTGGAGCAAGAATAAAAAGATATAAAAAATAGCGGAACCACAACATCACCTACTACACAAGCAAGACAAACGAGCGTAGGAAATATTGGAGCAAGAATAAAAAGAAGATATAAAAAATAGCGGAACCACAACATCACGAGTACCAACAGTATTGCTAAGAAAAATTACAATGCAGAACAAAAACATGAAGACAAAAACAAAAACACAGGGGAAAAAACAATAACACCCGAGCAAAAGCAACGACAAAAGCAGAAAAATATCTAAGAAGAACAATATCAAGAACAAAGATAAAGACAATTATATCATTTCCAGTAAGCCTCTTCTGTGGACTTTCAAAAGGTTTTTAGACAGCTTTGCTGCAACGACAAAGGATGATTTTCCCTTCGACTTCAAAAGCGATTGTTGCCTGAACTAGCTGTCTCTCGAATTTTGTTCTTTTAGAATGTGTAGTCCATCTGTTATAATCCATTGGTTGCTGATCTTCAGGTTCCTGTATACTGATCATATCAGTTTCTGGAGCCACTCCAAGACACAGACATTTCTCGTGCAGCAGGTAAGCTATTTCATCAGGCCCAGATGATTATTTGGTTCTGGCATTCACAAACTCTTTCATTACTTCATCCACAATTAAACTTTCTCTTGTGTTGCAGACCGTCTCATTCTCCCGATTTCGAGTGATGCTTCGCTCTGAGGGTGGGAATGTTTTCATGTGATACTGTTCCAGAGTTTCTCTGCCCTTTGTGTGTGTCCTGGATTTGGGTGGCTCGAATAGTTTCCTGGCAAACTGGAAGGCGTGTCTGAAGTAGTCTTGGTTCTTTTTGCTACTGCTCCCTGCGTGTTCTGCTTTGCCGAGGGCACTGTTTCTCTTCAGTGTCCTTCCTTACTTTTTTTTTACATATTTTTTTCTCAAAATTATGAAGCTTTCATTTGTTTCTTCAGAATCCTTTTTCGTTTCCTGTGAATATCCTCATCTGACGCTGTATGGATTTCCCGGGTGTTTTCACCACAGGCATCCGTACATGTATATACAGAGTATAAGTAGTTTGTGTTTCCACTGCATCAGCGCATAAGATTTGTGGACTACTCTTTATCCAGTTTCTGTTATTCCTCCTTTGCACATGTGGATAGGCATGTTGAGTTTCTGGCGTAGCATCACCAGTACAGTTTCTTCGTCTGAACAAACATCGTGGATGTTCTTAACACTGTTGTTTGATCCCTGGCCTTGAGTTTTCCGACATATCTGCTGGCTCGGTGCGCTGTTCATTCATCGCGGCCCTTTTTGGTCCTGTGGATCCTCATGCCGCGCTTGGTAGAGAATCTTCTTCAACAGCACACGGGAATTCCCTTTATGTTACTGGTCCGATGTAGATTTCCACAGGGTTAGGGGCCCCATCCTTCTCTCTTCCCCCAAGTTCCCTGCCCACCGGTGGGGGGTGGGGCCCCTCTTTCTCCCCCCACGAATTTCTTTCTTCCCTTCTGGCGGGGGATGGGGGCCCCTCTTTCTCTCCACCCCAAGTTCCCTCCTTCCCGGTGGGGAGGGGGATGAGGCCCCCTCTTTCTCTCCCCACAAATTCCTTCCCTCCTTCCTGCGGCCGCCCGGACGGGACCATCACCTTGTCGTGGTCGGGGGGCTTGAGGTCCCAATGATCCTTTGAGCTGTGCCGACGGGGGCTACTTGTTAGAAAGCTTTGTTTTGTTCAGTGACAGTCTCGATGACCAAGGCAGTTACGTGCATTGGACTCAACAGTGTAATAAATTATGCCCCTGGTAGGGTTACTCATGTCGGACAGGTCAAGAGGGAGGGATAAGACGAAGCGTGGTTCCACCCACATTTCCATTTTCTTCATCCTCATCGTCATATTCACGAGTGGTTGCCGTTTGTTTCCCGTAATCTCCAGCTTGAATTACTTGGCCAGGGGATGAGTGGCTGTACGTTAGTCAGTCGTTAAAGTACACTGTCTGGATTCATGCAGGACGGTTCCAGGCCGACGGATGCCAAGAGATTGGCCATCCATTGTCCCTTCCCCAGCACGACAAATTCCTGCCATCGCTGAGTCAAAGCTCATGTCCAAACCCAAAAAACCAAAAAGACAGAGATAACGAATGTGACTCTGATTCAGAGGAGGAAATAAGACAGGAAACAGGCTTTTGAGCAGCATGGTTGGTTGTGACCGGAACTAATGAGGAGAAACCAATATCGAAACTGAGTCTCCTTGCCATACAAAAGGGATTTACATGTAAAGCCCTCATAGGAAACCCCAAAACCATTAAAAATGCCGAAATGGAGAATACCTTGTGGAGTGTAAAGACACAAGCAGTCAGAACGTCTGCTCAAATCATCAACACTTGTCGACCGTAGCATAAACGTTACACTACACAAAGGACTGAACAGTACCAAAGGTGTCAACAAGTGCCCTCGGAGTTCAGGGAGTTCGGAGAGAGGAGATCAAGACGGAACTGAAAAACCAGGGCATTTTAGAGGTACGCCAGGCCATGTTCCGAAAGGGGTCGGAGAAAATCCCGATAAACACCCTATTCTTAACATTTTGTTGTCCTGTGATACCTCAAGATCTACAAATTGGCTACTTGAAGGTGAACGTGTCGTATGTGCCATCACCGATGCGGTGCTTCCAATGTCAAAAGTTTGGACACATCAAAGACAGGTGTACCGAAACCGAAAAGTGTGCCATGTGCGCCAAGGAGACACATGAGGGGAGATGTGAGGGTCCACTAAGTTGTGTTAATTGTGGAGGTAACCCGTCATCATCCAAAGGTTGCCTCGTATGGTAAACGGAACAAACGATACAACGAATCAAAACTGAAAAAAGAATGTCTTTCCATGAAGCCAAAAGATTGATGGAAGCCCGCAGCTCGTCGCAAAAAGCTATGCATCAGCAGTTAAGACAGTTACTCAAGTCTCCATCACCTGTCAAACAGACCTAGCATGGTACAAGTTGAGTTTCGAAACAATGCAAGACACAAAGGCCCTCAGCGGGGGCGTTAAACCCGCTGCCTCCCAGGCCGCTCAGCAGCCAAAAGCAGTCAATGCTGGCAACCCGGGGAAGCCCAGTCTTCCTGGTAAACCCGCCCGCGAGCAGCAAGTGGAGGAGGGCAGAGAGTAATGATGGTGGAGATGAAAAACTCTCCTCTAGCACTTAAATTAAAGGGCCTAAGCCCGCGCTTCCTACGGGCAGGTTAGCCGTCGGGTCTGACCGCCTGGAAAAAAGCAGGAAAAAACTAGAAAATGAATACGCTCCATTACAACAAATAGAGGATGATGAAACGGACATGGACTGAATTTGCCTTGCGTAGTTCTGCTAACAGTGCCGAGTATTGTCCATTGGAACATACGAGGTGTCAACGCCAATCTAGCGGAGCTCCAGCTACTTTGCCGTGACCTGCAGCCTGCTGTAGTGGCTTTACAAGAAACGTTAGTGCGTGAAGGGAAGAGTTTTTCCTTAAATTAATGAATTTCAACATTGTTTTAAAACCAGCACAACCTAAAGATGGAGAACTAACAAGTGGAGTATGTTTGCTCCTACATAGGTCTGTTTTGTTTAGTAGCTCTATTTATCTCAACACCGGTTTGCAAGCAGTGGCGGCAAGGGTATCTCAGAACAGAACAATGACCCTTTGCTCTGTGTAGACTCTTCAGCGTGGAATGGAAATTATTTGCGCTTTTCCTGGAACAGAGAGATAAAGGAAAAGTGGAGAAAAGAAACGGACAACTGAAGAACAAGCAAATTTGCCAAACCATTTTGTGTATGTGTTTGTGGGCTGTTTGTTGATCGTCATCCAGATATGTCTAAGTTTGTCATGATATGTATATATGGGTGTCTCGTCTTTGCTGGTGATGTTGATGCTGTTGTCGCTGTTGATGTAGCTGTTGTTGTTGGCCATCGCGCAGTGTCGATATTGTTGTGTATGTATGTATATATGTCTGTGTGCGTGCATGTGGACATATGCTTATATTTACTGTCATTTATTTTCATCTCTTACATGTTTATATATCTACATACTCCTTTATTTTGTACTTATTTATTCACTTACTTCTTGCTCACTCACTCGCTTGCTTGCTTACTTGCCTGCTTACTTGCCTGCTTACCTGCTTGCTTACCTACTTACTTACTCACTTAATTACCTATCTATGATTAAGAAAATATTGGCTTCACCCAGTTGATAGATGGCTGAGCATTCGGGAATTGACTAGTGGTGGTGGTGGGGGGGGGGGGGGGGTTCTGTCATGTGAGACGAGTTTATACAGAATAGCTAGTTGTGTTGTGATTGAGACCTTTAATGATTTATTTATCTAATTCATATACATGTTCCTTTTTTGAAAGTAAGATGCACACATACACCTGTCATTTACATGTAACCAAGGTTATTCCAATGACAGGCTAATAAAACATCAGTATAAGATATAGACTAGGTAAAACATAGTCCAGGTAGGGCCTCAGGACCTGGCCAGCTCATGGGTTTATGTGCAGGCTTAAGGCTTGTGCCATGATCACCGTACACATTGCACCTGTGACGTTCTGTGGCCTTTTTCGTCGATGGCGACGGTCGACAGCGGAAAATTATCTTAAAACACAGCGACGCTCATGGCTAAAACAACCAATGCGCGATTGGCACGGTTTCTGACGACTGCAGAAGTAGTATATACCGTGGAGTCCTCGAGTCATCCACCGTGGGGTATTTGCGTCTTTGTCTAGCCTCTATAGCGCGTTCAACTCTATCCTCTTCATAGCTCTTTGCTCCCGCGAAAACAGCAGTTCTCCACCCCACTCGATCCTGGGTAACCGTATCCCAGTTCGCAACTTTGGTAGAAAATTCCATCATGGACGTGTTACACTGGTTCTTGAAGCGAAGCTTGGGTCGTCCAACGTTACGCGTGCCCTTAGAAAGTTCTCCATACAGTATCTGCTTGGGGATTCTGAAGTTATCCATGCGCGCAACGTGACCAAGCCACCGGAGACGCCGAGACCGCAGGATGGGACAGTGACTAAATGCCAGTTCTTTTGAGCACTTCTGTATCCAGGACTCTATCTTGCCATTTAATTTCTAAACGTTTTCGTAAACACCTCATATAAAAACTATTTAACCTCCTGTCCTGACCAGCATACAAGGTCCACGTCTCACTCCCATAAAGAAGTGGTGAGAATACGCATGTTTACCTGTGACGTTAGTGCACATGGAATTCGTTCCGAACGCGGAGACGTCATCTTGAGAAATGGAAACTGAATCTGTGTACCTCCCATCTGTTGTTGTTACAAAAGAAGAACTGGTTGATTTGACTGAGGAACTTCCAAAGCCTTTTTTGTTGTTGGGCGATTTGAATGGCCATTCCACGTTTTGGGGTAGTGAAGATACTTCAGCGCGAGGTCTTTTGCTGGAAAATGTCTTCTCCGATTCAGACGTATGCTGTCTAAACGATGGTTCTCCGACATATATTCATCCTGCAAATGGTACACTTTCCTCTTTAGATTTATCAGTATGTGATGCTTCTCTGGTTTGGGACTTTTTTTTTTATGAGTGGAGAGTTGTGGATGATCTGTATGGAAGTGACCATCTTCCAGTTGTCTTAACAAATCCAAGCGTTGGACATGAGCCTTTACGGAGCGCTTGGTTTTTCGCAGGGCTGACTGGGATTTGTTCACGAGGGCTGTCCACAGCATGTTTGGAGAAAGAAAGGGTCCTGCAAAGTGATGACCCAGTAGACACTCTAACACAAGTCATCCTGAGCTGTGCCAAACAAGCAATGCCCACATCGTCAAAGAAAGGACACATGCATAAACACCATGGTTTACTTCAAAATGTAAACAGATAAAAGAAGAACACAAGAAAGATCAACGTCGCGTGTTCTAAAGTCCATCAGTGGACAATGTTCGCGCTCATCAAAAACTGCGAGCAAAAGAAAAATAAACAACAGTCTTGGACAGACTTTTGCTCCAAACCGACGTCCCGAACTTCAAAAAAGAAAGTCTGGAAAATTATCAAACAAATTAAAGGGAAAAACATGTCCCTCGGTCCACCATCTGAAACTGTCCGATTGTCTGATTACTGACAAAAAGCTGTCTCTAATATGTTGGCGTCCACCATTGAAAATAACCCTTCCTCAGCCAATAAATCGGCGCTTTTTTCGGAAACACTTATCCGTGAAGGGAAAGAGAGCCCTTAACTTCTTCTTTGACAACACGGAAGCGTACAATCTTCCACTGACGTTAGGGGAACTAAAAGATGCAGTTGTGACTTGCTCTGACTCTTCTCCTGGCTTAGATGAAGTTCATTACAAAGCTGGTGAAGCATCTCCTGGAAATTCTATTGAAAGTGTACAATTACATATGGACGACAGGATTCTTTCCTCTCTTGTGCCAGAAAGCCCTGATCATCCCTATCCCTAAACCTGGAAAAGATCTATCTAATCCATCCAATTATTGGCCAATAGCCCGAACCAGTTGTCTTTGCAAAGTGATGGTGAAAATGGTCAATAAGAGACTGACGTGGAAACTGGAGAATGACGGCATCTTGGCTAAAGAACAATGCGGTTTTCGCAAGCACCATTCCACAGTAGACCATTTAAATCGCCTTGAAGCGACCATCTGTAATGCTTTTCTGAAGAAACAGCATATAGTGGCTATCTTATTTGATTTGGAGATAGCATATGATACCACCTGGAAATCTTTATGGATCTACACGAATTGGGTTTTCGGGGTCACCTACCTGCGTTTATCCGAAACTTTTTGGCCCATCGACAGTTTCAAGTGCAGGTCGGTGCTACTCTGTCGGACATCCATGAGCAAAGAGCTGGGTGTACCACAAGGGAGCATTCTTTCTCCTGCGCTGTTCAGTATCAAGATCAACAAAACAATCAAGTCTGTACAGCAGGGCTTTGACTGTTCCTTGTTTGTGGACGATTTTGCAGTTTACGCAAGTGGAAGCGTCTATGCAGGTGTTCAGCGGCGGCTGCAGCTGTGCAAAGCTAGGATCCAGCAGTGGGCAGAGACAAACGGCTTTACTTTTTCCGCAACCAAAACACAGTATATCCACTTTCATAACATGCGACAATTCTTTGCCGCTCCAGAAATTCGTTTGGGAAAGTGCGTTATTCCAGCTGTAAAAGAAGCTAATTTCTGGGCTTGATTTTTGATGAAAAGTTGAACTTTCTCAGTCATATCCAACATCTGAAAACCTCGTGCCAGAAAGCTCTGAATATTCTTCGAGTTGTAGCTCATACAGGCTGGGGTGCCGACAAGAACGCTACTACACCTGTATAGAGCTTTAATTCGCTCTAAACTGGACTATGGCTGCATAGTATATGGGTCTGCGAGACCCTCGTACCTAAAGGCACTAGATCCCATTCACTATCAAGGGCTGCGCCTATGTCTTGGTGCATCCAGAACAACTCCTGTGTATAGTTTGTATGCAGAGGCAGGGGAGCCCTCCCTGAGCAACCGTAGACTGAAACTAAGCTTAAAGTTCTGATTGAAACTGTTCTCTGAACCGGAAAACCCAGCTTACGACTGTGTCTTCAACCCCAGATTTGAAAGTGAATTTGAAAAAAACATCCAAAAGTGACTCCTCCTTTAGGCAGATATAAATCTAGCAGTTGCTAACGACTTCTCGAAGTTTCCAGATCGCCCACCATGGACCTTGAAAACACCGAAAGTTTGTTTTGATCTTGCTTCCTTCTGTAAAGACAATACCAGTGCACTAGTGTACAAATCGTTTTATGCGGATCTGTGTGAGAAATCTCCATCATCCCGCAGAATCTTCACTGATGGGTCCAAGTGTGATGAAGGTGTTGCTGCCGCTGCCGCTGCCTTCTGCTCCGAGATTCCCAATCGAACATTTTCAAAACATACTCCATCTAAAAGTTCTGTTTATACTGCTGAACTGACTGCTCTGGTTTTAGCACTGAAATGGTGTCCAAATCCAAACACAAAAATTGTCATTTTTTCTGACCACCTTTCCGCTTTGCAGGTAATTGCTTGCCGAAACATTAGTCACCCTGAACTTGTGAAAGTCTTCGAACTGCATGAAGGTTATGGGATTGTTTTTGCCTGGATTCTTGGCCATGTTGGAATTGAAGGCAATGAAAAGGCTAACTACATGGCCAAGATGGCCACAATGACAAAGATGTCTAAGTCTGTGATCCCTTACACAGATGTCAAATCAAATTTAAAGTACACAGTTACGTGAGAAATCTGTGGCAGGAGGATTGGAACGAACAGACTGATAACAAACTTTTCCAAACCCGCCCTGGCCTGAAAGAAATTCTCCCATCTGCTGCAGGAAACCGTCAGAAAGACAGTGTTATGTAGGTTGCACACTGGTCACACACCCTACATTACACTGTACCTTTTGAAAAGTGAACAAGCACCATGGTGTAGTATAGCGTGTGATGAGCCGTTGAGCATCAGACACCTCCTTCTCAATTGCTGGGACTTGTTCGAAATGAGACAAAAGGACTACACGACGGACTCCTTGAAGAAGCTCTTCCGAGACGTCCCTCCTTTTGCAAGGTTAACGGTGAGCATGGTTTTTAAGTGTTGTCTTTTATCTTAACAGATTGTTTTGTTCTTGTTGTTTTTGTTTTTGACGTGGTGTTAGCCCTGATATGGCTCTAGTAGTCGGCTGGGCTATGAGCAATATGAACTGAACTGAACTCTGTCCTGGGGGTTAGGGGTTGGGGCTCCTTTTTTCTCTCCAGGGATGGAGAGAACTGGAGGGAAGAGAGAAAGGGGTGGGGGCCCCCTACAGGGAAGGGGGGGGGGGGCTTTGGAGGGAGAGAAAGACCCCCCACTCACAATGAGAGAAATAACTTGGGGGGGAGTAAAAAAGGGGGGCCCCACCCCGCGCAGGGAGGGAGGGAAATTGGAGAAGAGAAGGGACACCCCCATAAGGGAGGGAACATGCGCTGGGAGAGAAAATAGGCCTCCCCCAACAGGGAGGGAGGGAACTTGGGGGAGGGGAGAATGAGACCCCTCTGGAGGAAGGGAACTTAGGGGGTAGAAAAAGACGGCCCTCCAACCCCCCCATCTACCCACAAGGTTGTGGGAGGGAACAGGGGGAGAGAAGGAGGGCCCCTCACAGGAAGGGAGGGAACTTGGAAGGGGAGAGAGAGAAAAAGGGGGCCTCCCAAAAAGGGAGAAAGCTGGAGGAGAGAAAGAGGGGGCCCCCAACCCTCCACAGGGAGGGACGGAACTTAGGGGATGGAGAGAGAGGGACCCCCACTCCCACCCCCACAAGGAGTTAGGGAACTTGGGGGGAGGGAGAAAAAGAGGGAACCACCACATCTACTCACAGGAGGGAGGGAACTGGGGGGGGGGGAAAAAGAGGGCCTCACTGCCCCCACCCTCCAAAACGGGGGAGAGAAAGAGTGGCCCCCACCCAACAGGGAGGGAGGGAACTTGGGGGAGAGAAAGATGGTGCCCCACCTCCCCACGGGGAGGGAGGATGGGAACTTGGGGAGGAAGAGGGGGCCTTCACCACCACCACCACCCCAAAGGGAGGGAGGGAACTTGCAGGGGAAGAGACAGAGGGGGCTCTGACACCCCACCCCCATAAGGAGGGAGGAAACTTTGGGGAGTGGAGAAAGTGGGGAAAAACAATGTTTGATTGTGTATTTATGTGTCTACGATTTTTTAAATTTTTTTTTATACGAGAGAGACGGAGAAAGAGGGGGCGGAGAGAGAAAGAGAGGAGAGAGATAGAAAGACAGAGAGCGAGACAGACAGAGAGACACAGACATAGAGAGAAAGAGACAGAGACACAGCGAGTTAAAGAGAGAAAGAGAGAGGGGGGTATGCTGGGTGTTCTCGTTTCCAGACAC
>JAPXFY010000021.1:51954951-51987451 GCA_030674185.1 Monoplex corrugatus
CTTATAAAGCCAAGCAAGAGACAGCATCTCACACATAAACAGCAGTGCTTGCACGTGCATAATGGTTTTTCCATCTGGCTTGTGCAATGTGTTCAGGCAGAACGTCCAAAACAAGGTCCTTTTTCGCAAGTTTCCGCTTTTCCGTTTGCGGCCAAGCTCAGTAGTAGAGAATCCCGTGCAATTTTCGCACTAACACAACATCGCCCACTTACAGCTGAACAAGAATTCATAACAATTTGGCTGGACTGAGAAATAAATAACAGTAGCGAACTGAGTTTATTACGCACCTGTTTTCTCATAGTGATCCTTAACTTTTTGTGCGTAGCTTATATATATTTAGAGAGAGACAGAGACCGGGACAGACAGGGAAATGGGTACATACATACATACATTAATAGAGAGATAGGTACATATATGGATAAATACATACTTAGATACATATAGAGATACATACATAGACAGATAGACACATAGATAGTTAGATGTGTGTGTGCGTGTGCGCGCGCGTGTGTGTGCGTGTGCGAACGCGCGCGCGTGTGTGGGTGTGTGTGTGTGTGTGTGTGTGGCCTATCTGTCTGTCTCCCACAAATAGATCTAGGTCACACAAATTTAGTTTCTCTTTCTTCACAAGTCAACGTCAGTGTCTCCAAAACAAGTCGATAGCCGTCTTCCAGCCACTTGTCCCAAATATAGACAAGTACAAAAAAAAAAGATCCTAATGTCAAGGCAGTAAACTAATGAAACCAATCAAAGCGGTCCGGTGATTACCCAATGGACTACCGTCTGGATGTTTGTGGGTTCGAATCATGTTGGAGTGTTCTTCATCCCCAAGCTAATCCAAAAATCAGAGTTAAGTGTGATTTTTTTTTTTTTTTTTTTTTTTTGGGGGGGGGGGGGGGGGCTATGAAATGCTAAGCTGGCACCACCAGAATGATGAAAACGTTAAGATGGACAACGAACAGGCCAGTTTTTAATGTTCTGGGCTGAGATTGATCTTAAGATATTGGAACTCTGGTCAATGGCTTTATATAGAAAGGAACTCCGTAACATAATTAGTATCCCTATCGCCATAATATCATAGCATTCACAAAACAAATACACAGGATTATGTGTCCATGAACATGACGATGGAAATGGAACAAAATACACACACAAAAAAAAGAAACCACACACATACATTCAGCCAACGAACCAAAGAGCCAACCAACCACATAGTTAAAGAAACACACATGCACACACACACACACACACACGCATGCACACACAAACACACACACACATACATGCACACACACATGCACACACAGAGTACGCCCACTCCCACACATACACACGTATGTTTGTGTATAAGGGTGTGTGTCTGAATGTGTTTTGCGATTTTTTCGTTTCCGTATATTCTTTTTAACGTTTATGTCGTCTCTGTTTTAACTTCTTTTACAATTAGCAGTGTGTGTGGTGGTGGTTTTGTTTGTCTGTACTGTTTTAATCTAAGTGTGTGTGTCTGTCTAAATGTGTGTGTCTGTCTGTGTGTGTGTGTATGTGTCTAACTAAGTGCATGTGTGTGTCTGTCTAAGTGTATGTTTGTGTGTGTGTGTGTGTCTATATCTGTGTGTGTTGTTGTGTGTGTGTGTGTGTGTGGTGTGTGTGTGTGTGTATCAGTCTATCTAAGTGTGTGTGTCTGTGTATCTAAGTGAGTGTGTGTTTGTCTCTTTGTCTGTCAATCTAAGTGTGTGTGTGTGTATCTGTCAGTCTATCTATGTGTGTGTGTCTATGCGTGTATCTGTGTTTGTTTGTGTGTGTGTGTGTATCACTGTATGTGTGCGTACGTGTGTGTGTGTGTGTGTGTGTAGGCGTGCGCGCGTATGTGTATGTGTGTATTTGTGTGTGTGTGTTCTGGCTTGAGCGCAGGTGTGCTTATATTTAGCGGTAGTGTGAACGCGGCCACATAACTCAATCACGAGCAAGTCTGGGTCACATAAGTATGTATCATCGTCCAGTCTACATCTCCGTAATGATCAATTCAAGACAAATTTATGACTGCTTCCGCAAGCACTTGTCTGGGGACTAGATTACCGCCAGTAACCATTCAGATAAAGATGGAGTGAACTTCCATGGTAAAAATGGAACTGAATCCTTACCCTTTTGGCTGCGTTGCGAATGTACGACGCACACGTCAAGAATTACCATCTTCTAATGCGTTGTTGACGTACACTGTACGTCAGATACAGTAATTACGTCATTTCGTTCAGCTCTGGAAAAACATTATAGCTGAGTTATAAGATTTAGGTCATCTGATAGCTATTACTTAACCTGAGTACGGCAAGCTGAGTGGTGTGTGTTCTGTGTGTATGTGTTGTGTGTGTGTGTGTGTTGTGTGTTTGTGTGTGTGTGTGTGTGCGTGTGCGTGTGTATGTATAGGTGAGTTTGTGTGTGTGTATGTGTCTATCTAAGTGTGTGTGTGTGTCGTGTTTGTCTGTATGTCTGTCTGTCTATTTAAGTATGTGTGTGTGTGTCTTTGTAAGTGTGTGTCTTTCTGTCTGTGTGTATATCTGTTTATCTAAGTGTGTGTGTGTGTCTGTCTGTCTGTCTAATTGTGTGTGTGTGTGTGTGTGTGTGTCTATGCATGTCTCTGTGTGTTTGTTTGTGTGTGTGCTTGTGCGCGTGCATGTGGATATGTATACTCCTAATCATAATTTAAGGGCCACTTCTTCCTTCCTCTCTAATTTTAAGTTGAAATAATTGACAATGTTTAGAATTGATTCTATGTTTTATTTCATCATTTCCACACCTGTTTTGGAAAAAGAAATTAGCACAATGACCCATTAGTGAACAGCACATGCATTTAAAGGAAACATCCCCCCCTTTTCCAAAAAACAGAAAGTGTCAGATTTGGCCAATCTGTTTTCAATAACGCGTGTGTCCGCCCCGAGCCTTGATGCATGCTTCACAGCAGCTGATGCATCGATCCCACAAGGGTACGGAGTGTGTCCTGAGGGATGGCCGCCCACTCGATCTGCAGGATGTCGACCAGCCTGGCCAGGGTGCCCGGTGGGGGGTGGTTGTCCCTGATGCGCCTCCCGAGCACATCCCAGAGGTGTTCAATTGGGTTCTAGGTCAGGTGAGCACGCTGGCCAGGCCATACGGACGACTTCATGCTGCTCCAGGAAGTCGGTCACAAGGCGTGCTCGATGCGCAGGTGCATTGTCGTCCTGGAAGATGGCGCCTTGACCAAGGTCCACAAGCGCAGGCAGTGCCACGGCCGCCAGAACCTCGTCCCGGTACCGGACCCCGTTCAGGATGCCGTCAATGGGGAGCAGGGGGGTCCGGGTACCACGGCTCATGCCACCCCACACCATCACCGACCCGCCGCCGTACCGGTTATGCTCTTGGACAGTGGCATCAGCGAACCTCTCCCCTTGACGTCGCCACACCCGAGCCCGGCCATCGTTAAAGGTCAGGGTGAACCTGGACTCATCCGAAAACAAGACCAGGGCCCACTGTTGCCTTGTCCAGGTCACGTGCTCCCTGGCCCAGGTCATGCGGCGCACTCTGTTGACCAGTGACAGCACGGGTCGGACGGCCGGTCTCCGTGACCTCAAGTTTGCCTCATGTAGCCGTCTTCTCACCGTGCTGCAGCTGATGTTAGCACCTGTTGCATCCCTCAGCTGACCCCTCAAGGTCACCGCAGTGGATGCCCTTTCCCTCAGGACGGAGAGGGTAAGGTAGCGGTCTTGCTGTCTTGTCGTTACTCTGGGTCGACCCGTGTGACGCCTTTCCTGGACTGCTCCAGTCTCATTGAAGCCTCCAGCAGTCTCTGGATTGTGGAATGCGACACTTCAAGTCGTCTAGCGAGGGCTCTCCCCCCTGCTCATCCGTCGTCTTGCAAGCATGGTTAAAACGAACCAAGAACGGTCCTTTTTATCCTCGTCTGCGGGCAACTTTGGCTGGAGTAGTGTTCAAAAAGGGCTTGCCTTGCACGTGCAAAGCGAATTTTGTCGCTACCTTGCCTGCGTCGTCAGAGAGACCCTGCTGAAGATTCGACAATTTCGTGTGGAAATTGTCTTCCTTGGGCCGCCCATTGCAAATCGGCAAATCCCCAAACACGTGCCAAAAGGAAACTGCAATGTTGTCTGAGCTCTTATCCATTCAGTTACGGCAACGAATTGGAGAAAAGAGTAAGAGAAAAGAGGTTATTTCTCCTTTCAAAAATTGACTCAAAAACGTTCCTGGCCCTTCAATAATGACGTGTAGTATATGTATGTGTGTTTGTTAGTGTGTGTGTCTGTGTCTGTGTGTGTCTTGGCGTGAGCATAAACGTGCGTATATTTTAGCGGTAGTGTGAACGCGGCCACATAACTCAATCACGACCAAGTCTGGGCCACATAAGTATATATCATCGTTCAGTCTACATCTCAGTAATGATCAATTCAAGACATTTATGACTGCTTCCGCAAGCACTTGTCTGGGGACTAGATTACCGCCAGAGACCATTCAGACAAAGATGGAGTAAATTCCATGGTAAAAGTAGAACTGAATCCTTACCCTTTTGGCTGCTTTGCGAATGTACGACGCACACGTCAAGAATTACCATCGCCTAATGCAATTGTTGACGTACGTTGTACGTCAGATAAAGTAATGACATCATTTTGTTCAGCATTGGAAAAATATCGACCGCTAAGTTATACAATTTAGCTCACTGACAGCTTTTTTTTTTTTTAACCCGAGTACGGTAAGCTCAAGTTGTATGTGTACGTGTGTGTTTGTGTGTGTGTGTGTGTAAGCGTGCGTGCGTGTGTGTGTGTGTAAGCGTGCGTGCGTGTGTGTGCATGTTTGTGTGCGTGTTTGTATGTGTGTGTGTATGTATGTGTGTGTGTATGTGTGCACGTGTGTGTGTGTACGTGTGTGTGTTGGTTGGTTGGTCTTTGATTTAATGTCTATTCACGAAAGTGATTTTCGACAAAAAAAGAAAAAAAATGGATAGATGAGGAGCAAAGAGGATACTTTTATTTATCAAATTTATTGTTTTAGTATGACGGAACGCTACAGCGTTCGTGACGTAAGGCTCAGTTTCGGACGACGGAACGCGATAGCGGTTTCGATAATTAAAAAGTTTTCCACAGTTCCCTCGTGACGTGGCATGCCAACCGAAGCTACTGGGCATTGCAAACGGGTCAAGTGGAAAGTTACTTCGTGAGATTTCGTAGCCATCCATTCATCGGGAAACGATTGACTTCGGCACCCCACACGACTTGCTAATCTGCATACGTATCAAAAATGGCGTCGCAGGCGAGTACGAGTTTTAGAGCAAAGTAGATCACGACAACGGCGTTTCACTGCTGCTGAAGTGATTGAAGTGCTTCAGACTGAACGAACCGACATCGACGAGTATGATGATGATGGTGAAAGCGCTTCTAGTGATGAAAGCTGCCACAGCAAGGAGGTACTGACAGTGACTCTATTTCAGACGACAGCGAAGTGGGAGAGGGAGGTGGGCGTACACGTCACGTGAGGAGAGCGGTCAGTGGGCCATGTACAGTGAGTCACATGTCTATCGAAGATTTCATTGACTTTCTCATGCGTGACTGGCACGAAGATTTTAGGTTTTTTTCCCACTTTGCCTCCATTCTCTGGCTCTTGTGGACTACATGTCTCAGCTGAGTGCCACGCCCCCATTGATTTCTTCAATCAGTTTGTAACAGAAGACGTTCTAAATTTGATTTTATCAAGATTTTGCGCTATATAAATAAAATATATTATTATTATTATTATTCTATTGTCATAAACAGATATGCAGAAGAGAACTGAGTGGCAAGCAGAATGAGCACTTTTCCTGCCCTCTGCCACCCAACCCCAGCGGCAGGAAGAACTATAGGAAGTGCCATGTGTGTAGTGCTGGCAGCAGGAGACACCTGGAGGTTCAACTGCGGCAAACCCCCAACTGGGTGTAAAAAGTGTGAGGTTGCCTTCTGTGACAAACTATGCCAGCTCAACAAGACCATCACCTGCTTCCAACTGTATCACTCAGTGCAGAACTACACTGATTATTAGGAAAACAGTGCATAGGGACTAAAGCATCAGGTGTGCTTCAGTTTTTCCAAATTCCCCCGTGTAACAATTTGTAACATTTATTTATATGATGTCACATATATATTTTTTTTACCTTGAGCAAAGACTACTTTATTCATGTTATTTTGTGCATACAAAGATCTTCTCACCTTGACTGTGTATTCATGGAGCTGATCAAAGTGTGTGACTGTATGGTGATCCTGACCACAAAATTTGGGGTATTTTCAACATGGCACATGAAGAAGAAATATTCAAGGAAGAACACCAATAGTTTGGCACGAGCTAACCCCGCATGTAAATATTCAGATTTGAAAGTTTCATTTTGTTACTTTGTTTTGTATTTTTTGTGATTTTTTCCTTACCCTTCAAAATGGGCCGTCTGTGGGGAACAGCAAGGAGAAAAACTCTCCATCCCGAGTGAGTTTTAAGACAGTCAATCTTCATACAAAAAAGAAAAAAGAAAAAAAAAGAAAAAAGAAAACCCAGAAAACAACTGCTCCGAAGATGGGAAAGAAAAACTAATAACTAACGTTGCCATAATTAACGATTTAAACAGTAAAATTGACTAACCATAGGACTTTTTGACAGTCTAACAAAAATGTCATATGTTAAGGACGGTGAGGCAAATATGTCAGAAATTTTCTTCATAGATAGTGTAGGAATATGTCGTTTTTCCCGAATGCATGACGGAATATGACTATGTGTTATCTTCTTTCCACAGAGACACACTATATTCCTGGTGTATTTTGTTTTGAATGCATCAAGTTTCCACCTATACATAAGGGATTGTATACTTCTGTTGGCAGGAAACGGCTTAGGTGTTTTGCTAATTTCAAAGTTCATGTAACATTTTTCATACGTTTTCTGTTTATCTTGAAATTGCTTCCATACGTAGGTGTCCACTAAGGTATAATACTCATGCAATGAGAAAAACAGCAGTACATTATTTGAATCTGGTGAGCTCTTTGCTCCCCGTTAGGCAGCCCTATCAACCATATCATTATAATGAAAACAACCATGAGATGGTATCCAGCAGAAAGTAACATCAATGCCTCTTAAGGATAAACTATGAATCAAGCGACTAATTTCCAGCATCATTTCAGATCTTGTTTGTAATGTTGATGATTTAGGAGTTTGAAGAACAGATTTTGAATCAACGCAAAAAAGTATGTGAATAATTGTCCTAGGAAGATTTATGGTATAATTCAAAGCCATTAATATCGCAAAGAGTTCAGCGGTAAAGACAAATTTATTAAGTCCTATATAGAAAGATTTCTCAATTTTTGATCCATCCGTGTAAATTTTCAAGTGATCGGAATAAAAGTCTTCTATACGACATTTAACTTGACTTGCCAGTAAGTTATTATCTTCTTTTTTTCAAATCAGTGTGGTGTATGTCAAATCGTGCTCTTTGGAGTTCCCAACTGGGTACTGGTAAAAAGGAAGGTTTATGGATACAGGATCTGCTTCTAGATCAATTCCAGGAGACTTTCATAACGTGTGTATGTGTGTGTACGTGCGTGCGTGCGTGCGTGCGTGCGTGCGTGTGTGTGTGTGTGTGTGTGTGTGTGTGTGCTTATGCAGATTGTGTGAAGACGTTGTTTGTAGCTATCCTGATATAAAACTAAACAAATGAATTGATTTAGACAGGGAGAGAGAGAAAGAGAGAGAGAGAGAGGGGGGGGGGGGCAAAGGAATATCTTTCGAAATTAAAAGACGTGACATATTTGACATTAAAGCGGTAAAGAAAACAAACAGCAAACAAACAAACAATAGGGTGTAAATACAGGCACAGAACATCAGGCTTAATCAAAGAAAATGGTCCACAGTATTGTGCACTAATTTTTAGCACTTTTCAAATAGAGTTAAATTAGCATATTTCTGGTTAACGTTTAAAAGTGATGCAGGAAAATAATTTGCATTTCTTGACAATGAAAAATATTTACTACGTTATATAAATCCCTGTAGGTATGTTTAAATAACTCGAAGTAAACCGAGATATTGCCTCTGAGCTAGAGTAATTCCCGATGTTGTGAGACCCTTCTAGTCTACGATGAAAGGGAGTTAATTAAATTCGTTTTTACTTTATTTTCTAATATAAGAGTTTATTTCTGGATTGAGAAAGTGGTAAGCGTTTTGCTTTGGTTTTTCAGTTGCTTGCCCTATTCGTTGCCGCACCTTGCTTTAGCTACTCTGTCGACCCAATCATCATGCACATTTCCAAAGTAAGATAGGATTCAACAGAAAACTTGACGTATGTATCATTTGCTGTTAAATAATAGATCAGTCACTTTATCTTCAACATGAAATCAGTTTATTCTTTATTTTAGTAACCGCTTCCAGCCTGTAAGGCAATTTCCGAATCTACGGATGATATAGTATTAAACAAAGTCATTGGAAGATCTTACACTGCAATTCAATGCTATTAGAATGGCAACGGCAACGAATTCTGAAATGAACATCGAATGTTCTTTTCGCAAAGAGTAATCCTTTTTTACATTTGCATTTGAATACCAGAGAACAGCTGCTATTTAACAAAGGATTGACCAGTGGAAGCAGAACCCGAGGGGGCTGATTCCTTCTCACGCAGCGCCATCGACAGAACACATGCATTCAAGATCGGCCTCTGTATTCCACACGAAGACCCATACCAAGCAATACAGTATGCCTATACACCGTTTGGATTGAAGGGAGAGTCTGTCATCATCAGTAGTAGTGGTAACAGCAGCAGCAGCAGCAGCAGCACCAGCAGTAGTAGTAGTAGTTGCTGTTGTTGTAATAGTAATATCACAAGCTTTGCATGTTTTCTTGTATTACTTCAACAGATAAATCATCAGCACAGGTATTTGCACATTTCACGACTGCGTCTCCAGAGTATTGAAACACATAACAATAAAATTATAACAACAAAACTTCTCTGTACTAAATCAGAAACTACGAAGACTGAAACTGGTGGTTAGTGATGGTAGTAATTTAAGACATTTTGACGTCTAAGTCTAAAAAGAAACACATTTCACAAGGAATTACATTAGCGCAAGAACTTAAAAACTCTTACGATTAGCCACCAGTTTTTCAAATCTTTGCCACTAAATTTGTGACGATTGTTCTGTACGAAATTAGAAGCCGTAACAACTGAGTTTAGGCAATAATGGTTGCAGTGATAGTATTATTTTTTTTCTTTGTTAAAGTCTAAAAATGAACATATTTCATGCAAAAATGGATCAGGGAAAACAATTACCAAACCATACGACTGTGTCCCCTGTGAATTGCAACTAGTTACGATAAATTTTGTTAACAATTGCATTATGTACTAACTCGAAACACTAACGATGAAATTAATAAGATGGAGTACTGACGAAAACAACTATAAAAGTAGTTTTGTTGAACATCTTTTGTTTAAGGATTGCTGTATTTATGGTGTGTGTATGTGTATAGGGGAGTGTATCTATGTGTGTGTGTGTAGGTGTGTGTGTAGGTGTGTGTGTGTACGACTCTGTGTGTGTGTGTGTGTGTATGTGTAAGTCAGTGTGTGTGCGTTTGTGTTCATGTGAGCGCGTATGTAAACGGGCGCGCGCGCGGTGTGTGTGTGTGTTGGCCGTTATTTCAAATTGGTGAGACTGTTTCATTACGATTTAAAGGGGGTGTGTGTGTGTGTGTGTGTGTGTGTGTGTATGTGTGTGTGTTGTGTGTTTGTGTGTGTTTGTGTGTGTTTGTGTGTTTGTGTGTGTGTGTGTGAGAGTGTGTGTGTGTGTATGTGAGTGTGTGTGTGTATGTATGTCTATGTGTTTTTCTGTCTGTTTTGTCTGTCTGTCTGTCTGTATGTCTGTCTGCGGGCCTGCTTGCCTGCCTGTCTGCCTGCTTTACTGTCTGTCTGTCTGTGACAAGAATTCGTAAAAGAAAAGATCTTCTCAGCTCTTTATGAGTGGACGTCCACTTAGTTTTGGTAAAAGATGTTGAATGATGAGGAATCGCGAAAGCTTTAGTATTCGCGGATGGAAAAGCCCCAGGTTGCATGGACCAAGAATGTCTTAGAATGTGTTTAAACTCGGTATTTTTTTCAGAAAGCACTTCATCAGAATGTCTGGTGATATTTTGTAGGATCATTGCATTTTGGCAGTTTTATTCGTGCTCACGGTTTTTTTGGGTTTTTTTTTTGTCTTCTGTCTGTTTTGGTTTGTTTTTTGTTTGTTTTTGTTTTCTACGCTGCCTTAATGGCCCAAGAAGCTGGTATAGTTTTTAAGATACTGTGATGATAATACCGATGAGGATGATAATCATGAAGCTACGGAGATAGGTAGCTAGATATATAGATAGATAGCTAGATAGGTGGATAGCTAGCTAGATAGATATATATATATATATATAGATAGATAGATAGATAGATAGATAGATAGGTAGCTAGATAGATAGATAGATTGATGGATAGCTAGCTAGATAGATAGATAGATTGATGGATAGCTAGCTAGATAGATAGATAGCTAGATAGATGGATAGCTAGCTAGATAGATAGATATATAGATAGATAAATACATACATACGTACGTACGTACGTACATACATACATACATGCATACATGCATACATACATACATACATACATCATACACACACATACATGTATACATACATACACACATACATACATACATACATACATACATACATACATACATACATACATAGTTACCTACACACCTACATGTAGTTACATAGGTACATACATTGATACACGGATACATACATAGACATAAATAAGTATATGAGCAGGTTAAAAATCATAACTGCTTTATGAGTTAGTCATGGAAGTAGTTAAGGGTGGAGTGTTTTTTGTATTTGTTTTTGTTTTTCAGTCTCCCAAGTCAGTTTGACTGCTGAACTATTAGTCTGTAAAAATGTAAGAGCCTTATGAATTAGGCAATATACTTTTATGAAACAAGAAGAACAACAAGAAAGAAAGAAAAGAAATAAGATAAAAAGGTGGAAGGACAGAAAGAAAGAAACAAAGAAAATACTGATGAGTTTCCCTGTCTTTACAAAAAAAACATTGATTTATTTAAGTATAGCAGCCTTGCAGGGTTGTCACTGTACTTTTATGAAATTCGAATCGTCAGACAAGAGAACTGTTATCTTTGGAAGCACTGTTTTTTCTCGCTGTTTTATAGAATGACATCATGCCATCTGAGAAATGAGGATACTTCATGCTTCTTTCCTCTTGCAACTGTATACGTATAATTCTATAGCTTCCTGTTTTTGTTTCTATGTGTGGCAATAGTTATTTGTGCACCAGTGTGTGGGTTGCAGATTTCAGAATTCCCCCGCAAAAACAGCAACAACAACAACAACAGCAAAAAACAAAAAAAGAAAACAAAACAAAACAAAAACAGGCGCTAAAATAAGAAAATGACTGACAGGAGCTGCATTTTCAAGGAGAGTAAAAGCAGGTACATGTTCTGAGTCTACGCTCCCTTAGAAAAAAAAATGGAGATGCTGTCATTCTTTTATTACCGTCAATAAAATATGAATTTCAAAACTTTTCGTTATTTTTCACGTCAACCTGAGACAGATTATGGATGTTCATGTTTGTGTGTGCGTATGTGTAGGTGTGTGTGTGTGTGTGTGTGTGTGTGTGTGGTGTGTGAGTGCGCACGCGTGCATATGGTGTGTTTGGATGTGTATATGTGTCTTAGTAAATAGTCCCTAAGCTGCATCCAGAATGAGGTTGACATTTTCCTTTTTCTTCTTGTTCTTCTTCTTTTGATTTTACTTTTGAATGGAGGGGATACATTGCCTTCTCTTTCTTTCTCAAACTTGTTCCATTGATTTTAAGCAAGTAATAATTATAAACAAATGCAAAGTAAACAGCAAAGCGCAATTGCAATAAGATCATGAGATCAAATTTGAATTCATGCAGGATATCCTTATGCTTGAAATAACATTTCCGTGAAGTGTAATCAAGAGTAAAAGAAAAACACAACTTGAACAACAACAACAAGAAAAACAAGTTTGTCAACATACACGGGCATGATATCATGAAGTCAGACTCGCTATCACATTCCATCACATACATTGACAATATTTGTATTACAACACACATATAAATAGACAGAATCAAGACCCCGTTGTTATTAACTCTATTGTGACTGCACTTGCCACAGCTGATCTCTCCTGCTGGCCTAGGGCTGCCACAGTGAAATCACTGAGAACCGGATGCAAGTGAACTTATCCATCGAGTTTAGACAAAGAAACTTGCAAAACGTAGCTGAAGCGTTCAACGGAAGTTCCCTCCACAAGGGAAGCAACTACCAACTACTAAATCATTAGCATAACAAAAGTGGAGGGAGTTATATACCGTAGACCGTCTGTAAATATGATCGAAGTAGCCCGTCCTCAGTAAGAGCTCAGCTGTTACTTCAATTGGAGTAACCCGTCGTCAAAGAGTTAGAAAAAGGTAAATATGGCAGGCATTTTGTTTTGAAAGTGGGCAGATTCCAATTCATTTTTTGCGTTATATTCCTTTGGGTGATATTTTATAGCGAGGTCTTTTGGGTGGTATTTCGTAGCAAAGTACCTTTTAAAGAGGTTACGTTTGGTACAGACTTTTTAAACTTGCATTTATAAGTGTACAATATCGGATCTTCGCACACCTTTTCGTCATTAACCTGGGTGTTGTTTTTAACGTGGTGTTAGCCCTGATATGGCTGTAGTAGTCGGCTGGGCAATAAGCAACATGAACCTGAACCTGAATCTTTTCATCAACAAGTTTGTGTCTGCCTGTTCCTTGGTTTTACTGTTGCATCCCTGTCTGTCTCAATATAGCGATGAGGCTGTATTTCGTGAAGTCATAAGAACAAATAACTTTCCAAAAGCGCGCTATTTTAATGTATGTTAATGGTCTTTTCGTTACCCAGTCTCTGTTTCTGTGAGTCAGTCTTTGCCTCTCTGTGTGTGTCTGTCTATTTCTCTGTCTGTCTGTATGTATGTCTGTCTGTTGTATGTGTGCTTGTCTTTCTTCTTCTCTCTCACTGTCTCTGTCTGTCTCTCTCTCGCTCACTCGCTCTCTCTGTGTCTCGCTCTCTCTCTCTCAAACACACACACACACACACATACTCTCTCTCTCTGTCTGTCTGTCTCTCTCTCTCTCTCTCTCTCTCCCTCACTCTTTCGCTTGCGCTCTCTCTCTATCTCTCCGTACCTCTCTCTCTCTCTCTTTCACACACACACACACACACACACACACACGCACACGCACACGCACACACTCGCACACACACACACACACTCGCACACACACACACACACACACACACACACACACACACACACACACACACATCCCTTCTCTCTCTTTCTTTCTTTTACTCTCTCTGTGTACCTTTCTCTCTCTCACACTCTCTCTTTCTTTCTCTCTCTCTCCCCTTTGTCTCCTTCACTTTTTCACTTTCTTTCTTTGTTGCTTTGTTTTCTTTTTTTCTCTCTCTGTCTCTCTCCGTCTCTCTCTCTCTCTCTTTCTGTCTCTGTTTCTCTCTCTCTCTGTCTGTCTCTCTCTCTGTGTCTCTCTCTCTCTCCCTCTCTCTCTCTTTGTTTTTCCTTTTCTACCTCACTCTTGTTCTATGTCCCTTCTTATCTTTCTCTCTCTCTCCCCCCTTTTCCCTTCCTTCATCTGTGCAGGTATATGTTTGTGTGTATGCTTTGGCGGGGTGCTGGGGTGGGGGTTGGAGGTGTGTGTGTGTGTGTGTGTGGGGTGTGTGCGTGTGTGTGTGTTGTGGTGTGTGTGTATGTGTGTGTGTGTGTGTGTGCATGTGTGTGTATGTGTGTGTGTGTTATGTGTGTGTGTGTGTGTGTGTTATGTGTGTGTGAGCGAGCGCGCGTGCGAGTGCGTCTATATATATACTACACGTCATTATTGAAGGGCCAGGAACGTTTTTGAGTCAATTTTTGAAAGGAGAAATAACCTATTTTCTCTTACTCTTTTCTCCAATTCGTTGCCGTAACTGAATGGATAAGAGCTCAGACAACATTGCAGTTTCCTTTTGGCACGTGTTTGGGGATTTGCCGATTTGCAATGGGCGGCCCAAGGAAGACAATTTCCACACGAAATTGTCGAATCTTCAGCAGGGTCTCTCTGACGACGCAGGCAAGGTAGCGACAAAATTCGCTTTGCACGTGCAAGGCAAGCCCTTTTTGAACACTACTCCAGCCAAAGTTGCCCGCAGACGAGGATAAAAAGGACCCGTTCTTGGTTCGTTTTAACCATGCTTGCCCACCATCATCAACTCCCATTCTATAAAACACCACTTCTATGCTGATGACACCCAACTTCAAGACAGTGACTCACCTGATAATATACAGCGCCTGTTGACTCGCACCACTGAGTGTTACTCGGACATTAAGAACTGGATGACACACAATAGACTTCAGCTTAATGACGACAAAACAGAAGCTATCCTCATTGGCACCCGTCAGAAACTTTCTCAGCTGCCTCCTCTTTCTCTCCCATTATGTAACACATCAGTCCCAATTTCTGATTCAGCTAAAAACCTTGGTGTCTGCATTGACTCTACCCTCTCCATGAACAACTTTGTTACTCAAACTGCCAGATCCTGCTACTATCATCTCCATCGTATAAGGCTGATCAGGAAGTATCTCTCTGTCGAAACAACTGCAAAACTCGTTCTCTCCTTCATAATGTCTCGCATTGACTATTGCAATTCACTCCTGTCTGGTCTTCCTGCCTCCACCATTCACATCCTACAGCGCATTCAAAACAATGCTGTACGCCTTGTACTCAAAAAGAAAAAAGCTGACCACATATCTCCTCTCCTGGCACAACTTCACTGGCTCCCTGTATCAAAGCGCATACAGTACAAACTAGACACCATGTGCTACAAAAGCCTCAATAACGCAGCCCCCGATTACCTGTCAAGCCTACTTGAGATCTATCTTCCCTCGCGTACCCTCCGCTCTGCCTCCGATCCTCTGACTTTTCGCTTTCCATGCACTAAGCTCAATACCTATGGTCCACGAGCCTTCTCTGTTTCTGGTCCACTCTCCTGGAACAAACTTCCTCTCTCAGTCCGTCAGCAACCTACTTTTGTCTCCTTCAAGTCCGCTCTCAAAACTCACTTTTTCTCCTCCGCATAAAATCCTAACCTCACTCAACCCCCCCCCCCCCTCTGCAGCCTGTCTCCGCTCGGAGGGAATCACATGGTTATAATATATAATTGTATATGCTATGCTCTCTATAATTTTCCATTGGTTTTATTCTTGCTTTTATTGCTTTTATTCTTTCTCCCCATTTATAGCCATGCGTGTGTGTGTGTGTGTGTGTGTGTGTGTGTGCGCGTGCGTGTGTGTGCGTGCTTGCGTGTGTGTCTGCTTCAGCGCTTAGATTTGATTTTATCAAGATTTTGCGCTATATAAATATTGTAATTATTATTATTATTATTATTATTATTATATATGACGGATGAGCAGCGGGGGAGAGCCCTCGCTCTGCTTGATGAAGGCCTAGCGCAGCGGGAAGTTGCTAGACGACTTGAAGTGTCGCATTCCACAATCCAGAGACTGCTGGAGCGCTTCAATGAGACTGGAGCAGTCCAGGAAAGGCGTCACACGGGTCGACCCAGAGTAACGACAAGACAGCAAGACCGCTACCTTGCCCTCTCCGTCCTGAGGGAAAGGGCATCCACTGCGGTGACCTTGAGGGGTCAGCTGAGGGACGCAACAGGTGCTAACATCAGCTGCAGCACGGTGAGAAGACGGCTACATGAGGCAAACTTGAGGTCACGGAGACCGGCCGTCCGACCCGTGCTGTCACCGGTCAACAGAGTGCGCCGCATGACCTGGGCCAGGGAGCACGTGACCTGGACAAGGCAACAGTGGGCCCGGGTCTTGTTTTCGGATGAGTCCAGGTTCACCCTGACCTTTAACGATGGCCGGGCTCGGGTGTGGCGACGTCAAGGGGAGAGGTTCGCTGACGCCACTGTCCAAGAGCATAACCGGTACGGCGGCGGGTCGGTGATGGTGTGGGGTGGCATGAGCCGTGGTACCCGGACCCCCCTGCTCCCCATTGACGGCATCCTGAACGGGGTCCGGTACCGGGACGAGGTTCTGGCGGCCGTGGCACTGCCTGCACTTGTGGACCTTGGTCAAGGCGCCATCTTCCAGGACGACAATGCACCTGCGCATCGAGCACGCCTTGTGACCGACTTCCTGGAGCAGCATGAAGTCGTCCGTATGGCCTGGCCAGCGTGCTCACCTGACCTGAACCCAATTGAACACCTCTGGGATGTGCTCGGGAGGCGCATCAGGGACAACCACCCCCCACCGGGCACCCTGGCCAGGCTGGTCGACATCCTTCAGATCGAGTGGGCGGCCATCCCTCAGGACACACTCCGTACCCTTGTGGGGTCGATGCATCGGCGCTGTGAAGCATGCATCCAGGCTCGGGGCGGACACACGCGATATTGAAAACAGATTGGCCAAATCTGACACTTTCTGTTTTTTGAAAAGGGGGGGATGTTCCTTTAAATGCATGTGCTGTTCACTAATGGGTCATTGTGCTAATTTCTTTTTCAAAAACAGGTGTGGAAATGATGAAATAAAACATAGAATCAATTCTAAACATTGTCAATTATTTCAACTTAAAATTAGAGAGGAAGGAAGAAGTGGCCCTTAAATTATGATTAGGAGTATATATATATATGTGTGCCGGTATAGAGAACTCAGAAATCAAAATATTCGACATTAGAACAACAAGAAAAGTGTTTTGTTTACTCGCACAACAGGTTGTTGTTGACACTATCACAGATCTCGTGTGTGTGTGCGATATTGAATGTATGCGAATGTGTGAGTGCGTGTGTGTATGTGTGTGTGTGCGCGCTGGCGCGCGCGCGCACGCGCGTGTGTGTGTATGTATGTGTGTCTCCCTGTGTGTGTGTCCCCGTGCGTGCGTGTGCGTGAGACAGAGACATGGAGACAGACATATACAAGCATAGACAGACAGACAGACAGAGAGAAAGAGACAGATAGATAGACAGACAGACAGACAGAGTATGATCATAAGAGTGTAGTTTCCTGGTTCATCATTAAGGATTCCATGGTTTGATATTTAAGCATATTGTTTTGAATACGCTGTGGGCGATTTTCTGTTTGCATATTAATTTTATACGAGTGTCTGAGTGTTTTGCCTGTTTATATGTTTGTGTGTCTCTTTGTATATCTGTACGTGTGTGTGTTTGTCTTTTTGTCATTATGTTGGTCTGTTTTCGTTTATGTTGTGTGTGTGTGTGTGTGTGTGTGTGTGTGTGTGTGTGTGTGTGTGTGTGTGTGTGTGTGTGTGTGTGTGTTGTGTGTACATCTTTGTATATCTCTACCTGTATACGTTTGTCTCTTTGTCAATATGTTGATCTATGTCAGTGTATGTGTTTGTGTCTCTCCTTGTCTATCTCTACGTGTATATGTTTGTTTCTTTGTCAGTTTGTTGGTCAATGTGTGTTTGTATGCATCATTGCAGATCTGTACATGTATGTGTTTTGTCTCTTTGTCAATATGTTTGTCTGTGTCTGTTTGTGTGTTTGTGTGTCTCTTTGTCTATCTCTACGTGTCTATGTTTGTCTCTTTGTCGGTCTGTTGGTCTATGTCTGTTTATGTGTTTGTGTGCCTCTATGTCTATCTGCGTGTATGTGTGTGTGTGTGTGTGTGTGTGTGTGTGTGTGTGTGTGTGTGTGTGTGTGTGTGTGTGTGTTGTGTGTTGTTTGTGTGTGTGTGTATTTGTCAGTCTGTTGATCCATGTCTGTTTGTGTTTTTGCGTATCTCCATGTCTATCTCTATGTGTATGCGTTTGTCTCTTTGTCCGTCTGTTGGTCTGTGTCTGTTTATGTGTGTGTATGTGTGTGTGTGTGTATGTGTGTGTGTGTGTATGTGCGTGCGTATGTGTGTGTGTGTATGTATGTATGTGTGTGTGTGTGTGCGTATGTGTGTGTATGTATGTGTGTGTATGTGTATGTATGTATGTGTGTGTGTGCGTATGTGTGTGTATGTGTGTGCGTATGTGTGTGTGTGTGTGTGCATGTATGCATGTATGTATGTGTGTGTGTGTGTGTGTGTGTGTGTCTGTGTCTGTGCGTGTTTGTATATCTCTGTCTATCAGTCTGTAGATCCATGTCTGATCCTTTTCATCTGTTTCAATGTGGCAGTGAGACTGTAGTCATTTGTCTGATCAGGAAGGTGGCAGGGGCATTAATGCATGTTGATCACTTACTCTCTCTATATCCTCTTTGCTCTAAGTGCGCCATAAAGTGCCAACAAATCTCCTCCTGCCACAAGGGCCTTGAGCGATCAAAGACTGTCCTTTCCATGTCTTCTGCGTCTCCTCCATCCCCTGCTGAGTTGTGAGTTGCTAGTGCTTGTGTCGAGGAAAACTTGTTGAGGTCATCCTTAAAAAACACCAGCTATCTGTTTCTCTCACTTTCTCTCTTTCCATCTCTCCCCCTCGTGATTTGCTCTATCTGTCTCTCTGTCTGTCTGTCTCTCTCTCTCTCTCATTCACTCTCTCTCTCTCTCTCTTCTCTCTCTCTCTCCATCTATCTCTTTCTCTGTTTCTCTCACTTTCTCTTTTCTGTCTCTCCCCATCCTGTCTTTCTCTCTCTCTGTCTCCTGTCTCTCTCTGTTTCACTTTCTCTCTTTCTGTTTCTCCCCCTCATGTCTCTCTCTCTCCCTGTCTCTATGTATCTATCTATCTATCTATGTATCTATGTATCTATCTATGTATCTATGTATCTATCTATGTATCTATCTATCTATGTATCTATCTATGTATCTATCTATGTATCTATCTATCTATCTATCTATCTATCTATCTATCGTTTTCTCTCTTTCTGTCTCTCCCCCTCGTGTCTCTCTGTCTCTGTCTCTCTCTGTCTCTTTCTCTCTCTGTCTCTGTCTCTCTCTGTCTCTGTCTCTCTCTCTCTCTGTTTATCTCACTTTCTTCCCCCAACCCCCTTCAGCCCTTTTTCCGTGATAAAGCAGACTTGGGTGTCTGGTTTTTATCTGTCCGGAAAACGTGGCTCAGCCCTCTCCGCCTCCTGTTTTTCATCTCTTTGACAATGATGCTGATGTCAGTTCGTCTGGCCATCCCTTTGTGGAAACGTTTGCAAAACATGCTGTAAAGACACGTTCATGATGTTTCCTCTTTTCTGCGTGTTTTTGAATGTCTGTCTGTGTGTCTGTCTGTCTGTCTGTCTGTCTGCCTGTGTCTGTCCGTCTGTGTCTATCTGTCATGTCTGTCTGTCTATCTGTCTGTTTCTCTCTCTCTCTCTCTGTTTCTCTGTTTCTCACTCACTCATTCACTAACTCACTCACTCACTCCTCTCTTTCTCCCTCTGTCTCTCTCTCTTTCTCTCTCTCTCTCATTCTATCTGTTTGTCTGTCTCTCTGTCTGTCTGTCTGTCTGTTTCTCTCATTTTCTGTCTCTACCCCTCATCCCTGTCTCTCTTTCTCTCATTTTCTCTTTCTTTGTCTCTCTCCCTCCTCTCTCTCTCTCTTTCTCTCTCTCTCTCTCTTTCTTTCTCTCTCTCTCTCACTCGCTCTCTTTCTTTCTCTCTCTGTCTCTGACTGTCTGTCTCTCTCTCTCACTCTCTCTGTTTCTCTGACCTTATTTGTTCTGTATTGCTTCTTTTACTGTCTTGGTTTTCTCCATACTTCCATGTTAGTAATTCATGATATTCATTGTTGTTGTTAGGGTTGATGCTACGTTAGTTATTTATTATATACATTGTTGTTGTTGTTAGGGTTGATTCTACGTTAGTAATTTATGATATACATTGTTGTTGTTAGGGTTAATTCTACGTTAGTAATTTATGATATACATTGTTGTTGTTAGGGTTAATTCTACGTTAGTAATTTATGATATACGTTCTCGTTGTTGTTAGTGTTGATTCTATGTTAGTAACTTATGATATACATTGTTGTTAGAGTTGATTCTACGTTAGTAATTTATGATATACATTGTTGTTGTTAGTGTTGATTCTACGTTAGAAATTTATGATATACATTGTTGTTGTTAGTGTTTGATATCTACATTAGTAATTTATGATATACATTGTTGTTATTAGTGTTGATTCTACGTTAATAATTTATGATATACATTGTTGTTGTTAGGGTTGATTCTACGTTAGTAATTTATGATATACATTGTTGTTAGGGTTGATTGTACGCTAGCAATTTATGATATACATTTTTGTTGTTAGTGTTGATTCTACATTAGTAATTTATGATGTACATTGTTTGTTGTTGTTTGGGTTGTTTCTATGCTAGTAATTTATGATATACATTGTTGTTGTTAGGGTTGATTCTACGTTAGTAAGTTAGGGTTGATTCTACGTTAGTAATTTATGATATACATTGTTGTTGTTGTTAGGGTTCATTCTACGTTGGTAATTTATGATATACGTTGTTGTTAGGGTTGATTCTACGTTAGTAATTTATGATATACATTGTTGTTGTTGTTAGTGTTGATTGTACGTTAGTAATTTATGATATACATTGTTGTTGTCAGGGTTTATTCTTCATGCGTAATTTATGATATAGTTTGTTGTTGTTAGTGTTGATTCTACGTTAGTAATTTATGATATACATTGTTGTTGTTAGGGGGTTGACATTTTCTTGCTTTACCTTCCTCTCATTCCTTTGTCATGCAGAGTATCAATTGACATAAATAATGTAAGAATATGCCAGACCAGTTAATGAATGAATTGTTGATATGGTCTGTCTGTTCTGTTTTCTTGTTTGTTTTCTCTATGCATGTACTGGCGTATGTACTTAGGAAAAGACAAGCAACATTTATAGGACATTATATGAGGGAAGAGGAATTAGAGCACCTGGTCACAACAGGAAAGCTGGAGGGAAAGACAACACCAGGTAGACCCAGGAAGAAAACATTGGACGGACTTGCAGGGTGGCTGAGGACAGAGAGGATGGGAGATGTACTTACAGCGACAAGGTATAGATTCATATGGAGGGCCATGATCGCCAACGCCATGCTGCAGGGCACATGATAACGATGCTCATGATGTACTTGTGTATATGTCTAGTCATTATTTCTTAGTTTGTTTATTTATTATTAATTGTTTATTTTATTTCTTCATTTCAATGATGTGGTTAGATTTCTTTTTATTTCTGTTTACGCCTAGACTGATTCTTTTATAGTGTTTTCACTTCGCTTCTTTAGTTTTTTCCTCATCGGTTGTGTGTGTGTGTGTGTGTGTGTGTGTGTGTGGTGTGTGTGTGTGTGTGTGTGTGTGTGTGTGTGTGTGTGTGTGTGTGTGCGTGTGTGTGTGTGTGTTTGTGTTTGAGTGTGTGTTTTGTGGTGTGTGCGTGTTTCCTGACTTATCTTTATTCATTTTGATGTTAGTTTTTTGGAAGGATGGTTGGTTTGATTTTTATTTGTTTGTGTGTGTGTGTGTATACTGTCTCGCTATCTTTCAGTTTTGTTGTTGTTGTTGTTGTTTTTGGAAGGTGTTGATTTTGTTTTCTTGTTGTTTCGTTCTTTGATATAGAGAGACAAAGTGAGAGAGAGAAAGACATGTTTCTCTCTGTGTGTGTATGTATGTGTGTGTGTGTTTGTTTGTTTGTTTGTTTGTGTGTGTGATTGTGTGTGCGCACGCACATACGTAATTTAAAGTATCAATATGTATATATGTATACATAAATATACACATGTGTGTGTATGTATGTTTGTGGTGTGTATATATATATGTGTGTGTATATGTGTGTGTATGTGTGTGTGTGTGTGTGTGCGTGCGTGCACGCGCTCTGTAAGTTACATATTGTTCTTTTGTCAAAAGTACTCATTCTTACATGTATGATTTAGTATCATTGTCTGCTACCCAGATATTTGTTAATATCTGTTTATTACAAATCAAAAAGAAATAATTAAGAAAAACTTTGAAAGCAAACTTTCCTGGACATAATTCCATTGCTCTAATCACTTCCCTACGCTGCTTGTTTTTTTTGTTTTTTTGTTTTTTTGTTTTTTTCTTTTTTTTTCATTTCTATACTGGATAATTACAAGAACTTTTCAACCTGAAATGGTCATGATCACCTGGTTTTTCTATTCTGGTGAGGACAAAAACAAACAAAAAGACGAGAAGACATGCAGGATGGGCGTGCAATGATCTCAGGTGATGAAGAAATGTGAACATCATCATTATCGTTCATGTGTCTTGGTGCTAGGCAGGCTGTCCTTTGGAAGATAATGCTGTAGTTCCAGGGGTCATTAAGGGAAAGGCTGACATTTCCATGTCTGTTGTTTGTTGTTTTTAACACATTAACGGTGATTCGTTCTCTGTCTGTCTGTCTGTTTGTCTGTCTCTTTGTCTCTGTCTGTCTGTCTGTCTCTTTCTCTTCTCTCTCTCCTTTCTGTCCTTGTCTCTGTTTTTTGTCTCTTCCTATATCTGTTCTGTCTGTCGCTTGTCTCTTTCTCTCTTTCCTCTCTTTCTCTTCTGTCTGTCTCTCTGTCCTGTCTTTTCTCTTCTGTCTGTCTTCATCTCTTCTGTCTGTCTGTCTGTCTCTCTGTTTCTGTCTCTGTTGTCCTGTCTCTGTCTCTTCCTGTATCTGTGTCTGTCCTGCTCTCTCTCTCTCTCTCTGTTTGTCAGCTGTCTGTCATCTCTGTCCTGTTGTCTGTCTCATCTTCTCTCTCTCTTCCATTTGTGCAAATGTGTCTTATTGTCTGTGTGTGTGTCGTGTGTTGTGTGTGATTGAGTGAAGAGGTGTGTTGTGTGTGTGTTGTGTGTGTGCGTGATGTGTGTGTAGTGCGCGTGCGTGTGTGATGTGTGTGTTTGTGTGTACGTGTTTGTGTGTGTATGTGTACTAGTATATATATGTGTTTGTGTGCATGTGTGTGTGTTCTGTAAGTTATACGTTGATAATTTGTCAAAAATACTATTTCCTACATGCATGATTTGGTATCATTTTATGCTACAAAAATGTTTGTTGACATTTGTGTATTGTATAGCAAAAGAAAAAAAAAAAGAATAATTAAGAAAGAGTATGACAAAGCTTTCCTGACATCATTCCATAACTCTAATCACTTCCGCACGTCGCTTGTTTTCTTTTCTTTTTTTTTTTTCTTTTTCTTTTCATTTTTAAACTGAATAATAGTGAAAACTGTTCACCCTGGAATGTTCATGATTACCTGGTTATTCTACTCTGGTGAGGCCAAAAAACAACAACAAGACGAGAAGACATGCAGGATGGGCGTGCAATGATCTCAGGTGATGAAGAAATGTGAACATCATCATTATCGTTCATGTGTCTTGGTGCTAGGCAGGCTGTCCTTTGGAAGATAATGCTTCCAGGGGTCATTAAGGGAAAGGCTGACAATTCCATGTCTGTTGTTTGTTGTTTTTAACACATTAATAGTGATTCGTTCTCTCTCTGTCTGTCTGTTTGTCTCTCTGTCTGTCTGTCTGTCTGTCTCTGTCTTTGTCTCTGTCTCCGTCTATCTGCCTCTGTCTTTGTCTCTCTCTCTCTCTCTCTCTCTCTCTCTCTCTCTCTTTCTGTCTCTCTCTCTCTCTGTCATATGTTTTTTCTGTCTCTCTGTGTCTCTGTGTCTATCTGTCTGTATGTTTGTATGTCTGTATGTCTCTGTCTCTGTTCTCTCTCTCTCTCTCTCTCCCCTCTCTCTTTCTCTCTTTTCTCTCTCTCTCCCACTTTGTGAAAGTGAATATGTGGACGCGTGTGTGTGCCAATGTGTTTATATATGTGTGTGTGTGTATGTGTGTGCGTGTGTGTGTGTTGTGTATGTATGTGCTGTGTGTGTGTGGTGTGATGTGTGGTGTGTGTTGTTGTGTCCGTGTATGTGTGCGTGTGTGTGTGTGTGAGGTGTGTGTGAGTACGTGTGGGTGCGTGTGTATGTGTGTGTGTGCGTGCGTTGTACGTATGCTCTGTAAGTTATATGTTGTTAATTGGTCAACAGTTCTGTTTCCTCCATGTATGATTTGGTATCATTTTCAGCTACCCAGATATTTTTTAATATCTGTTGATTACAAAGCAGAAAGGAAATAATTAAGAAAAACTTTGAAAGCAAACTTTCCTGGACATTATTCCATTGCTCTAATCACTTCCCCACGTTGCTTGTTTTTTGTTTTGTTTTGTTTCGTTTTTTTGGATTTTTTTTTTCATTTCTATACTGGATAATTACAAGAACTTTTCAACCTGGAATGTTCATGTTTACCTGGTTATTCTATTCTGGTGAGGCCAAAAACAAACAAAAAGATGAGAAGACATGCAGGATGGGCGTGCAATGATCTCAGGTGATGAAGAAATGTGAACATCATCATTATCGTTCATGTGTCTTGGTGCTAGGCAGGCTGTCCTTTGGAAGATAATGCTGTAGTTCCAGGGGTCATTAAGGGAAAGGCTGACATTTCCATGTCTGTTGTTTGTTGTTTTTAACTCATTAAGGGTGATTCGTTCTCTCTCTGTCTGTCTGTCTGTCTCTTCTGTCTCGTCTCTTCTGTCTCTGTCTGTCTGCCTCTCTCTCTCTTCCTCCCACCCTCCCTCCCTCTCTCTCTCTTTCTCTCTCTCTCTCTGTCTCTGTCTCTCTCGTATCTCTCTGTCACTCTCTGTCTCTGTTTCTATGATTCTGTCTCTGTCTGTCTCTCTGCCCCCCCCCCCTCTCTCTCTCTCCCTTCCTCTCTCTGTCTCTGTCTGTCTGTCTGCCTCTCTCACTCTCCTTCCTCACCTCAATCTCTCCCTCTCCCTCCCTACCTCAATCTCTTTGTCTCTCTGTCTCTGTCTCTGTCTCTGTCTCTGTCTCTCTCTCTCTCTCTCTCTCTCTCTCTCCCACTTTCTGAAAGTGTATGTGGGCGAGTGGGTGTGTCCATGTGTTTATGTATATGTGTATGTGCACGGGCGCGCGTAGATGCGTGTGTGTGTGTGTGCGTTTGCACTGTAAGTTATATGTTGTTAATTGGTCAACAGTTCTATTTCCTACATGTATGATTGGTATCATTTTCTGCTACCGAGATGTTTGTTAATATTTGTTTATTACAACGCAAAACAAAAAAGAAACAATTAAGAAAAACTTTGAAAGCAAACTTTCCTGGTCATTATTCCATTGCTCTAATCACTTCCCTACGCTGCTTGTTTTTTTTTCATTTTTTTTTCATTTCTATACTGGATAATTACAAGAACTTTTCAACCTGAAATGGTCATGATCACCTGGTTATTCTATTCTGGTGAGGCCAAAAACAAACAAAAAGATGAGAAGACATGCAGGATGGGCGTGCAATGATCTCAGGTGATGAAGAAATGTGAACATCATCATTATCGTTCATGTGTCTTGGTGCTAGGCAGGCTGTCCTTTGGAAGATAATGCTGTAGTTCCAGGTGTCATTAAGGGAAAGGCTGACATTTCCATGTCTGTTGTTTGTTGTTTTTAACACATTAACGGTGATTCGTTCTCGCTCTGTGTCTGTCTCTGACTGTCTGTCTGTCTCTTCTCTCTCTCTCTCTCTCTCTCTCTCTCTCTCTCTCTCTTTCTGTCCCTGTCTTTGTATCTGTCTCTGTCTCTTCCTGTATCTGTGTCTATCTGTCGCTTGCTCTCTCTCTCTCTTTCTCTCTCTGTCAGTTTGTCAGTCTGTCTGTCTGTCCTCTGTCTGTCTGTCTTCTCTCTCTCTCTCTTCTCTCTCTCCCACTTTCTGCAAGTGAGAGAGAGAGAGTGTGTGTGTGTGTGTGAGTGTGAGTGATAATATATATATATATAGAGAGAGAGAGAGTGTGCGTGTGTACGTGTGTGATTGAGTGTGTGTGTGTGCGCGCGCACGCGTGTGTGGTGTGTGTGTATTGTGTATGTTTGTGTATATATATATATATATTATATATATGTGTGTGTGAGTAAGTGTGTGTGTGTGCGCGCATGTGTGTGTGGTGTGTGTGTATTGTGTGTACTTGTTTGTGTGTGTGCATATATATATATATGTGTGTTGTGTTTGTGTGCATGTGTTTGTGTGTTTCTGTAAGTTATACGTTGTTAATTTGTCAACAATACTATTTCCTACATGTATGATTTGGTATCATTTTATTGCTACAAAAATGTGTTGACATTTGTGTATTGTATAGCAAAACAAACATAAAAAAAAAAGAAATAATAAAGAAAGATTATGAGAAAAGCTTTCCTGATCATCATTCCATAACTCTAATCACTTCCGCACGTCGCTTGTTTTCTTTCTCTTTTCTTTTTTTTTTCTTTTTCTTTTCATTTTTAAACTGAATAAATAGTGAAACTGTTCACCCTGGAATAATCATGATTACCTGGTTATTCTATTTTGGTGAGGCCAAAAAGATGAGAAGACATGCAGGAGGGGCGTGCAATGATCTCGGGTGATGAAGAAATGTGAACATCATCATTATGTTCATGTTCTGGTGTAGGCAGCTGTCCTTTGAAGATATGTGTATCCGGTCATTAGGGAAGGCTGACATCATGTCTGTGTTTGTTGTTTTTAACACATTAACGTGTCGTTCTCGCTGTGTCTCTGTCTTTGTCTCTCTGTCTCTTTCTTGTCTCTGTTTTGTTCTGTTTCTGTCTATCTGCTCTCTTGTCTCTGTCTCTCTCTCTTTCCTCTCTGTCTTATTTTTTCTGTCTCTCTGTGTCTATCTGTCTGTATGTTGTATGTCTCTGTCTCTGTCTCTCTTTCTCCTCTCTCTCTCTCCCTTCTCCCCTCTCTTTTCTCTTTCTCTCCCATTTGTAAGTGTATGTGAGCTGTGTGTGCAATGTGTTTTATATGTTGTGTGTGTGTATGTGTGTGTTGGTGTGTGTATGTGTGTGTGTGTGTTGTATTATGTGTGTGGTGTGTGTGTGTTGTGTTGTGTGTGGTGTGTGTGGTGTTGTGTGTTGCGTGTGTGTGTGGTTCGTGTGGGGGGTGTGTATTGTGTGGTGGTTACGTGTGCTCTATAAGTATATTTTTAATTGGTCAACAGTTCTAATCCTTCCACGTTGCTGTTTTTTTGTTTTTGTTTTTGTTTGTTTTTCATTCTATACTGAATAATTCAAAACTTTTCAACCTAAATGGTCATGATACTGGTTAATCTATTCTGGTGAGGTCAAAAACAAACAAAAAGATGAAAGACTGCAGGAGGGGCGTGCAATGTCTCAGGTGATGAAGAAATGTGAACACTCATTATCGTTCATGTGTCTTGGTGCTAGGCAGGCTGTCCTTTGGAAGATAATGCTGTAGTTCCAGGGGTCATTAAGGGAAAGGCTGACATTTCCATGTCTGTTGTTTGTTGTTTTTAACACATTAACGATACTTTCCTGTGTCTCTTTCTGTCCTTCTCTCTTCTCTGTCTCTGTCTTGTCTCTGTCTTCTTCTGCTCTTCTGTCTCTGCTCTGTCTTTCTCTCTCTGTCTTATGTTTGTTTCTGTTTCTGTCTGTTGTTCTGTGTCTCTGCTGTCCTCTCTCTTTATCTGTCCGCTTTACTGTGGTGTTGTCCTTGCCTGTTTTTATACTTGCTCTGTGTGTGTGTTTTTTGTTTTGTTGGTTTGTCTGTCTGTTTGTCTGTCTTCTCTGTTCTGTCTCTACTCTTTCTCTGTGCCTGTGTCTTTCTGTCTTGTCATGTCTCTGTCTTTTCTGTGTCTGTGTCTTTTTTGTTTTCTGTCTATTGTCCGTTTGTGTTTGTTGTCTTGTTGTTTTTTCTCTTCTGTTTTTCTTTCTGTAAAGTCTATGTGTCTGTTTTTATCTGTCTAGTGTCTGCTGGCTATCTGTTTGTGATGTAGCTGTTGAACTCATCATTATCGTTCTCGTGTCTTGGTTGCTCGCTGTCTCTTTGGTATGCTTTTTGTCCGTCTTGATCTGCTCTGCTTTCATGTCTGTGTTGTGTTGTCTTTACCATTCGTATCGTTCTCTCTCACTTCTCTGTCTCTGTCTGTGCTCTTCTGTTCTTTGTGCGATGCTGTCTTGTCTGTTTGTGTTTTTGTTGTTGTGTCGTTGTGTTGTTTTTTGTAGTGTGATAGTGTGATGTAGAAGAACTATTTGGGTTGTGTGTGTGTGTGTGTGTGCGTGTGATCTGTTGTCTTGTAGTTTTGTCTTTGTGCTTTCTGTGTGTGTGTGTGTTTTCTTGTTTGTCTATGTCCATTGGTTTTCTATGGTTGTTCTTTTTTTTCTAGGGTCACTGTCTTCTTGCAGGCTAATCTATCGTGCTTCTATGTATCTCCTATGTTTTCTGTCTATGTTCTGTGTATCATGTACCTATTTATCGATGTATCTATCTACCCAATATCTTGGATGTATGTACTTGTATGCATCTATCTATGTATTATTCTATTATGTATCTCTATGTATGCATCTATCTTTGTGCATCTTCTATGCTTTATCTATGTATGTATGTATCTATCTATCCATCTGTGTCTATATATTTTTACCTATCTATCTATCTTCTCTCTTTTCTGTCTTCTCATTCTATATATCGTCTGTCTGTCTGTCTGTCTGTCTGTCTCTATCTATTATCTATCATCTATCCATCTATCTATCATCTACTGTCTATGAGATTAATGAAAGAATAATATTATATATGTTGTTAGTGATATAGTAACAAACCAATAATTAGTGATGAATGAATAGAAATTATTAGTATATATCATGAGTGTAATATACTTATGTGTCGTAGTTTATGTTTTGAGTGTGTGGCCTTTGTTCTCTACAATGTATCCTGTTCTTCTGTAGTGAAGTGGTTTGGTGGTGTTCGAAGCGGTGTTAGGTAAGGCAGACGTGTAATCCATTGGGATTTTATGGATTATACTACTTCTCTTTTCTAGGGTCACTGTCTTCTTGCAGGCATACATCTATCTGTGACTAAGTCTATGTATCTACCTATGTGTCTGTCCATGTATCTATGTATCTGTGTATCTATGTACCTATTTATCGATGTATCTATCTACCCATATATCTATGGATGTATGTATCTTTGTATGCATCTATCTATGTATGTATTTATGTATGTATGTATCTATGTATGCATCTATCTATATGTGCATCTATCTATGCATTTATCTATGTATGTATGTATCTATCTATCCATCTGTCTATATATTTATTTACCTATCTATCTATCTGTCTCTCTGTCTGTCTCTCTATCTATATATCGTCTGTCTGTCTGTCTGTCTGTCTGTCTCTATCTATCTATCTATCCATCTATCCATCTATCTATCTATCTACCTGTCTATCCATCTGTCATCTATCTATGTATATATGTATCTATCTATACATACATATATATATATATATTTATATATATATGTACACACACACACACACACACACATATATATATATATATATATATATATATATATATATATATATATATATATATATAAGTGTATATACATATATGAAAAATGTACGTAAGGATAATTAATGTTTTGGAGTGTTGAGAAAGCACATCCCTTTCTGTCTAACCGTCCATTAACTATGATGTATCTCCTTGTTTTCTTTCTGTAAGTGAAAGTAGGTTTTAGGGTGAGTGTCTGACGAAGCGGGATGTTGAGGTAAGGCAGAACGTGTCTGAGAATTCCGTTAGTTTCAGTTCAGCCAAAACTCTATAGAAAAAGAACATGAAAGTGCCGGTTCATTTAATATTAATACGAAATTCAATTTTCAGCACGAACTTTCCATGTGACACTGTATTTGATTCGCTATTTCCATTTCATACAGTGATAGAAATAAGAAATATTTTTACCTGCATTAATACACCAGAACTGGACATTTGTTGTCAGATTAACTAAGGATTTACTGACAACAAATTGAAAATGTTGAAAATGATAATAATCGTAGAGTACAGCCCTGTCACGCAGTCTCAATCCTGGATGGAACTCCATAGCATCATGATTATCATCCTCACCGACATCACCATCATTGCATTGTAAAAAAAAAAAAAAGACCGTGCCAGCTTCTGCGGCCATTAAGATGGCGTAGAAAATGAGACGAAAAAAGAAAGTGAGCACAACGGTAACCTCCCTAAGTACTATGATCCTAAATATTTTTTTTAAAAAGTTGAATATTGAACAGTAGTTTTCTCAGAGCTTTTCGTGTTCTTACAAAGGACGAAATTGCGCTCAAGGGGAATATATACTACAATCCGAGAACGATAGTCAACAAGCAAAGCCAGAACAAGATTGAGGCAGCCGAGATGTGGTTTCTAAGGAGAATGTTGAGAGTTCCATGGACAGCAAAGAAAACAAACGAGACAGTCTTGATGGAGGCAGACACAGGTAGATCATTCATAAGGAAGATTGGGAAAAGAGGCAACATTTACAAGCCATTTTATGAGGAAAGGGGAATTGGAGCACCTGGTCACAACGGGAAAGCTGGAGGGAAAGAGAGCACCAGGTAGACCCAGGGAGAAAATACTAGACGAACTTGCAGAGTGGCTGAAGACAAAGAGGGTGGAAGAGATGCTTGAGGCAACAAGAGATAGAGACAGATAGAAGTCCATGGTTGCCAACGTCATGTGGCAAGGCACCTGATGATGATGATGATGATGATGATGATGATGATGATGATGATGATGATGATGATGATGATGATGATGATGATGACCCGAGAACGAAATGCTAGTTGATGGTTGAAATATATTGTTTGTTATAAATTTTGTTTGTTTAAATAGGGTTTCGTTTTCTTTTTCTTGTATATGTTTATGGCACTCGGGACTTTTACCATCTTTAACGTTTAGCACTTGGGCCAAAAAGCTCTCAAACACAATATTAAAAAGATGGTTGGGGTAGGAGGCGAAAACTGGAGGATAATGAGAGAAGAGAGAGAGAGGACAGGAACAGGGCAGATCGAAAGGCATACATGCAGACACAGAGGAAAAGAGACAGGGCGTCTCTGTGTGTGTGTGTGTGTGTGTGTATGTGTGTGTGTGTGTGTGTGTGTGTGTGTGTGTGTGTGTGCGCGCGCGTATGTTTGTTTGTGTGTGTGCGTGCGTGCGTATGAGCGTGTGTGTGTCAGAGAGAGAGAGAGAGAAAGACAGACAGAGACAAAGAGAGAGAGAGACAGACAGACAGACAGAGACAAAGAGAGAGACAGACAGACAGACAGGTAGACATACAGACAGATCCCTTTATTCTTTTTCTTTCTTTTCTTGTTGTTGTTGTTGTTCTTCTTCTTCTTCTTCTTGTCTTCTTCTTTTTCTTCTTCTTCTTTTTCTTCTTCTTTTTCTTTTTTTTTTCTTTCTTTTTCTTCTTCTTCTTCTTCTCTCTTCTTCTTTCTTCTTCTTCTTCTTCTTCTCTTTCTTCTTCTCTTCTTTCTTCTTCTTCTTCTCTTCTCTTCTTCTTTCTTTTCTCTTCTCTTCTTCTTCTTCCTCTTCTTCTTCTTCTTCTTCTTTCTTCTTCTTCTTCTTCTTCTTCTTCTTTCTTCTTTCTTCTTCTTCTTCTTCTTCTTCTTCTTCTTCTTCTTCTTCTTCTTTTCTTCTTCTTCTTCTTCTTCTTCTTCTTCTTCTTCTTCTTCTTCTTCTTCTTCTTCTTTTCTCTTCTTCTTTTCTTCTTCTTCTTCTTCTTCTTCTTCTTCTTCTTCTTTCTTCTTCTTCTCTTTTCTTCTTCTTCTTCTTCTTCTTTCTTCTTCTTCTTCTTCTTCTTCTTTCTTCTTTTCTTCTTCTTTTCTTCTTCTTCTTCTTCTTCTTCTTCTTTTCTTCTCTTCTTCTTCTTCTTCTTCTTCTTCTTCTTCTTCTTTTCTTCTTCTTCTTTTCTTCTTCTCTCTTCTTCTTCTTCTTCTTCTTCTTCTTCTTCTTCTTCTTCTTCTTCTTCTTCTTCTTCTTCTTCTTCATTCTTCTTCTTCTTCTTCTTCTTCTTCTTCTGCTGCTCTTCTTATCCTTCTTTGTTTGCTTTTTCCTCTCTTCCTCTACCTCATCCTCTTCCTTTTCCTTCTCCTCCTCCTCTTTTTTCTTCTTATTCCTCATCCATTACTTTTTTTTATCTCTTTTCTTCTTTCTCTTTTTCTATCCAAATTCTCTTGTGTCTTTTAGCTTTTCTCTAGTCTTTGACTCTGTTTCTGTTTGTCTCTTACTCTCTCTCTCTCTTTTCTTCTCTCTCTCTCTCTCTCTTCTTCTCTCTCTCTCTCTTCTCTCCTCTCTCTCTCTCTCTCTTTTCTCTCTCTCTCTCTCCCACCTCTCTCTCTCTCTCTTACCCCTTCTGTTTTTGTCTCTTTCATCTCTCTTACATCACTGATTGATAGTGTACATCCTTGTATGGCTTTTTGATTTGGACAGGTATTAAATTATTGATGGCATGTTTAAAACATATTATCTTTACCTAATGACTTCTACTGTTGACTATAAAGTATATTGTCGATGTCATCATTCTCTCTCTCCCCCCCCCCCATCTCTCTCTCTTTCTGTCTGCCTCTCTGTCTCTTTTCTCTGTCTGTCTGTCTCTCTCT
>JAPXFY010000021.1:51992451-52004951 GCA_030674185.1 Monoplex corrugatus
GCATAGTGACATTGTGACATAGTGAGATAGTGACATTGTGAGATAGTGACATTGTGACATAGTGACATTGGGCTGGAGCAGAATATGAGGCTGGGAAAAAATTCCATGAACCAACCAACCTACCAACCAACCAACCAACTATCCAACCTACCAACCAACTACCACCTACCAACCAACTAATCAACCAATCAACCAACCAACCGACCAACCAACCAACCAACCGATCAATCACCAAGCAACCAACCACCCCATCAACCAACCAACCAACCAACCAATAAACCAACCGACCAATAAACCAACCAACCAACCAACCTACGTACGTACGTACCTACCTACCTACCTACCTGCCTATCTACCAACCAACCAACCAAACAACTAACCAATCAACCAACCAACCAACCAAATTACCAACCAACCAACCAATTACCATCTACCAACCAAACAACCAAAACCAAACTCTAACTTGGTAGAAACCATTGTTTTGTATCAATTATTTGCCTTTTTTTTACATTACTGAAGAAGATGTGTAAGTTCTGGAACAGTAACAAATAACAGGAAAAGGTGCCTGATAATACTAATATGCCGATATATGCATGTGTATGTGTATACATATACGCGCATGTCAAACGTATGTGTGAATATGTTATTTTATGTGTGTGTGTATGTAAATAGATGTACATATATATGTATATATATATATAAGCTACGCACAAAAAGTTAAGGATCACTTGCACAAAAATTCATAACTTTCAAAATAAGAAAGCCAATGCGTTGAAGTTTGGCAAACATTTAATTCCATGCTTTAGCGATAACGATACACAATTGCCTTCAATTTCGAGCAGTCGTTTGGTGTGTACATTTGATCAAAGTGGGTACGTATCGAAATTTGATTTCCCAAAGTCATTGAAATCACAATACAGGGCATTCTGATGCTCCCAAAAGTTCAGTAATGCGTGTAACCGCCATGGCTGTTCTGGCACTCGACGCAGCGAGTCCTCATCGAGTTGACCAGGTTGGTGAAGATCCTCTGAGGAAGCGCCTGCCACTCAGCCTGCAGCATCTGGTAGAGGTGTTGGGCATCCCTGGGAGGGGGGTGGTTGCTCCTCACTTTGCGATCCAGCTCATCCCAGAGGTTCTCAATCGGGTTGAGATCGGGACTGCATGCTGGCCACTCCATTCTGTTGATTCCAGACTGCTGCAGGAAGTCGTTGACCACCCTTGCCCTGTGGGGGCGAGCGTTGTCATCCTGGTAGACAGCCGTCGGTCCCATCTGCTGCAGTGTCGGCACAGCCAGCGGTCGAAGGATCTCATCCCGGTATCGGAGGCCAGTCAGGTTACCCTGTACATGATACAAGGGTGTTCTGTGGTGAAGGCTGAAGGCCCCCCAGACCATTAAAGAACCTCCACCAAAGGCCACCTTTTCTTGGACAGTGGTGTCAATAAAGCGTTGCCCTGGGCGCCTCCAGACCCTCAGTCGGCCGTCGTTGTGGTTCATGGTGAAGCGTGATTCATCACTGAACAGGACCTGGGACCATTGCTGACGTGTCCAACTAACGTGACGTCTGCAGAAGGCGCGGCGTGCTGCCCTATGGGCTGGAGTTAAGCGTGGCCGTACAGCTGGGCGACGAGAACGGAGGTTAAACCCATGAAGGCGGTTCCGTATGGTCTGCTGGCTGATGTTGATGTTAGTAGCCACCCTCAGCTGCCTTCGAATGATGCTGGAAGAGGCTGTTCTTGTCTGCAGGGCTTGTCGTTCAATGAGACGATCTTCACGTGGGTTTGTCTTCTTCGGTCGACCAGATCTGCGTCTTTCATAGACCCTCCCAGTGGCTGTGAAGCGTTGAATCAGTCTGACAATGACCGAGATGGACACCTGAAGTCGCCTGGCCACTTCTCGCTTGGGAACACCATCTTGGAACCATGCAACAGCTCGTCCCCTCTCAAACTCGCTCAATTTTCGTCATGGAGGCATTGTCAGATCAGGCCTACTACTGGTGGAATGTCTTCTTATAAAGTCAAGCAAGAGACAGCATCTCACACTGTCCTTGGCCCTGTTCTTTTCACTCTTTACACCTCCCCCCTGTCCACCATCACCAACTCCCATTCTATAAAACACCACTTCTATGCTGAAGACACCCAACTTCAAGACAGTGACTCACCTGATAATATACAGCGCCTGTTGACTCGCACCACTGAGTGTTACTCGGACATTAAGAACTGGATGACACATAATAGACTTCAGCTTAATGACGACAAAACAGAAGCTATCCTCATTGGCACCCGTCAGAAACTTTCTCAGCTGCCTCCTCTTTCTCTCCCATTATGTAACACATCAGTCCCAATTTCTGATTCAGCTAAAAACCTTGGTGTCTGCATTGACTCTCCCTCTCCATGAACAACTTTGTTTCTCAAACTGCCAGATCCTGCTACTATCATCTCCATCGTATAAAGCTGATCAGGAAGTATCTCTCTGTCGAAACAACTGCAAAACTCGTTCTCTCCTTCATAATGTCTCGCATTGACTATTGCAATTCACTCCTGTCTGGTCTTCCTGCCTCCACCATTCACATCCTACAGCGCATTCAAAACAATGCTGCACGCCTTGTACTCAAAAAGAAAAAAGCTGACCACATATCTCCTCTCCTGGCACAACTTCACTGGCTCCCTGTATCAAAGCGCATACAGTACAAACTAGACACCATGTGCTACAAAAGCCTCAATAACGCAGCCCCCGATTACCTGTCAAGCCTACTTGAGATCTATGTTCCCTCACGTACCCTCCGCTCTGCCTCTGATCCTCTGACTCTTCGCTTTCCACGCACTAAGCTCAATACCTATGGTCCACGAGCCTTCTCTGTTTCTGGTCCACTCTCCTGGAACAAACTTCCTCTCTCAGTCCGTCAGCAACCTACTTTTGTCTCCTTCAAGTCCGCTCTCAAAACTCACCTTTTCTCTCCTGCATAAAATCCTAACCTCACTCAACCCTCCCTCTGCAGCCTGTCTCCGCTCGGAGTGAATCACATGGTTATAATATATAATTGTATGCTATGCTCTCTATAATTTTCCATTGCTTTTATTCTTGCTTTTATTGCTTTTATTCTTTCTCCCCATTTATAGCCATGCGTGTGTGTGGGTGTGTGGGTGTGTGTGTGTGTGTGTGTGTGTGTGTGTGGTGTGTCTGTGTGTGTGCGTGCGTGTGTGTGCGAGCGTGCGTGCCTGCGTGTGTGTCTGCTTCAGCGCTTAGATTTGATTTTATCAAGATTTTGCGCTATATAAATATTGTAATTATTATTATTATTAAACAGCATTGCTTGCACGTGCATAATGGTTTTTCCATCTGGCTTGTGCAATGTGTTCAGGCAGAACGGTCCAAAACAAGGTCCTTTTTCGCAAGTTTCCGCTTTTCCGTTTGCGGCCAAGCTCAGTAGTAGAGAATCCCGTGCAATTTTCGCACTAACACAACATCGCCCACTTACAGCTGAACAAGAATTCATAACAATTTGGCTGGACTGAGAAATAAATAACAGTAGCGAACTGAGTTTATTACGCACCTGTTTTCTCATAGTGATCCTTATATATATATGTGTGTGTGTGTGTGTGTGTGTGTGTGTGTTTATATGTAGAAATCATATATGTATGAGTATGTTAGTGCATCCATATGTGCGAGTATGTAGGTGTGTATATGTGTCAATGTAGGTGTACATACTTGTATGTGTGTGTATGCGTATATATGTGTATGTACGAGTATGTATGTATACACATTGTCAGTGTGCATGTAAGAAACATGTACATGTGTCTTTGTATGCGCTATGCCTGTATACATATGTATGTATGTATGTATATATATATATATATATATATATATATGTATGCATATGTATGTATGTATGTATATATATATATATATATATATGTATATATGTATAACATATTTGTAACATCATACATGTCATCATTGCTGTTTATAATCTTTGTTATAAATTGATTGAAAAGACACAACCAAAAGCAAAACAAAAGAAACAAGAAGAAAAAATAAAACCAAAAATAAACCATCAGTAGCTATGCATTAATAAACGAGCCCCTAAATCAGAGTCAACGACTCTGTAACTAGTACAACAAATATGATCAAGAGGGGAAGAAAAATGCTTCAAAGGCATCATCTGATCAATACTGCCTTTGATATTGAATGCCATAAATCAACGCTGCCACTGATGCGGAAATCATGGTCGACACTAATGTGGATGTCTACAGTATTAATCATCGTGTTCAATGGCATCCTTGTCGTGATTCCATTTGTTATCAGACATTTTTTCCTGCTTACTGCCACAAAACGAAATTCTAGCACTTTATCAAAAGAAAGCACATTTTCAAATCATCATTGAATCAATCAATCATACACGGAGCCATTCAATCATTCAAGCAAGCAATCCATAAACCTATCTATCTGCCATACAATCAATCACCAAGTAACCAATCTATCAATCACTTTATCACTCAATCATTCATTCAATCTCTACGTCAAACAAGCAATCAATGAAGAAAACAATACAATACAATATTTTATTTATATAGCGCAAAATCTTGATAAAATCAAATCTAAGCGCTAAAACAGACACACACGCACGCACGCACACACACGCACGCACGCACGCACGCACGCACACACACACACACACACACACACACACACACACACTCACGCACACGGCTATAAATGGGAGAAAGAATAAAAGCAATGGAAAATTATAGAGAGCATATTATATACAATTATATATTACAATGTGATTCCCCTCCGAGTGGAGACAGGCTGCAGAGGGGATTGAGTGAGGTCAGGATTTTATGCAGAGGAGAAAAGGTGAGTTTTGAGAGCGGACTTGAAGGAGACAAAAGTAGGTTGCTGACGGATTGAGAGAGGAAGTTTGTTCCAGGAGAACGGACCAGAAACAGAGAAGGCTCGTGGACCATAGGTATTGAGCTTAGTGCGTGGAAAGCGAAAAGTCAGAGGATCGGAGGCAGAGCGGAGGGTACGTGAGGGAACATAGATCTCAAGTAGGCTTGACAGGTAATCGGGGGCTGCGTTATTGAGGCTTTTGTAGCACATGGTGTCTAGTTTGTACTGTATGCGCTTTGATACAGGGAGCCAGTGAAGTTGATCAGTTGGTCAATAATCCAAAACAAGTTTGACTGCCCGCGTTCAAGCAAACAAGAACCAGAAAAAAAAAAACACGAAAAAAAAATAAGAACGCGTGTTTAATACAAGAAGACAAGACATGCGCAAATTTTTAAGCCAACTGGCCTTCGTCAAGCGTATGATCACAAATAAGCAAACACCAGATAAAAAGATTAGGAGAAAGAGACTGGTTGGTCGATGATAGTGATGATCTTAGAATTTCTAGCGGCTTAAATCTTACAGATCTTGCAGTTTTCCGGGTTTAACAGAGGCGCTGTAGACTCTACCGATGAACGCTGCACCAGTTCCCTCTGTCTGTCATGGTTGTGGGCAAGTGCCCACGTTTTGTAAAACACACGACAGTAATACATGTATCCATAGTCACAAACAGAAAGAACTTACGAAACAGCATTCTTTTTCGATGGCATGAATATTTTGTAGTTTAGTGAACTTTCAGACCGCTGCGTTCTGCTTAAACTGCAGAGCTCATTTTGATATGAACAAAATTATGATTCAGATTCAGCTGATTTTCTGTTTGAACTTCCTTTTGTCTGCCCTTACTAACTACAACAGGTTCAATGTTTCGTGTCAGTTGGATACATTATTGAGGAATTTGAAAAGAATTTTGTTAAGATAGTTTGAAGAAACTTCATAAACCGATGATAAATCCGTGCTAAATCACACACACACACACACACACACACACACACACACACACACACACAACACACACACACACACACGCAGCACGCACGCACGCACATACATACATACATACATACACACACACACTCTCACACACACACATACAATCACACACACACACACACACAAATACGTACATATATACACACACACACACACACGCACACATACTCTGTCTCTCTTTATCTTTCTCTCTCTTTATCTCTCTCTCCATCTGTCTGTCTGTCTGTCTGTCTGTCTGTCTGTCTCTTTCGCTCTGTCCTTCTTTATGGCATGTGGTCAGCTCACCCAGCAGCCTGAATTATCCATACTATATAAAAAAAATGGTCTGTTTATGTGTAACTGGAAGTGAAACCAAATGCTTTTGAAGAATACCGCTACACTAGAAGGATGTATAGCGATAACGTTCGTTGACGGATTCTGTTTACGCCAGTTTCCGGTTTCCTGAAATCCCAAACAAGTGCGACTACCCACGTTCAAGCAAACAGGAACAAGAAAAAAGAAAGAAAGAAGAAAAAACAAACGAAAATGGAATCAGAACGCGTATTTAATACAACCAGACAAGACAGGCGAGAAACGCCCCTGCTGCTTTGTCCTTTTCTCCCACTGAACGAAGTAGTAGGGACGGACATTTTTTGTCTTTTTCTCTTAATTTTTGTATGTGGTGTTTGTTCGTATGTATTCGTACATTTACGCTTGACAAAGGCCAGTTGGCCCAAAATGTGCGCCTGTCTTGTCTGGTTATATCAACTACTCGCTCTGATTTTATTTTCGTGTTTTTCTGGTTCCTGTTTCCTGTTTTCGGATAGTTTGATGTGGTAGGGTTTGGACTGGGATTTGATTTGGTTTTACCCTTTAACTCCCGCACCCTATCCATCAGCTGCAAAAACTTAACCCTTTCACTTCCTCACGCTATCCACCACCAGCAGAAGTTGGTGAAAGGGGTGAGGGAGTAAAAGGGTAAAGCTTTTGCTTTGCTGTCATGGCTGACAATTTTAGCGGAAAGTGTGCGCGGGAGTCAAACGGTTAATTCAGCTGTTGACGAGTTGATTGATTGGTTGATGCCTGTTCTAGTTACCCTGGTGACGTGAAACGCGATACTCGGTTCATTCTAATTTCCACATATCGATTGCACACAATCCAGATTTATTTTAGTTTTCAAGATCACTGTGGACCTTAAAAAAAAGGTTTGGTTTCATCAATTCTTGACATGTTTCAAGGTCAAAGGTCGACTGTCACAACTATGGTAACAGATTTTAGATATTGTTTGAAGTTCCTGAGAAATTACTGTGCACACAATCCCCCCTCCTCTAAAACAACAACAACAACAACAAAAACAAACAAACAAACATGATTTAAGTACTCTTTGTCAGTGTGGGAGTGATCTTCAAGTTCCAGAGTCCACAGCTTTGACCAAACTTTGGTAAACGTTTAGCAATAAATGACTGGGAAAAAAGTTTTTTTCACATATTTTTTGTCTCTCTCACACACACACACATACATACACACACACACACACACACACACACACACACACACACACACACACACACACACACACACACACACACACACACACATGCACACACTCTCACACAAACACAAACACACACATGCACACACACACACACACAAATCAAGCAACGTTAAATCAAGCAACGAACGAACACACACACACACACACACACACACAACCACACACACGCTCACATAGACACATACGCACACACACGCACACACACGCACACACGCGCACACACATACATACACACACACATGCTCACGTAGACATGCACATACACAAACACACCACACACACACACACACACACACACGCACATACATGCTCACATAAACATAGACACAGACACACACACATATACATGCACACACACACAAAACACACACACACACACACACACACACACACACACACACATGGGAGATTTGGGTTGATCTTACACCATATTTTCACAAAATAAACAGGGAGGGAAAACCCAGCTGCTCAGCCATAATTTGCTTCATTTATTTCACCTGGCACTCAACTCCAGAAAAACCCAGGTGCCGGCTTTGGCGTGGTGCCAGTTTTGACATTGGTACAAAAGCATTATTATTATAATCATTATTAACAACCACTGTGTCTGGGATTTGCGTCAATCTTCAGGGCATCGTCCTCTTCTCAAACCACCCCCCCACCCCCACCCCCACGTCAGTTCCTTTCCTCCCCCCTCCCCTCTCTCCTTTCCCTCGTTTTTCACTCGGTCTTGCCATTGGTGCTCTGTTCCCACGTGCGTTCATGTCGTTTGAAGCGAGTCTGGCAGCGCTGTTGTGTTTTACACGTCTCTGTTGTATTTTGCAACATCATGTTCTCAAAGAGTGCTTGCCTGACAGCTTCTTTGCTTTTTGTGGTATTATGGCCTGGTCAGTGAACTTCATTCCTGGTAAAGAAGGCTTCATTCAATAGAATTTTGTTTTCTTAAGTACTTAAAGACGTGTGCCCCAGCGGAAACATTTTGTTAACACGTCACTTGCATGCAACCAAGGTTATTCCAGTGGTAGGCTGATAAAATACCAGTATAAAATATAGACTAGGTAAAAAATAGTCTAGGTAGGGCCCCAGGACCTGGCCAGCTCACGGTTTATGTGCAGGCTTAAGGCATGTGCCACGGTCACCATACACGTGGCACCTGTGACGTTAGTGCATATGGAATTCGTTCCGAGCGCGGAGACGTCATCTTGAAAAACTGAAACCGAAACTTACAGACGTGGCCAGCTCATGGGTTTATGTGCAGGCTTAAGAGTTAATTTAAGGCTTGTGCCATGATCACCATGCATATGGCACTTGTGATGTCAGTACATATGGAATCTATTCCGAGCGTGGAGACACCATCTTGAGAAACTGAAATTTAAAGAAGTCCTCACTCTATATGAAGAATGACTTCTATTTTAAAGATGACCTCACCTAATCTAAAGAAGTCCTCACTCTATATGAAGAATGACTCCTTCTATTTTAAAGATGATCTCACCTAATCTAAAGAAGTCCTCACTCTATGTGAAGAAGGATTCCTTCTATTTCAAAGATGACCTCGCCTAATCTAAAGAAGTCCTCACTCTCTTTGAAGAAGGACTCCTATTTTAAAGATGACCTCACCTAATCTAAAGAAGTCCTCACTCTATATGAAGAAGGATTCCTTCTATTTTAAAGATGACCTCACCTAGTCTAAAGAAGTCTTCACCTTGTCTAAAGAAGGCTTCCCTTTCACTAAAGAAGACTCCATACTATCTAGAAAAAAAAACCTCACTCTGTTCCAGAAATGGCTTTCAGCTTCTGAAGAGAAGCATCTCCTCGCTTGGAACAAATCCCATATCCACCATAGCCACATATTTCATGTTATGGATAAGATCCCAAATGATGCCAACGTAATCCCTATACTTTCGCGGAAATCCTGGCAAGGTCATGGTTTCTGTTGATAACCTAATGGATTGGTTGATGTGTAGGTTACTGAAGGTCAAGACAGGCGTTTGATTTTACACGTTTTGTGGAATGGTTTCTTGCTTACTTGGTTTGGGTAGATTTTCCATTGGTCCAACAATTGTGACCCCCCCCCCCCCCACCACGAAATCAGTCTTAACTAGCATTTTGGGCATTTGGAGATATACATATCACTGGAAAGTGTATATTCTGCTGATTATTTTGGTACTTAAATAAAGCTTGTACTCAAAAAAATTTAGAAGTTATGTATTTTAAAATTATTAAGTTGTATGATGGCCATTTTGAGAAAACGGCCTCTAAAGTTTTTGTGTGCTCTCCTACACATTTTCCTTAAATTTCTTTATTTGGTGGCTTTGACCCAGTTTGTTTCTAATTTTCGCTGTCATTATCTGAAAGGTGCACCAAAGAGCTTTCCGTCAGTAGATTACATGTGCGGGTACTGTACAGGTTTCGGTTCATAATAAGAGACAAAAATACGTACTTTTGGTAGGAAATTGCGTTCTTTCTGCTGCGATCAGTGCATTAAAACACCATTTAAAATTGATTAATAATATTTTTTCTAGAAAAAAATTTCTGTGGGGGATAGATTATAGTCTACAGAAATCAATTTTGAGAAAAAGTCAAACACCCCAGACAGACCCTCAGTCACCTTTTCAGCTCCTAGTGCTGCTCGACTGACTGCGAGTTAAGACTAATTTCGTGGTGGGAGGTCACAATTTGATTTTAATACAAGAGCCTGTTGATATCCCAAAAAGGCAACCACGAAGAAAGAAAACAGAATATGCAAATTATCAACAAACAAACTCACAAAGAAAAACAAAATATGCAAATTATTAATATACAAACTAAATAAGAATGTAAAACTATTAAACAAATAAAATGGATATGAGAGCATAGCAGATAGTCATAATCAATCCTCTTGATCAACACGTTTCGATTCCGTTGTCAGTCCAGTCATCTCCTTGGTAACACTTGAACACTCTGACACTGAGTTCCCTCCCCTCTGAGCTTGCTGAAATAACATCAAACAGTGGACAAACAGGAATGGTCTTTCCCAATCTTCGCCCCCACCCCCACCCCGCCCTCACCCCCGCTCCGCACACACATACATAAACATGCCATCCAGCCTACTACTTCACTCACCAGACTGATCCATCAAAAATCAGTCAGGCATGCAGGCAGCACCGCCGTTGAACCGAGACATTGGTTCAGACCAGACCAGACATTGATTTCTTGTTTCCAGGGCATGATTGCACCGCCGATCTTAAATGGTAAGCTTGCTTTAGACCTGACCAAACTTAGAAAAAAACGAGTGGTTTTTTTCCCACATGTACACTTAGACGGTATGCAAGCCTGCGCTAACCAGTTTCCTCCATTTATGAAAATGTGTGAATGACACTGATAGGGTAGGAGATGTACTTGGGATAGGTTGGGAGGTGTACTTGGGATAGGATGGGAGATGTACTTGGGATAAGGTGGGAGATGTACTTGGTATAGGATGGGAGATGTACTTGGGATAGGTTGGGAGGTGTACTTGGGATAGGATGGGAGATGTACTTGGGATAAGGTGGGAGATGTACTTGGGATATGATGGGAGATGTACTTGGGATAGGTTGGGAGGTGTACTTGGGATAGGATGGGAGATGTACTTGGGATAGGTTGGGAGGTGTACTTGGGATAGGGTGGGAGATGTACTTGGGATAGGTTGGGAGGTGTACTTGGGATAGGATGGGAGATGTACTTGGGATAAGGTGGGAGATGTACTTGGGATATGGTGGGAGATGTATTTGGATAGGGTGGGAGATGTACTTGGGATAGGGTGGGAGATGTACTTGGATAGGGTGGGGGATGTACTTGGGATAGGGTGGGAGATGTACTTGGGATAGAGTGGGAGAGGTACTTGGGATAGGGTGGGGGATGTATCTGGGATAGGATGGGAGATGTACCTGGGATAGAATGGGAGGTGTACCTGGGATAGAATGGGAGATGTACCTGGGATAGATTGGGAGGTGTACTTGGGATAGGATGGGAGATGTATCTGGGATGGGATGGACATGTACCTGGGATAGGGTGGGAGATGTACCTGGGATATGGTGGGAGATGTACTTGGGATAGAGTGGGAGATGTACTTGGGATATGGTGGGAAGATGTACCTGGGATAGAGTGGGAGATGTACTTGGGATAAGGTTGGAGATGTACCTGGGATATGGTTGGAGATGTACCTGGGATAAGGTGGGAGATGTACCTGAGATAAGGTGGGAGATGTACCTGGGATAAGGTGGGAGATGTACCTGAGATAAGGTGGGAGATATTCCTGGGATATGGTGGGTAATATACCTGGGATATGGTGGGAGATGTACCTGGGATAAGGTGGGAGATGTATCTGAGATAAGGTGGGAGATATACCTGGGATATGGTGGGTAATATACCTGGGATATGGTGGGAGATGTACCCGGGATAAGTGGCAGAGGTACTTGCAGCGACAAGCGAAAGATTCGTACGGAGGGCAATGATCACCAACGCCATGCGGCGGGGCATATGATGATGATGAAAAATTGTACCGATAAGCACGTTTGGAGCACCCTAAGGTCCGCTGTGCAATCATGCCTTAGATCTGTGAATATCATATGTGTTTGTGCAGGCAGCAGGTTGCTTTGATGGTCAGGACTAGTGAAGAATATTGAAAAAGACATCCAGCTTATTTAGCATTGCTGGGGCCAGGCGGTTTTGGTGGCTAATTTGACAGTGCCATGAACTAGTACTCAAGATTTGAGGTCTCGAATTCAATCTGCTCACTGCTCATCTTATCAGTTCCGTTTAGCAGAAGTTTTTGCATCTATTTCCATTCACTTTGCATCACTCGTCGATAAGACAGAATGTAAGATACACAAGTATTCTCATACACACACACACCCTCGCGCGCACGCACACACGCACACACACGTACAGACACATCCACACAAACACTCGCAAACACAAACACACACACACACAAACACACACACACATACATACACAACACACAAACACTCACATACACACACACACACACAAACACTCACACACACGCACACACACACAGACACACACAAACACACACACACACAAACACAGACACATACATACACACAC
>JAPXFY010000021.1:52014951-52019951 GCA_030674185.1 Monoplex corrugatus
GACCACACACATACATACATCCTCCCGACACACACACATACATACACTCACTCACACACACATACATACCCTCCCGACACACCACACACATCCCTCCCCGACACACACACACAAATACACCCTCCCCGAACACACCACACCACAACACACAACATACATTACACACACACTCACACACACATACATCCCCCCGACACACACACATACATACCCTCCCCGACACACACACATACATACATCCCTCCCGACACACACAATAATACATCCCTCCCCGACACACACACATACATACATCCCTCCCGAACACACTAAACACATACATAACACACTCATCACCACCAACCATCCCTCCCGACACACCACATACATACACACATACATACATCCCTCCCCACACACAACATACATTACACACACACACACAACACATACATCCCTCCCCGACACACACACATACATACACACACACATCACAACACAACATACATCCCTCCCCGACACCACACATACATACACACACACCACATCACACATACATCCCTCCCCGACACACACACATCACTCACCACACACACTCAACACACATACATCCCTCCCCGACACACCACATACATGCACACACACATACATCCCTCCCGACACACACACACATACATACCACACACACTCACACAAACATATACCCCCCCCCTGACACACACACACACACATACACACACACATATAACACACACACTCACACACACATACATCCCCCCCCGACACACACACATACACCCCCCCCCCGACGCACACACACACATACATACACACACACTCACACACACATACTTCCCCCCCTGACACACACACATACATACACACACACTCACACACACACATACACCCCCCCCCCACCGACACACACACACACACACACTCACACACACATACATCCCTCCCCGACACACTCACACACACACATACACCCCCCCCCCGACACACACACACACACACACACACTCACACACACATACATCCCTTCCCGACACACCACACATACACACACACACTCACACACACACACACGTTTACATCCCCCCGACATACACATACACAAACACAAATACACGCGCGCAGACATACCCACGCACGCACACACACACACGCAGACACAACACAGACGTACACATACATACACACACACACTCACACATACATACATCCCCCCCGACACACACACACACACTCACATACACACACACACACACACTCACACACACACACGTTTACATCCCCCCGACACACACACAAACACAAACACACGCGCGCAGACACACACACACACGCACACACACACACACACGCAGACACAACACAGACGTAAAGACACACACACGCACACACAGACATACACACATACACCCCACCCGACTCCACACACACCCACACACACACAGACACACACACACACACACAGACACACACACACACACACACACACACAATAACACACACACACACACATACACACACGCACACACACACACACATACAACCGCCCCCCCCCCCCCGACACCCACACACACACACACACACACACACACACACACACACACACACACACACACACACACACCTCCGGTCTGAAAGAAATAATCTTATTTGAAAAGGAAGGGAGATCAAAAACCAACCTGAAGACAGTGGTGTTCACGTACTGAAATTCAGAGAAAATGGATAGTCTCTTTATCGATTTCTGCAAGACGAATTACAGCCACGGCAGGGACAAGAGATACTGGATCTGAAATTAATTACCAGTGTGGTGGAGACCAGATCCATAAGCGTTAAGCAGTGAAACAGTCTGAGTCAATGCACTGTTCGTCAAGGTAAACGTACAAGAGAGAGAGAGAGAGACAGAGACAGAGAGACAGAGACAGAGACAGAGACAGAGAGACAAAGACAGAGAACAGAGACAGAGACAGACACAGAGACAGACAGACAGAGAGAGAGAAGGAGGAGAGAGGGAAGGCGAAAGAAAGAGAGAGGGAAAGAGAGAAAGAGAAATCGAAACAGAGAGACACAGAGAGAGAGAGAGACAGACAGACAGACAGAGACAGACAGGCAGACAGAGAGAGAGGGGGTGGTTGAGAGAGGGATGGAAAGAGAGATGGATGGAGAGAGACAGAGACAGGGACGGACAGACAGACAGACAGACAGACAGACAAACGAACAGACAGACAGAGAGGTTTGAAAAAAAAACAACAGAAAGTAGGTTCCATAAACAATTCGCTATACGTTAACCAGTAACATAATGATAGATATTGAATCACATAAATCCTGTGCTTAAGACGAAGAAAATTGAATAGTTACCTTTTCCAAACATCTATACAAAAACTGAGCAGTCGCCCTTTTCCTTTAAATATTTCTGACTTCAGACGAAATGTAAATTTAAAATACAATTTCACATTACTTTAAGATGAAGCAGGATCCAAAACAAGTGTGACTGCCTGCGTTCAAGCAAACAGGAACCAGAAAAAAGAACACGAACAAAGAATCAGAACGCGTATTTAATACAACCAGAGAAGACACGCGAAATTTTTGGCCAACTGGCCTTTGTCAAGGTAAGATCACACACAAACACCATCATCATCATCATCATCAAGTGCCCTGCCACATGACGTTGGAGATCATGGACCTCCATGTGCATCTATCCCTTGTTGCCGCAAGCACATCTTCCACCCTCTCTGTCTTCAGTCACTCTGCAAGTCCGTCCAGTATTTTTTCCCTGGGTCTACCTGTGCTCTCTTTCCCTCCAGCTTTCCTGTTGTGACCAGGTGCTCCAGTTCCGCTTTCCTCATAAAATGGCCTGTAAATGTTGCCTGTCTTCTCCTAATCTTCCTTATCAATGATCTACTTGTGTCTGCCTCCATCAAGACTGTCTCGTTTGTTTTCTTTGCTGTCCATGGAACTCTCAACATTCTCCTTAGAAACCACATCTCGGCTGCCTCAATCTTGTTCTGGCTTTGCTTGTTGACTGTCCAAACAAATACCAATTACAAAAAATTGGAGAAAAAGACTTAAAACTTCCCTGCTGCTTCGTTTTGATTCGTGTGTGTGTGTGCGGTTTTTTTTCCTGGTTCATTTAGCGTGATGCTGAGTCTTGATCTTCTCGTCCTGCGTTGTTTGTGGTAAAGGGTCATATGGAGCAGCAGCAGACTTGATTTAACGTCTTTTCACTGTGAGTGATATTAGACGGGGGTTGGGGGTGGGTGATGGAGTATATTTATGAAAGCATGGCATGGAGGATGAAAGTGTGCGTGTGTGTGTGTGGGGGGGGGGGGGGGGCAGAGGGGAAACAGAATAAAAGACAGAACATTTTTAACAGGAAGCGGCAAGGTCTTAAAAGAAAAGATTTGGATGAACAAAAAAATGGAACGAGAACAATTCTAACATCAAAAATGTGAAGGAAAAAGTGTCCAAGAAATCATAACGTTAAAGTAACGCATTTACAGGACTGTGAACCAATTATTCCGAAATATCAACTAACAAAACTTGATCCGATATCATATATGTATGTGTGCGTATTGATGTGCTATATATGTGTGTTGATGTGCTGCTGTAAACAGCCCAAGTATATCCATAATGGTTCTGCCTTTGATATTTTCCACCCGGCTCTTTCTCTGTCAACCTCAGCGATGGCCTTTTTCCAGGGTACTTTGAAAGAGGACATCAGACAGTGCGTTAAGACAAATGAAATGACCAAACTATGCAAGCTTGTGTCGTTCAGCATCTTGCCAGAATTAATTCCCTTGAGCCCACCAAGGTATTGACATAGATGAAGGTTGTCATTTGTGTTGAAAAATTCAGGTTTGCCTGATCCATTCTCCTGGGTTTGGTTTGGGAACCGGACTGAACGCTCAGTGTTTCTAAATTTAGTGGACGTCCAGAAACTGATGTAAATTGTTCGGTTCCCTTTCCCTCACGCCAGTAATACGCTGTCATTAGTTTTGATCATGCGTGAACCAGCAGACTGTAAAAGGTAGTGGAAGATAAACAGACCTCGTCTCATGAATCTCTGACCAGTCCACTTTGCATTAAAGGCATAGAGTGTCTGAGACACGCTTCGTTCATTGATTGATCTACATCGTCCATCAGGGACCAGTATGTGTGGCCCTGAAGATTGTGAAAGGGAAATAAGGACAAATAGGTCTTCGTCCTTGAATTTCTGACCCGTGCACTTTCCACCAAAGGTGAAGTGTCTGAAACTTGCTTATTTAATTCACTGGTTGATCGGTATTTTGTAGCAAAGACTAGCTGTAAAACAGGTCCAGTAGGACTAGCTGTAAAACAGGACCAGTAGGACTAGCTGTAAAACAGGTCCAGTAGGACTAGCTGTAAAACAGGTCCAGTAGGACTAGCTGTAAAACAGGTCCAGTAAGACTAGCTGTAAAACAGGTCCAGTAGGACTAGCTGTAAAACAGGTCCAGTAGGGCTAACTGTAAAACAGGTCCAGTAGGACTAGCTGTAAAACAGGACCAGTAGGGCTAGCTGTAAAACAGGTCCAGTAGGACTAGCTGTAAAATAGGTCCAGTAGGGCTAGCTGTAAAACAGGTCCAGTAGGGCTAGCTGTAAAACAGGACCAGTAGGGCTAGCTGTAAAACAGGTCCAGTAGGACTAGCTGTAAAACAGGACCAGTAGGACTAGCTGTAAAACTCCTTGAAAAAGTCGTCCTCAACCAGCTGAACTCTCACCTGTCTGCCAACAATCTCCTCAATCCTTTCCAGTCAGCCTACCGCCAGTGCCATAGCACTGAAACTGCCCTACTACACATTCTCAACAATCTCCTCCTTGCAACTGATACTGGCAAAGTCTCTCTCCTCACACTCCTTGATCTGTCTGCAGCCTTTGATACCATTGATCATGGTATTCTCCTTTCTAGACTTCATCATACTTTTGGCATCTCTGACATTGCTCTGGCTTGGTTCACTTCATACCTATCCAACAGAAAACAAACCGTTCTC
>JAPXFY010000021.1:52032451-52034951 GCA_030674185.1 Monoplex corrugatus
TAATCAGCAAAATGTACACTTTCCGGTGATATGTATATCTCAAAATGCCCCCAAAGCTAGTTAAGAGTGATTTCGTGGTGGCAGGTCACATTTGATATTCATATTCATTTCTTTTGTCACAGTGTATTTACCATGTCAAACTCAGGCTGCTCTCCCTTTTGAGTGAGAGCGCGTTGTCGCAGTACAGCGTGACCGTTTTTTTTAAACCAAGACTTCACAAAGGCAAGAAGAATAATCGGTCAGAGACCTGGGAAACCAACTTATCTCTCCAGTTCTTTTTTTTTTCTACCAAGGCAGCCGAGCGAATGCCTTCTCTTCATTAGTTTCAACTGCCGTGTGATCTTTAACGTGCGCAGGCCAGAAGGCATACAGGTCCGACTCGATATTTCGTCTCCTTACGAAAAAAAGACAGGCAACATTTATAGGCCATTTTATGAGGAAGGGGGATTTGGAGCACCTGGTCACAACGGGAAAGCTGGAGGGAAAGAGAGCACCGGTAGACCCAGGGAGAAAATGCTGGACGGACTTGCAGAGTGACTGGGAACGAGGAGGGTGGGGGAGATGCTAGGGGCAACGAGAGATAGAGACAAATGGAATCCATGATCGCCAACGCCATGCGGCAGGGCACCTGATGATGATGATGACGAAAAACTAGACGTTCAGTTCGATTTTCCGGTCAAACTGAGGAAAAAAAACAAGGCTTCAACGGGGAAACGAACTCTAGAACCTCGAATTTGCTTATTGGCAGCCGAACGTCTGAACCATTCTACCACTGTTCTCCAAATTAATACAACTACTTAGGGGGGGGAGGGTAGAGTAGAAAAAAATATGTGGTTTACTGGAGGATAGACTCTACGATCCTTGCCTTATCAGCATAACACTCTCACCAGCTGGGATAATGGGCTTGTATGATCGCATGCGTCGACTTGCAAACGTACGTGTCTGGGTTGCCTCCCCTGTCAGACAAGCATCATTCAACCATAGGACCACCTCATCTGTCTCATCTGTCGGCATCACCTGGTTGTTATTGTTGTTTACAGCCCAGCCGACCGCGCAGAGCCATATCAGGGCTATAACCGTTTCAAAACATACACAACTTCAACAGGAAAAAAAAAATGAAAATTAAGTACACATATCAATGCATTTGCGCACGTAATCTAAGGACATGCCCCTGGCGTTGATCACTCCGTCCAATTTATCGCACAGGGAAAATATAGAAATAAAAACACACCTGAATACAAATATAGCATACATAAGGACACCAAAACAGATCTAAAAATAGGCATAAATGATCTAAAATTGCTTCCGCATATCTCACCACCGTAGAGCCAAAAATGCATTTAATACATGTACCCAGTTATCAATCCTAACAAAAAGTACATAAGACTTTATCGAACATATACAGGTAAATGAACCATTAAGGCAGAAAATGATAGGTAGAAAATGACAAAAAGCAAAGGAACAAGGCAGAAACAAAGAGAGTGACAGAAAAGAGGAAATTTCTAGGACAGAAGTTTCAGAAGGTGGGGATACTATTTATACTGAAAGAGCCCCCGGCATCCCCACGGGGAATGGCATCACGGGGTGTGGTGTTGGCCGCTGCAGTCAATGACACAGCCATGATTATCCTCCTCCATTTGTTCCAGTCTTCGCTGGCCCTGCTGACTTCATGGATTCTCATGCCGATGGATTCGGTGATGTTGCCAATGAGAGAAACTGGTGGTCTGCCCCTTTTTTGTTTTCTTTTTGCCTCAGTTTTGCCTTGAAAGACAGTTTTCATAAAGTCAGTCTCTTGTTTCGTTATGATTACTGCATAAGACTACAAATGCTACAAAATGTTGCTGCACATGGATGGAACAATCTTTAAAGCAGGCTTGTGTGTTTCAAGATATCTCAAGTTTTATGCCAGACCAGCAACATTAAAACAACTGGCTTGTTCGCCGCCTATCTTAATGTTTTCATCAATCTGGTGATGTCAGCTTAGCGCTTCAGAAATCCTCTCCCCAACCCCCCACCCCCTTTCCATTTCAACTAATTGCCACCTTTCTGAGGCTGTGTCTCTGTTCGCTTATGTACCTGTCTGTGACATCATCATCATCATCATCATCATCATCATCATCATGTCGAGCTTGCTCGGCTATCCATGACACGTTTCTTCCATCCTTCTCTGTCAGCCATTGCAGTAGGTAGTTCATCATACTGACAGCCCGCATCATCGATCAGTTGGTCGATGAAGGTCTTCTTTGGACGTCCTGATCTTTGTTTGCCGTGACTGGGTCTCCATAGTAGAACATCCCCCACCAGTTCTTCCTTGCTACGCCAGCAGTGTCCCGCGAATAGCAGTTTTTGTTGACGTATTGATTTACTGATTGGTGGGATCTGACCATATAACTCTTTGTTAGTTGGATGTTCTCTGCAGGATTTGTTCAGGGCTGTGCGCAGCATTCGTGTGTATGCTCCATCAATCTTCTCTCCAATGTCGTTGTTAGGGTCCAAGAGA
>JAPXFY010000021.1:52049951-52052451 GCA_030674185.1 Monoplex corrugatus
GGGTTAAGCTTTTGCCTTGCTAGCATGATTAACAATGCAGGATGCTGGTGGACAGGCTGCGACAGCGTCGACAACTCCTGCGATGTACGTCTTAGAGAAAGACAGTTGTGCATACTTTCTAATAGTATCAGTAACTTTATATCTCCGGTTCAGTTTCGGTTTCTCAAGACCATGTGTCCGTCTCCGAAAGAATTCCATATGCCCTGTCGCCACTGATGCCATGTGATAGGGGTAAATCCAAAATGACCGCATTAGCCTCAAGCCTCTACAATAACCACTTGACCGGCAATGTCCTGAAGATGATATCTCCAAATTTGACTGGTGGAAGTCTTTATGAGAACAAGTTGTTTTTCCAATTTTCAAGATATCTTCCTGAAACGTTCAGGCGTGACCCTTCCCTGCCCTACTGATCCCCTTTCAAATCCTATTCATTCACGGAGGTCCTGAAGATGATACCTCCAAATTTGACTGGTGGAAGCCTTTATGAGAACAAGTCATTTTTCCAATTTTCAAGCTACCCTTCCCCACCCTACTGATCCGCTTTCAAATCCTATTCATTCGCGGATGTTGAAATTTCGTTTTTGTTATCGTCACTGTCCTTGCGCTTGCTTTCACTGCTTCTGTTCCCTTATGAAGAAAAAACTCCATTGTGATCCGATGCAATCCCAAAGCATTAGTTCATTTTGCAGTTCCCCTTGATGGGTGTTATCTCTGAATGTTAGGAAAGCAGACCATGCCTGATATTAGCTTTCTGCTCAAGATAAAAGTTCACAAATGGAGAGAGATAAGAGATAGGAGGGGGTGTGTGGTGCGGATCCGTCTTTGTGATGGCTTCATAAATCTTGCAACAGCTCTCCATTCTCCTGTGTGTTCTCGTTTAAATGCGTGTGTGTTTGTGTGTGTGTGTGTGTGTGTGTGTGTGTGTGTGTGTGTTTGTGTGTGTGTGTGTGTGTGTGTGTGTGTGTTTGTTTGTGTGAGTGTGTGTGTTTAAGTACGTGTGTGTGTTTGTGTATGTGAGTGTGTGTGTGAATGTGTATATGTGCAAGTGCGCTCTCGCGCGTGTGCGCTCTCTCTCTCTAACTCTCTCTCTTTCTCTCTCTCTCTCTCTTTCCTCTCTCTCTGTCTTTCTCTGTCTCTGTCTCTTTCTCTCTCTCTCTCTTTGTTTCACTCTCTCTCTTTCTCTCTCTCTCTTTCTCTTTGTTCCACTCTCTCTCTCTTTCTCTTTATCTCTCTCTCTCTCACTTTCTCTCATTGTTCCTCTCTCTCTCTCTTTCTCTTTATCTCTCACTCTCTCTCATGTTTCTCTCTCTCTCTTTGTTTCTCTCTCTCCTCTCATTGTTTCTCTCTCTATCTCTTTCTCTCTCTCTCTCTTTCTCTCTCTCTCTCTCTAGTGCCGTGTATTTGTCAAACAAACTGTACTTGTTTGTTTGTTTGCTTGTTGTTTGTTTTTAGTCTTTTTACTTGGTTTATCGTCATCGTTGTTGTAGTCATCATCGCTGTTGTTGTTAATGATTACCATCATCATTATCATGGTGGTGATGGAGGAGGTGTCTGCTCAGAGAGTTTTTTCAGAGTACATTTAATTCTATAAATTTGTATGGAGAGCCATGACCGCCAAGGCCACGTTGCACGGCACATGATGACGATGATGATAGCTGACTTACACTCATAGTCTACAATAGCGTCTAGACGCTGTTGATGAATGTGCTGAAGAATTTGGTATTGCTATACGAGGCAAAAAGTAAAAACAGGCTGGCTGGCGACTACCAACCACGTACCAACGTTTTCGTTGGTCCACACAGAACAGAAACTGTTACTTTTTCACCACTTACCTTGTAACTCTGTCAGCATCTAAAATGATATGGATCATAAAATTCAATTGCTGAACTGGCGAAGCAATAGCAGCCAGCAGGCAGTTGACCAAACTCTGGGCAAGCGGGGAAGTTCTCTTTGAAAACCAAGTCTTCATTCTACACGTTGAACATTCTGTCTACTTTGTTTTATTTCTGCAAACTCTGGCAGTTGAAATCTAGCGAGGTGAAGAAACTAGATGTCTTTGACTCACAATGCTTAATAAAAAATAAAAAAAGGCATTAAAGAAAGTGAATTGTAAATCAGCGATTAAGTCAGAGAGTGAGCCAATCAATCTCCAGTTTCCAACGAGTTAGTAATGATGATAATAATGATAATATTGATAATAGTGATGATGATGATGATGATGATGATGATGAGGAGGAGGAGGAGGAGGATAATAATGAGGATGATATAATAATGACGAGGAGGAGGAGGAAGATGATGATGATGGTAAAGATAATAATAATTATAATAATGATACTAGTAATAACAGTAATAACAATGCTAATAATAATAACAACAACAGCATGATAGCAATAATAATAATAATAGTAGTAATAATAATAACAATAATAATACTAATAGTAGTAGTAGTAGTAATAGTAATAATAATAATAAGTGATGATGATGATGATGATGATGATGA
>JAPXFY010000021.1:52067451-52069951 GCA_030674185.1 Monoplex corrugatus
ATACTAAAGAAATATGATCTCTCAGACGGTGAGTATCAACGTTTTTTAAAACTTTTTTTTTAATTCATCTTTTGTTTCATAACAAACGGACATCTAACACACAATGCCCAACGAAAAATGACAACAAAACAATTCACATTATATGAAAAGACAATGCTGACACACAAAATCCACATAGTATACAGAATATAATTATATAATGATATTTTATACATTTGGAAGTTTAAAACCCCAAAGTTTAAAAATGAACATTAAGATTTTAGCATATGTCAGCATTTCCCCTATGAACCTGTTTCACAAACCACATCCCTTTGCTGAACGATAATCAAACATCAAAGAACAATGCGGCAACAGAAACGACATAAATGTATACATATGAGACAAGCGTGAGTGTCAACTTATCGAATACCAGTTTCGTTAGACAGGACACATATCTGTATGAAAGACAACCGCATTCAAAAGGTCCTCATGTATAGAAAGCTATAGCAGGGACACCATGACTCGGGGCAGAGTGGTGTACTCTGACAGCAAAACCCATCACCTGCAGCATTCAACTCCACCTGATGTGGAAGGCATTGCTCACAGCTGACTTAGCTGGCGACGGCAATGCATATATATCACAGTTTAATATATATCACAGTATGTTTTGAACAGCCAAGACATAAGTTATTAGACAGAAGGAGGACCTGCGCTAGCAGAACCCAACTGTTATATACATATGTGTATGTGTACACAGAGAGAGGAAAGAGAGAGAGACAGGGAGAGAGCGAGAGAGAGAGAGGGAAGGAGAGAGAGGGGAGAGAGAGGGGAGAGAGAGAGCGAGACAGAGAGAGAGAGAGGACAGAAACAGACAGAAAGACAAACAGACAGACAGACAGACACACAGTAAGTTTTGAACAGCCAAGACATAAGTTATTAGACAGAAGGAGGATCTGCGCTAGCAGAACCCAGCCATTATGTACATATGTGTGTGTGTACACGGAGAGAGGGAGAGAGACAGTGGGAGAGAGAGGGACAGAGAGAGAGAGAGAGAGGACAGAGACAGACAGAAAGACAAACAGACAGACAGACACATGGGAAAAATAAAGAGAGAGAGAGATACACATGCACGCACACGTGAACACACACACACATGTTTGTATGTTGTATATATATATATATACAGGCTCTCTCTCTCTCTCTCTCTCTCTATATATATATATATATATATATATATGTGTGTGTGTGTGTGTGTGTGTGTTGTGTGTGTGTGTGTGTGTGTGTGTGTGTGTTGTGTGTGTGTGTGTGTATCTCGTCCTCGGGGAAGTATCGAGGAACGCATTTTCAGATACAGAGATCAGCTGAGAATATAAAAATAAGCAGCCGGGTGCCATTTCCTGCTGCCTTGCTGTCTCATTGAATTGAGAAAGGCTAGAGGAGTAAACCTCACACAAATCAGGAGGGAGAGACCCGTAGGCGGTAAGTGGTCAACTTGGCCAATATCCGGCATCCTCTGCTACTCCTTGGATACTGCGAACGTATTGACCTGTCTTTCCTTCGCGGATTGTTCATATGAGTGGAGAGGAAGTGAGTGCTGTTTGGGCAAGACACTTCCTTCTAAAATGGAAGCCCAGCCTCAGCGGAAACGGTGATCTCACGGACACGAGACATAAAGTGGAGAGGACATTTCGTCGGTCGCTGTGAAAGTGGACGAAAAAAAAAAAAAACACTGGTTGTGACAGTTACCGGTTATAAGCTTCCCCAAATTGGCGTATACGGGGAGCGCCACGGGTCACAATCGACAGTGGGATGGCTATTCAGTCACATCGGTTGGTTACGCCCGCTTAATCCTGGCAGCCCAAGGACAATAGCTACCAACCCGCCAGGTCAGGATTGCTTCAGTTAGGGTCATGGAGCTATAACCAAAAGTTGAAAGTCTTGACGTTAAACCTGGCCTCAAGAAAAAGAACAACAAAAAGTCGCTGCCTTTATGGATTGTGTTGCACTACACCCTTTCTAAAAGAAACAGACCACTCAGTCAATATACTTTTCTTCTTAATCTACCACCATATCTTTTTTAAAAACGTGCCTCAAAACGGCGTGGTGGCAGAACTTTATTTCCTTTTAACACATGACAAACTTCATTAATCTAAAACTAATTATCCCCCAGCACTAACTGCCAAAGGACATTCCTTCAGCACTAACTGCCAAAGGAAAAACCCGCGTTGTGTTCTTCTTAGGGTGCCTCCATAGGGTGTCTCTCACATGGGTCGGAGGCCCTTTCTTTTATACACTTCCCTCGCATCGATAATGCAAAATAATGCAAATTTTATGCTGGCCATAAAAATTGGAACTGACCAAGCGTGAATCCTTTAAAGGGATGTCCACCTTTTTACAATATCTAGGATAAACTAACCATTCAGTTCTCTTACTAGCTGGGCAGCCGATTATGGTCGTGTGACTGCCCCTTTTAGTTTAGTGAATATGTAATGAACAGTGACAGGCCGTGTATGTCCATCAC
>JAPXFY010000021.1:52077451-52079951 GCA_030674185.1 Monoplex corrugatus
CCTTTTATTCTACCTGTTTTTCTGTCTTCCTTTTTATCTCTATCCTATTTTTCTGTCTTCCTTTTTATCTCTATCCTGTTTTTCTGTCTTTCTTTTTATCTCTGTCCTGTTTTTCTATCATTCTTTTTATCTCTATCCTGTTTTTCCATCTTTCATTTTATTTCTAAACTGTTTTATCATCTTTTTTTTTTTATCTCTGTCCTGTTTTCCATCTTTCTTTTTATCTCTATCCTGTTTTTCTATCTTTCTTTTTATCTCTGTCCTGTTTTTCTATCTTTCTTTTTATCTCTGTCCTGTTTTTCTATCTTTCTTTTTATCTCTGTCCTGTTTTTCTATATTTCTTTTTATCTCTGTCCTGTTTATCTATCTTTCTTTTTATCTCTGTCCTGTTTGTTCATCTTTCTTTTTATCTGTATCCCTTTTTTCCATCTTTTTTTTTTTTTTTCTCTATCCTGTTTTTCTGTCGTAGAGTCCCATTTTACTGGTAGGTTGGACTTGATGGCATTTGCAGTGATGGTTCACGTATATCCTCCATGCGTGTTCATAAATGGATCAAATCGCCTAACAGTGCTTACAGCTTTCTTTTTTATTTAGATGACTGAATGATTTTCTGATTGGTTGATTGATTGATTGATTGAGTGAGTGAGTGAGTGAGTGAGTGAGTGAGTGAGTGAGTGACTGACTGATTGATTGATTGATTGATGATTGATTGATTGGTTGATGATTGATGATTGATTGATGATTGATTGATTGATGATTGTTTGATTGATTGATTGATGGATGGATGTATGGATGGATGGATGGATGGATGGATTGATTGATTGATTGGTTGATTGATTGATTGATTGATTGATTGATTGATGTTTTTACTTGAATTGTTCGATTTGATCATTTTGCCTTTAGTTTAGAACGGTTAATTTATTCAATTTCGTTCGGCTTTTGATTGATTGATGTTTTTACTTTTTTACTTGAGTTGTTCAATTTGATCAAAGTGTTTTTGGTTTAGAACTGTTGATTAACTTTGATTTAGTTCGGCTTGGTTTCGTTTGCTCTGGTTTGCTTTGGATTTGATTTTCTCCGCTACTACACTCAAGGAAACATCAGGAAATTTGGCAGGTTTATTGTTTTTGTCTTAAACCCAGGGAAATTTTTTTTTTGTCGTCTTTTGTGTTCGTTTGATAAACACCAGTTGGCCGAACACTTGCGTCTGTTTTCTTTCGTTAATTAGATGTGCGTTCTGATTGTATCATCAAAAATCAAAACAATACTAAATGAGTCAATCAATAAATAAACAGATATATAAACAAATGAATAGATCAATAAATACAAATGTGCTTCTCCTTAGCTGGAAGTGGCGTCTTCTTAACCCTATGGCTGCCGCACACTATCCACCAACTGTAAAATCTTAACCCTTTGACTTCCTCACCCTGTCCACCAGCTTCCTGCAGGAAGTTGGTGGATAGGATGAGGGAGTCAAAGGGTTAAGTGTTTGCTTTGCAAACTTGGTTGACGGTGAAGGATGCTGGTGGACAGGGTGCGAGAGTCAAAGGGTTAATCAATGTAATCGTGCTTACTGGTTGACATTTCTGTTCCTTTTGTGCATTTATTGACAACTGGTGCATTTATTGACTACTGGTGTATGTATTAACAACTGGTGCATTTATTGACTACTGGTGCATTTATTGACTACTAGTGCATTTATTGACAAGTGGTGCACTTGTTGACTATTGGTGCATTTATTTACAACTGGTGCATTTATTGACTAATGGTGCATTTATTGACTACTGGTGCATTTATTGACTATTGGTGCATTTATTGACTACTGGTGCATTTATTGACTACTGGTGCATTTATTGACTGCTGGTGCATTTATTGACTACTGGTGCATTTATTGACTACTGGTGCATTTATTGACTACTGGTGCATTTATTGACTACTGGTGCGTTTATTGACTACTGGTGAGTACTGGTGCATTTATTGACCACTGGTGCATTTATTGACTACTGGTACATTTATTGACTACTTGTGCATTTATTGACTACTGGTGCATTTATTGACTACGGGTGCATTCATTGACTACTGGTGCATTTATTGACTACTGGTGCATTTATTGACTACTGGTGCATTTATTGACTACTGGTGCGTTTATTGACTACTGGTGCATTTAGTGACTACTGGTGCATTTAGTGACTACTGGTGCATTTATTGACTACTGGTGCATTTATTGACTACTGGTGCGTTTATTGACTACTGGTGTATTTAGTGACTACTGGTGCATTTAGTGACTACTGGTGCATTTATTGACTACTGGTGCATTTATTGACTACTGGTGCATTTATTGACTACGGGTGCATTTATTGACTACGGTGCATTTATTGACTACTGGTGCATTTATTGACTACGGGTGCATTTATTGACTACTGGTGCATTTATTGACCACTGGTGCATTTATTGACTACTGGTGCATTTATTGACTACTGGTGCGTTTATTGACTACTGG
>JAPXFY010000021.1:52084951-52104951 GCA_030674185.1 Monoplex corrugatus
AATACTAATGCATTCGCGCACATAATCTAAGGAGATACCCCTGGCGTTGATCACTCCGTCCAACTTATCGCACGATGGATTTAAAAAACACAGCTGAATACAGATCTAAACATAACTAAAGACACTAAAGCATATATGAAAACGGGCCTACATTACCTACCATTGCTTTCGCATATCGCATATCCCTAGAGCCAAAAATGTGCTCAATACATGTACCCAATAGTCAGTCCTAAGAGAATGTACGTAAGACTTTATCGAACACATACAGGTGAATGAGCCAGCAGGGCAGAAAGTGATAGGAACAAATGACAAAAAGCAAATGAATGAATGAATCTTTTATTTAGTGTATGTTCACAAAAGTGATTTTAGACACCACGCACGCACACATACATACACACATAGGGAAAAAAAGTGGGGTGGAGGAGTTTGAATGTAAGAAGGGGAGAAGGGGAACAAGTGCAACTGATAATTCAGAACAATGAATTAACAGTGTCAAATAATAACATACAATAATTAATTAACTCTTCATAACAATCTGCCAATAGGGGATCTGAGAATCAGCTGGACTAACGAGATAATATCATTGTTTTTGTTGTAAAGAATATCTCTAGCGTCAGTACATGAAAAATCAAGATTGTTATTTCTATATGTCGTAAGTAAGATAGGACATTCAAAGAGCAGATGGTGGACTGATAATGTTTTTGAACAAATACATACATTCTGTGTATATTTCGTTTTCCAAGAATTGAGCCTTAGTTTGTATATCATGGACGCTAGCTGTCTGGGGCAGTAAGGTATCAGGCTATGGGTATTGGAGAAATTTGTAAAAACTGAACGTTCTAGCACAGAACCAAGTTCATGAACTGAGAGTCGTAAATTATGGCATGTTACGGTATTGGCATTTTTGGATGCTCCGTTTCTTGCTAACTGGTCTGAAACGTCATTCCAATGAAGTCCACAATGTGACGGAACCCAGCAAAAATTTATACCAACACCGCTGGATGAAATACAATGTATCAATGTTTGATTTCAAAGATAATGTCATTTCGTATTACATGTTCTGCTTGTTTCAAGCTACGTAACACAGATTTAGAATCAACACACAATAGTATATCGCAGATATCGTATGAGAGGCTATTGATATAGGTAAGAGCCATCAATATCGCATATAATTCTGATGTAAAAATAGAGTAGTCTTTACCTATTTAAAAAGATTTTTGTACCTTTAAGGCAGGAATGACGAATCCAGCTCCGCTATCAGATGTCTCTAAAACAGACCCGTCTGTAAAAATTTTAGGTGATTAAAATAACAAGTGGCTAGATGAGATTTGACTTCTGATACTAGATATATTTCTTTCTTCTGTTTTATTATTATTTACGTAGTCTATGTCAAAGTTGGCATTTTCAAGTTCCCAGGGAGGTATGGATGGAATAAGTGGCATTACTGGAATGTTAGTTACATCAATATTGTTTTTGCTTAGGAGAACATCTGTAAAATTTCGAATAGGTTGAAGAGTATGCACCTTTCGAGCTTTCTGAGGATAGTCAGTTTCTGACGTGTATAGTAATTCATCCTTAACTGAGTTCTTTACAGCCAGAGCTCTAATAACATATTTTGTCACCGCTAATTCACGTTGATCTGTAAGGGGTAAAATGTTACTTTCTTTATAAGACTTCATTGTGTTTGTATGAACGGGCATACCGAGAGCCAATTTAATAGCTTTGCTGTCTACGCTCTGTAATTTTTTTTAGAGTGTAGACGAGGCAGTGAAATATACCTCTTGTCCATAGAGCAGTTTCGATCGAACCAAAGAAATTGCTAAGTGTAACATAGTTTGTGTGTCTTGGCTCCAGGACTGTCTGTTGATTATTTTTAAGAAATTAAGTCTTTTGTTTGCTTTTGTAATTAAATATTATATATGGTGTCTCCAATTCAATTTTCGTGTTAAGTACACTCCAAGAAATTTAACGGTGGTCTTATAAACAAGCGGATTAAAATCCAGTAATAATGTAGGGAGAGTTTTAGGGTTTTCTTCATTGTTGAAAAGCATAAGATAAGTCTTTTCACTCGATAACTCTAGACCATTGTCTTTCATGTAATTACTCAGGTTATCAAGATCACATTGGTAGAGCTTTTGTACATGGGTGACTGTTCGTTTGTTTGTATTTTTTTCGAAGAGTGGTATTCATCCAGATGGCAATATCATCTGCATACTGTACGACATTAGTGTTCTTCGACAAATATTTTGGTAAATCATAAAGAAGTATATTGAACAGGATGGGGGCTATGATTGACCCCTGAGGGATCCCCATGTCTATGTCTTTAAATGAAGAGTATACAGTCCCTAATCTTACACATATTGATCTACAGGATAAAAACGTCTTTAATGTAATAATACATTTTATCTGTTACACCAATGCTCTTTAATTTATAAAGCAGTCTTGAATGCCACACAGTGTCGTAAGCCTTCTTCACATCAAAAAACGTAGCCAAAGTGCTTTTTCTACGAGAAAATTGCTTTTTGATTTGACTTGTAAGTTTTACTAAATGATCTGATGTACATCGCCCTTTCCTAAATCCTGCCTGATGAGGTGGAATAATATCATTTCTTTCACAATAATGGAACAAACGCTTGAGGATAATCTTTTCCATCAGTTTCCCGATATGAGAAGTTAAAGCTATTGGTCTGTAACTGTCAATAAGTGACCTTGATTTGCCTTCCTTAATGATGGGAATTATCACGGACTTCTTCCAGAGTTTTGGAAGAGCTCCATTAAACCAACATTTTTGGAAAAATTAGTGTAACAATTCCTTCCACTTCAGAGGCAAATTGAATTAGCATCTGATAAGAAATACCATCTAAACCAACAGAAGATTAATTGGATGAAAAAGACGCCAAAGTTTCCATGAATTCGTCCAGTTGAATGGGAGAATTGATATAATGACTCTCCTTAGAAATTGAATCAACATAATGTCATTTTTGTCCTGTTCTTTTCTGTGTTTACCAATAGTTGACTGTAGATTAACTGATCGGCTATTATAAGAAAAAAGATTGAGAAAGGCGTTACATTTTTCAAGGGAACTTGGAAATAAATTATCTTTAAACTTAATTGGGTAGATTGGCAGTGTATAACCATGTTTCATTTCTTTTAGTTTTTTCCACACTTTGAACATATCCTTTGATTCAAATACTTCATCATTACAGAAACTGGTCCAGTAAGACTTCTTTGCTTGTGCTATTACTCTATTACATTGAATTTTAGCCTTCTTCATGTTCAAATGATGTGCAGGTGTTTTATTTTTCAGCCAGATTTTAAAAGTTTCTTTTTTAAAGGCAACAGCCTGTTCACATTCTTTTGTCCACCACGAATTTCCATTGTATTTGCCTGGTTTCACCGACTTAAACAGTGGAATAGAATAGAAAGCTGCCTTTAAGACAACTTCGATGAAATTAGAATAAAATACATCTATATCATCATCTTTTATTAAATCTGTGTTGTACGTCTGAAGGACGTTGCCAAACGCTATCCAATCGGCGTTCTTGTATTAGAATTTCGGGATTCTATCTTCAGAGTCAGTGTGTGTTCTGAAAGTTGTTTTTCCAAGAGTTTAATTTCGACTGGAAGATGATCACTACCCAAACTATCATCTCCTACGAGCCAAGTACAATTTGTGGCAAGCTCTGGAGAGATGAGAGACAAATCCACTGTGGTTGCTCTATGAGTAGAGACATCAGGTATCCGTGTAACTGAACCATCGTTTAATAAGTAAAGATTTCAGTCTACTATGTTTTCAATTAGGCGATTGCTGGTGTTTTTACAGAAAGCAAAGGAGGTAGAAGGAAATAAAGTGAGTGACAGAAAAGAGGAAACTTCTAGCATCGAATTTCCAAAAGGAGGGGATACTATTTATACTTAAAGATACCCCGGCATTCCCACAGGAGTTCTGAGCCGATACGGTCTTGAAATTGAGAGTGGAGGGGGTGGATTTGGAAAGAGGAATCTACTAAAGCACTAAGCTGATGACACCACAACGATAAAGACATTAAAATGGGCAACGAAATGGTCAGTTTTCAATGTTGTGGGCGAGATTCAACTCGAGACATCAGATCGCGTGTCCACAGCTCTTTGGGAAAAAAAACCAATCAGCCCGCGTTGAGGACGTTGATAAGATCGCCTGACCAACACCGCAAGTGTCTGTATCTCTCGGGACTGGTTGATGCCAGGCTATATTATGAAAGTAAGCGTAGAACACACCTTGTCCCCCAAGAACTCTATAACAGCAATGTAATTTCGATTCCTATCGTTATCATTGTCGTCATAGCTTTGTGGAGAGGTTTTCTCATATTCTGTAGACATAAAAGTGGCGTACCAAATGGGACAACAGAAAAAACAAATCGGTACCTTGAACCTCCCTCCTTAAAAAAAGAGGAAAGAAAAAACACACAAAACAAAATTTCGTCTCCTGGACGGTCATATCAGCAATAAGCCAACAGATGTGGCAAGTAAACTACAAACTGTCTTTATAGTGTCCATATTTAGTAAGATTATTGATCACAAGGAATTAATCATACAGTCAATGTAAGCATCTGGTGCCATTGTGCTCAAAAGGAAATGTGCGATACAGGCGATACAGTTTGGTCTTTGATGTGAGCTAGAACCACCTCTCTGAGGATTGTTTCATGTCTTTTATCTTTCCCTTTGTCCTTCCTACCTACTCCCCCCCCCTCCCCTCCACCTATAAAGCTTTGAAAGTCCCTGACCGTACGAAGCAGTGTGTGTGTGTGTGTGTGTGTGTGTGTGTGTGTGTGTGTGTGTGTTTTGTGTGTGTGTGTGTGTGTGTGGTGTGTGTGTGTGTGTGGTGTGTGGTGTGTGTGTTTGTGTGTGTGTGTGTTGTGTGTGTGTGGTGTGTGTGTGTGTGTGTTGTGTGTGTGTGTGTGTGTGTGTGTGTGTGTGTGTGTTGTGTGTGTGTGTGGTGTGTGTGTGTGTGTGTGTGTGTGTGTGTGTGTGTGTGTGTGTGTGTGTGTGTGTGTGTGTGTTGTGAGTGGTGTGTGTGTGTGTGTGTGTTGTGAGTGTGTGTCTGTGTCTGTGTCTATGATTGTGTTTTTGTATATGCACTTGTGTGTGTGTGTATGTTCGTGCGCGCGTGCGTGCGTGCGGGCGGGCGCGCGTGTGTGTGTGTGTGTGTTTGTATATCCATTTTTCTCTGTGTGTGTTCTTGTATATACATGTGTGTGTATCTGTGTGTGTCTGTGTGTGTGTCTGTGTAATTATGTATATATAGTTCGTTCTTTGGTTTAACGTTTTTGACTATGAGTGATATTAAACGGATTATGTCCACCAGCATCATGTTGCCAATCATGCTAGCAAAGCAGAAGCTTAACCCTTTCATACCCTCACCCTGTCCACCAGTTGTGTGTGTGTGTGTGTGTGTGTGTGTGAGTGTGTGCACGCGCGTTTGTGATTGCGTTTGTGTATGTGTGCGGGTGCTTGTGTATGTTCGTAAATGTGCACATGTACCAATGTGTGTGTGTGTGGCGCGCGCGCGCGCGCGCGCGTGTGTGTGTGTGTGTGTGTGTGTATGTCTGTGTGTGTGTGTGCACGTGTACCTGTGTATATGTGTGTGTGTGCATGTGTATCTGTGTGTCTGTGTGTTTTTGTATGTGTCTGTGTTTAATAATAATAATAATAAATGGTTATTTATGAGCGCTTTCCACTTGCACAAAGCGCTTTACAACAACAATAAAAAGTAAAACAAGCACACGAACTCACAGACACACACCAACACACACACAAACACGCACAGACACACACACACAAACCACACACACACGCACGCACGCACGCACACAAACACACACGCGCACGCATTCACACCCAAAAACACGCACATCAAGAATACAGAGCGGCAGAAAGAGGGTCTACAAGAAATGTTGCTGGAAGAGAAAAGTCTTCAGACTAGTTTTAAAGGAGGGAAATGAAGGGCTGTGACGGAGATTGTGAGGCAAGGAGTTCCACATCTGCACAGCAGATGATGAAAAAGCTCGACCACCATGCCTCTCTCGTTTATATTTTGGAACGCGGAATGTTCTATCATCGGTAGCAGAGCGAAGAGATCTGGGTGGTACATAGATCGTAAAGATGTCAGAAAGGTATTTAGGCGCAGTGCCAATTATGACTTGGTAGCAGAGACAAGAAGCTTTGTATTTGATTCTTTGTTCAATAGGTAACCAGTGTAACTCTCGTAGAAGGGGTGTACAATGTGCCGATCTTTTTGCTTTGCACACTATTTTGGCTGCCGAGTTCTGTACTTGTTGTAGTGGTCTGATCAGGGTATGTGGAGAACCGACAAGAAGAGAATTGCAGTAGTCTAGTCTAGATAGTACACAAGAACTGACAAGTGTTTTTGTTGCATCAACTGTGAGGTAGCGACGTATAGAGCTGATGCGTCTGAGTTCATGGTAGGCTACTTGACAGGTTTTACTGATATGATGTTTCATGGACATCTCTTTATCAAGGAAAAAGCCAAGGTCACGTACATTGTCTGAAAATGAGACGGGCGTATTTCCTAGGTCAAAAGTAGGAGGTAGGGAAGTGGCATCAACTGATGGAGGAAGGAGTCTAAGAGCTTCAGTCTTGTCATCATTTAGTTTCAGTTTGTTTTCGGTCGTCCAATTTTTAACTTCTGTGACACTATCTTGGAGAGATTGAATGAGATTATCGTAGTTTGAAAGCGTATCAGAATGTTCCAGTTGAGTATCATCAGCATACATTTCATGACGAATGGAATGAGTATCAATGAGATGAGTGAGTGGAGTGGTGTAGAGTATGAAAAGAACAGGGCCCAGAACAGAGCCCTGAGGAACGCCGAAAGTGAGAGTAGATTCAGAGGATCTATTTCCGTCTACTAGAACAATTTGCTTTCTGTCAGAGAGATATGATCGAAACCAGTTGAGCACGATATTTGTAATTCCAAATGTTGTATTCAGGCGTGAGAGAAGGATTTAACGTCTTTTCACTATATGATATTTGACGGGGGAGAGGGGAAGGGAAAATAAAAAAAAAGTGAACAAAATAAAATGTAGAACGATAGTTGGACGGGTTGGATTTGGGCAGAGGGAAGACAGAGGAAAAAGACATTAGCAGGTGGGGGAACAGTAAAATGGAACGAGAACTTAGCACTAACAATTAACTTCAACAACGTGAAGGGAAATTGCAACACTAAAACACAAACCGAAAAAAGTTAAAGTAATGCATTAACAGGACTGTGAACTAATGATTCTGAAATTCTAACTAACAAAGTTTGATCTGATGTAATTTTTTTGAAATGATTTTCAGAATACTTTTCTTGAGTAAACATTTTCGGTAAAAAAGAACGTAGCATTTTGCAGTAGAATAAACAGTGAAACAGTGTGAACTGTTCGCCGCAAATACACTTGACATTTTTACAATATTTTGTTTCAATGCGTTTAGCTGAATACGAAAACAAACAGCAACAATCGATCTCAAATGATATATGGAAGAATACTGCAATTTTTTACATACATTTTGAACGGTAAGTTTTATCATTTGTTGTGACACAAACTGTTCATCTGAATGTTTATGAAATCGAGTCCATGAGGCTGATTCGAGCAAGTTGCAAGCTTCTTTTACGGAGGTATGAACGTGTAATTCTATAGCATTATCAGCATTCTGGGCGCCTTGCTTAGCTGCTCTGTCAACTACTTCGTTGCCGTGAAGACCAACGTGAGAAGGCACCCAGCATAAACTGATAGCTGTACCTTTGACCCTTAAACGATGTATAAGATGATTTGCCTCAGTAATTAAATCAGGTCTTGTGTCGGCATTAAAAGACCATAAGGCATATAATACAGATTTTGAGTCAACAAAGAGAACTACTTTGAAAGACATGGGTTTAAGATTTACTAGATAATGCAATGCTTGATTAATAGCGACTAATTCCGCTGTAAAGATAGATAAGTTTGCCCCAACGAAAAATGACTTTTTTGTCTTAAATTTTGGAACATAAAGTGCTGCTCCAGCACATTTATTTTCTAAGACTGATCCATCGGTAAAAATGTGAAGGTGGGTACGGTATTTTTCATCGATGTGTTCTCTTGCTGTGGATATCGAAATGTTGACGTTTTCAGATTTCTTAGCGTCTGTATAATCAATATCAAAAGAGGCTTTTTGCATTTCCCATGTAGGGATAGCCGTTGTTGATGGTGTCTCAGCTATTTCATCCATATTTATGTTAGACTGTTTGACCAAGTCAGATATGTAAGTTGCAACAGTCATTTGTGATGAAATGCTTTTTGCTCGCTTTGGAAAGTCAGCATCAGACCTGATTTTAATTTCCTTACTCACAAAATTGTCCGTTTGTGAAGTAGTTCTAACTGCAAATTTTGCTGTCGCTAGCTCACGATAGTTGTTCAGAGGCAGAATTCCAGGAACTTTGTACGTTTCCAGATTAGAGGCATGAGTAGGGACACCTAGAGCAATTTTAATACTTTTGCAGTCTAAGCTTTGTATCTTCTTTAATAAATATTTTGGTGCACTGAAGAACACTTCTTGCGCATAGGATAATTTAGATCGTGCAAGTGCTGTTGATAGATGAATTAGTATGTTTGTATCCATTCCCCAAGGTAATCGGCTTATTATCCTTAGAAAATTTAGGGCTTTTCTTGCTTTTGTTGAAATATAATCAAAATGGACATTTCAGTTTAATTTCGATGTCATAAAGACTCCCAGAAATTTTACAACCTGTTTGTAATGTAACACTTCACCAAGCAATCTGAAAATAGGCAAGTTACTTAAAGTACCACCAGAATTAAATAGCATCATGTTAGTTTTTTCCGCTGACAACGACAGACCATTTTCTAACATATAGTTTCCAAGATTATCAAGATCAGATTGATACAACTTCCTAATGTAATTCTGTGCTCTCTGTGGAGTTATCTTTTTTAAAGTAATATTCATCCAAATACATATATCATCAGCGTACTGTGCCAAAACAACACGAATTGAGAGTGCTTTAGGAAGATCCTGTATAAAGATATTAAATAAAAGTGGTGCTCTCACTGAACCTTGTGGAATTCCCATATCAAGATGTCGTGAAGTAGAATAACTAGTTCCCACTCTTGCCTGAATAGTTCTATTGGCTAAAAAAGACTTAATATAATCATACATATTGCCAGATAAACCAATAGATTTCAGCTTGTACAATAAACGCGTATGCCAAACTTGATCGTAAGCTTTTTTTCACATCAAAAAATGTAGCTAAAAGACTTTTTCTGCGGGCAAACTGTTTCTTGATGTGAGTGGTAAGTTTAACCAGGTGCTCAACTGTAGATCTCCCTTTTCTAAAACCAGCCTGATTTACTGGAATAACGTTATTTTTATCACAGTAATGTACAAGTCTGTTTATTACCAATTTTTCCAATAGTTTGCTCGTATGGGACGTTAAAGCAATAGGTCTGTAACTGTTTTTATTGTTTTTAGGCTTTCCTGCTTTTAATACTGGTATAACAACAGACGTTTGCCATAATTGTGGTATAGTTCCACCAACCCAGCATTTCTGAAAAATTTTGTGTAAAAAAATAATATAGTTTTCTGGAAGATGTTTAATCATTTCAGTTGAAACTGCATCGACACCTACCGAACTCCTTTTGTTGTGTTGAGACAAGATAGTGTTTTTTAACTCTTCTAAGGTGATTAGAGAATTAAACCAGCGATCATTCAGAGGTATTGGATCAGTGTAGATAGGGTTGTTAGCTGCCATTTCCCTGTAGTGTTTGCAGGTAGGAGTCAAACCATCTACTTTACTATTTTGGGCAAAAAGTTCCACAAACGTTTCAGCTTTGTCCATGTCGGAAAGAAATTTGTGACACGTGTCAATCATTATTGGACACCTAGGTAAGTTGACTCCATTTTTCATGATTCATTTTTGTCCAGACTTTATGGAAATCCTTGAAATCTGAAATTTCTTTTGTGCAGTATGATGCCCAATAATTTTTCTTTGCTTCAGCGATGATTTTATTACACTGGGTGTTAGCTTTTTTCATTTCCATATGATCTTCAGGTTTCCTGCTTTTGATGTAGATTTTGTATTTCTCTTTTTTATACTGAACTGCTTGCTCACATGCCTCCGTCCACCAAACATTACCCAAACGGTTATTGGACTTGGAAAGGTCTGCAGCAGCTAGAACTGACCCCTGGAATTTAGAAAACATAACGTCTACATTTTCACTTTCATAATGTGTGAAATCTCGATTACAAAGAACAGTCTGAAACAAGGACCAATCAGCGCGTGTATAATTATATTTTGGTATAATATCAGGAATGCTGTCTTTCACCCTGATGTTTTCGTTAGTTAGTGTTATGAGGATAGGTAAGTGTTTACTTCCTAAAGTATCTCTGTGAGTGTCCTAGGTACAGCAGGGTACTAATTTTGGTGAGATTAAAGACAGATCGATGGCTGTTGCCCGATGTTTGGAAATATCAGAATTCTAGTGACACTCCCATCATTCAAAAGGTAAAGCGAACTGTCAACTATATTTTCTACTAAACGATTGCTTGTCATAGTACAGCAATCTTTTTCCCAAAACGGGGAGTGGGAATTAAAGTCTCCACCTATTAGCCATTTATACCGTGCAGCAGATCCGGAATCGTGCGCAGCCATTCTGTGTTGTGGTCATTTGGACCTGTTGGCAGGTAGACTGACAAAACGTTCAGGATAAAAGAATTACTGAATTGTACTGTAGCGGCACAAGCGTGTAAGTCTTCAGTTGACGTTAAAACTGGGGAAGTAAATATGTGATATTGTAACTCTTTAAGTATGTATATCGCAGTGACTACTTTCTTCCCGGGATTCCCATAGGCATACACTGGTGGATAATAGTAATTTTGGAAACTGGGAAGTTTGGTTGGTATAACATTAAGCGACTGCAGAATCAAGACTTCACACTGATTTGAGGCGAGGAAATGTTCCAGGTATGCTGAATTGGTGGAAATAGACCTACAATTCCACTGTAAAAAATTGATTTTCATTGTTGGCTAATCCCTTATTTTCAATTAACGGTGAATTGTTTGAAAATCACGTATATTTGGTTTTCTGTGTACGAGGAAAATGGGGAGGGGGAGAATGATTACTTTTACTACAAAGTAAAGGTAGAAAAAAAATGAGTAAAACTATGGAGAAAAGAAGTCCTACTAATCAAAATAAGACTTTGATCTAGAACAGAAATAAATTATAAATTAAATAATAGTATACACGCCTTCAAATGTACAGAGATTATAGTCTGAGTCCTGACTGACTAATTCCTAGCGTTTATACACTTTCACCAAGAGAACTGTCAGAGATGACGAGGAAAAAGTCCTGTGACATGAAACGTTGGTCATTGTAGATCTACTACGATTCATTCAAAACATGTTGTATGACAGCCACCAGGGTTCATAGCTGTCAAAATAGGGGTACGGTCCTCGGGGAAATCTAGAGGCGTGTGGCCGTGAAGATCGTGATCCTCCTGGTCTCCTAGGCGTCTCCCAAAATAAATCCCGAACGTGTCTTCCCAGGTTCCCCGCTATCACGCTGCTTCCTCTGGTGGTGGGGTGAATATTGTCGTGTAGAAACTGCTGGTTAGTTCGAAGGTTGCCATGGGAGACAAATGATAGGTTTTTTTATGTTAACAAGCTCAGCAGATAAGAAAGCGTTAAACAAATTCCGCCGAACTTCCATACGTGAATGTCGTACAGGGGCGACCTTGCTGATGACTATCTTTGAGTTTGGATATTTTTGTGTTATATGTTTGATGCAAGAAGCTAAATTTTGTGTTGTTGCTTTGAGATCTTTGCTATTCAGTTCGTGGACACCACAGTGTAAAACAATACAGTCTGCAGGATTGTCAAAGTTGGAAAGTGTCTTGTCTAAAGATTTTTGTATGTCATGAATGTTATTCACAGTACTTGAGTCTCCTTCAAAACCATAAGATCGTCCCAGTCGTCTGGAGTTGACACCTTTCAACACCGAATCATGGATAGTCAGAACATAGGGAAGGTCGTGGTTTGTTTTACGTTGTTCTGAAATCTTTTTGGTGTGTGACGTTGCGTCCTTGAGCTGTGATGTGACGTCTTTAGCTTTTTTGATGTCATGGTGTTCTTTCCCGTCTTTGGTTTTCTTTTCAGGCTCTGTTTTCGCTCGTGCTGCTAGTTTTTGTTGTGTTTCATCGTTGTGCCTGTTGGACGTCCTGCCTGCGTGTGTGCTTTTGTTTTAGAACGTCTGCGTACGCGGGAGTTGTTGTGGAATTATCTGTCTGTGTATGACTGTTCCTGGTCGGTTTGATAGGTGGCGGTTGCTGTCGACCGGGCCTCGATCTGCGCAAGCACAGTCCTTTCTTTAAGGTTGCGCAGATCCAGTACGATGTTTTTTAGTTCAACGATGTACTCACGAGTTCCGCAGAGCTTGGTATAGATGTGATGGAAGTTGTCCCGCTCTGCGTGCCTGTTGTAACCGCGGTCGAAGCGCCATTTGAAGGGACAGTCTCTGCCTTTTCGATCCTGTCTCGCTTGTCGCTGGTCGACGGCCTCTCGTAATCGGTCTTTTCCGCAGACGTGGCTTCTTGCCTCTGTTCAGCAAGGCGCCCCTGTCTTGTCCTGGTCATTTTAGACTAATTCCTGTTATCTCTGACTGCCGAAATTTTTATCCGTCAGGAGTCTCCGCCATCTTGAAGGGGTGTGTGTTTTGTGTGTGTCTGTGTCTGTGTGTGTGTGTGTGTGTGTGTGTGTGTGCGCGCGTGCGTTTGTGATTGCGTTCGTGTACGTGTGCGCGTGCGTGTGTATGTTCGTGAATGTGCGTGTCAGTGTGTGTGTGGTTGTGTGTATGTGTGTGTGTGTGTGCGCGCGGGTGCGTGAGCGTGTGCGTATGTGTGTGTGTGTGTGTGGTTGTGTGTGTGTGTGCGCGCGTGGATGCGTGAGCGTGTGTGTATATATGCGTGTGTATGTGCATGCGTGTGTGTAATGGAAGCACTTAAGAAGAGCAATCAATTCCGCTGGAAAAACAGTATCATTTACCAAGAAATACGATCGCTCTAATTCAATGTAATGGGCATTGCAAATGTTACTGCCCTTCCTGGTTTGTTATTCACCCTTTGATTCCCGTACCCTGTCCACCAGCATCGTGTTGCCAATCATGCTAGCAAAGCAAAAGCTTAACCCTTTCATACCCTCACCCTGTCCACCAGTTTGTTGTTGCTTTTGTTCTGTTTTGAAGCACAATGCGTGCAGCGATCTAATTCAATCTGGTGGACTTAGAAATTAATTTCTCTCCTCTCTGTCTGTCTGTCTGTCTTGTCTGTCTCTCTCTCTCTCTCTCTAGCTCTCTCTGTGTGGGTGACTTGGTCTCTTGTTTTCTTTCTCTCTTTTCCTCTCTCGTTTAAATCATTTTCTCCTGCAGAAAGCTGGAGCGTAGGGTGAGGGTATCTAAGGGGTTAAGCTTTTGCTGTTGGTGGGTAGGGTGCGAGAGTTAAAGGGTTAAGCAGAGACCTATCTGTACACATTTCAGGATTACACGGACAATCACTGCGGGTTTGGAGTTTGTAGTTAGTTCAAGGGGGATTCATCACACTCGAATAATTCCATATGTGCTGCAACTACGACAAATTGTACATGGTGTAATAAAGCAAGAGACTCTATTGAACTTTTTCTGTGGAATTGTTACTGTGTCCGTAGTTTCTGGAATTCAACAGAAAAGTTAATCAACGCAAAATGCCAAAATACCTTCAACATCAGAATCACACGAAATCTGGTGTTGTTCGGTGTTGACCAAAATGTAAAAACAGATAGAATATTTGATCTTATAATAATGCTTGCAAAATCATTTATGTATAAATAGGCAAGTGTGTTCCAAACATACATACTTTCCATAGAATGTAAACCAGAACTCAAAATTGAACAATATAATATAATAATATACAATATTTTATATAGCGCAAAATCTTGATAAAATCAAATCTAAGCGCTAAAACAGACACACACGCACGCACGCACAAACACGCACGCACGCACGCACGCACGCACACACACACACACACACACACACACACGCACACGCACACGCACACGGTTATAAATGGGGAGAAAGAATAAAAGCAATGGAAAATTATAGAGAGCATATTATATACAATTATATATTACAATGTGATTCCCCTCGAGTGAATATAATGCCAAAATAAACTTTCACTTGTCCAGTTTTAATGCTCAGTGGAACAACTATAGACCAATGTTCGCTGTGTAGAAAACAGACTTTATGACATGTTTCTTGAATATTGATGTACATAATGAAACCACCTTTGATTAGAATATTGTTTTATGTTTTTTGTAGGCTATAGGTTTTTTTATTTTTTTACATTTTTTATGTGAACAATTATTGTCTTATTTGTATAAATCAAATAATTTCTGGTGCCAAATTTGTTTGTTGTTGTTGTTGTTGTTGTTGTTGTTGTCTTCTGTATATTTGTGTTGTCAGATGTCAAAAACGTTCCTCTTATGTGTATGAATTGAAATTATTATTATTGTATTTTGTTTTGAATTGTTACTACATTATTTGTTGATGTCTATTCACTGTTAAAAATGAATAGAAAAAAAGGTGAAAAATAATTCCATGTGTGCTCCGGTCAAATCTGCCAACATTTATGTCAAACTCCTTGAGCCAGCACAAAACCCTATGCGCTGGCAAGGTCTTTGATTTAAGAGAATTTTCTTCCAAATTGAAATGAGACGCTTTATGGCTACCAAAACTTGATCGAAAAAAATAAAACAGTTCTTGATGGTGTTTTGTTTTTCATTGCAAATGTTATAATAATAATAAGTTGTTTTCAAATCTTGGCAGTTACATACCCATCTATGAAATTGTTGTTGCTACTGTAACTACAGGGAAAGAGAGCACCGTGTAGACCCAGGGAGAGAATGCTGGACGGACTTGCAGAGTGGCTGGGGATGAGGAGGGTGGGGGCAACGAGAGATAGAGATAGTTGGAAGTCCATGGTCGCCAACGCCATGCGGCAGGGCACCTGATGATGATGATGATGACTGTAACTACTTTATTTGTTTTGAAGTATGTAGCCTACAGTGCATGCGCCCATTTTTTTTTCATTCTGGTTGACTCACAAATGAATTTCTCTTCTCTGTCTGTCTCTGTCTCTGTCTCTCTCTCTCTCAGCGTGCGCCCATCTTTTTCATTCTGGTGGACTCACAAATGCATCTCTCTCTCTCTCTCTCTCTCTCTCTCTGTCCCTCTGTCTCTGTCTGTCTGTCTGTCTCTCTCCCTTGTTCTCTCGTTTTCTTGTCTCTTCTCCTAACTCAGTCCACAGTGTTGGTAAATGGGCTAGATTTCGAAATGACCAAAACACATGCAACAGATTGTATTTTTGTTGTTGTTGTTGACCTACCGTTGTAAATTTATGGAAAGCATCTTTGCATCGATGACAAAAAATAAGCAATGACAGTATAAAGTGATGGTTTCTACATGCTCTCTCTCTCTCGTTCTCTCTCTCTTACTTTTCTGTTTTCTCTGTCTCTCTCTCTGTCTCTCTTTGTCTCCCCCTCTCTCTCTTGGTGCGGTAGTTAAGTCTGTAAGTGTCGGATCTTCAATCAGAAGGTCCTGGGTTCAATTCCACTAGACACATTCACCTGGTGGGTAAACTATCGTCGAGATTTCTTTCGATTTCCCAGGTCAGTAAATGTACAAATCTGCCAGGCCCTAAACCCTCTTCATATGTACACACAAACAGAATATCTTACTATTCCTATAGAACGAAATCCAAAACATGCGCGACTGCCCGCGTTCAAGCAAACAGGAACCAGAAAAATCACGAAAGAAGAATACGAACGCGTATTTTAATACATGTACAACAAGACAAGACAGGCGCAAATTTTCGGCCAACTGGCCTTTGTCAAGCGTAAGATTACAGACAAACAAACACCAGATACAAACATTTTGAGAAAAAGACTGAATCCCCCGTGAACTAACTACGAACTCCAAACCAGCAGTGAATGTCCGTGTAATCCTGTTGTTTTTCATTGCAAATGTTATAATATGTTGTTTTCAAATCTTGGCACTTCCCGCACTCTATCCTTTTCTCACATTGGACACAGCAGCAGGGAAGTTTCAGTCTTTTTCTCAAAATATTTGTATCTGGTGTTTGTTTGTCTGTAATCTTACACTTGCCGAAGGCCAGTTGGCCGAAAATTTGCGCCTGTCTTGTCTTGTATTAAATACGCGTTCGTATTCTTCTTTCGTGTTTTTTTTCTTCTGGTTCCTATTCCTATAAAAGCCAGGATCAACACACTGATCCTTCATGTTGTTTGTTCACACTTCCCTTTCCCTTGACATTAACTGTCCATTACATTTTTTTTTATAATCTCATAGAATACGGACAGAAAACGTGCAGTAAGACATAAAAAGGTTTACAATTTAGAGAAGAAGACACTTTATGAATTTGTAGCACGTGTCAACACCATCCAAGGAAGAAAATATTGTGACGAATTTGCGTAGTGGACGAGGACAGAAAGGTTACGAGATATACTTAAAGCGACATAAGATCAATTTGTATGGAGATCATGATCGTCAACGCCATTTGGCAAGGCACGTGGTGACGATGATGTGAACCACGTGATTTTATAAATTTTTCTACATTACAGAATGGTATAGCTCAAAATTGTGTCGAACTAATGCGTGCATTTGCGCTAGTTCGCTGTTTCAAACACACGTGACCCCCATCATTCTGCAAACATACGGAAAACACGTTTTGCACTGAGCCAGCTTTAACACGTGCAGAGCATAAATGAATTGATTCATGCTTAACACGTGAATACCGGTTCAATTCTATTATCTGACACAAACCTGAATGACGTAAATCACTGCTCTCACGTATTCAAGTCAGCATCTTGTAAACAAGCACGGGGTGAGGAATAAAATGCATGCAACCAATTCAACACGTGTAAAAACATGCATTCACATTTGTTTCATCACATACCAACTGTATTTATAAAAGTCATGGAGGCATTGTAAACATTATCCAAAATAGAATATTATACAGCACTCTCCTATCTTGGAACCAAGAAATTAAAGTTCCCTTTTTGACTTCTTAGATTTATCTTATAATAGATTGCTGGCTTTTTTGATGTCTTCTTTTTACAGCGAATTTTCGTTGTCACAGGTATAAAATAAGAAATTAATATAATGCTACCAATTTTGAAGAACAAGGTCTCCCAACAGTGTAAAAATCGCTACTCACAGTTCCGTAGCTTTCGATGGCGTTCTCGCCATCTTCGTCAGCGCTCTAATGCTGTCTGCGTGAATCTCTACTCAGATCTCGCGAACATGGGATGAACCCAGTTCACGAGATCGAATCAGAGAATGGTACACCGGGGGCAGGGTGTAACGGCCCCGGTCCCTGTTGAGCGGGGGGTTGGTGGCTGCGATGTAGATGGCCTCCTTGACTCCTCGCTGGAACCACTTATTTTCTCTGTCCAGGATGTTGACATTGTCCGCACTGAATTGATGTTTTTCGGCGTGTAGGTGAGCTCCTACTGGAGAAGAGTCCCTCTTGTGTTCTGTTAGTCTCTTCTGAAGGGGGCGTTCAGTTTCACCGACATAATGTTGGTTACAGTCCTGGCAGTCTATTCTGTATATAATGCCAGCTTTGTCGAGTTTGCTGGTTTTGTCCTTGGGGGTGACCAGCTGGCTGCGTATGGTGTTGGAAGGTTTGGAATGTACAGCCACCCCCAGTTTTCTGATCTTTCTGGACAGAGCGTCACTCACACCTCCTACGTATGGGATGGTGATGTGTCCCTTGCGCTGGTGTTGTTTCACTGGCTGTTGGGAAAGAAATTAATACTTTGGCATCGTCAGCTGGCTATTTGACCTACTACCCTGCAGACGTGCCAGCTGCCACTGACTACTTTCCTTGGAAATGTGCATTTTTAGGTCACTTTGAATTAATTTTCACAGGCGCCCCAAATGACTAACATCAACATGTAGGGTATGGTTAAATAGGTAATTTAATTCTCTTTTAGGATATCTACAGTATAAGGTTTGTTCAGACATGCTTTGAGGTTATTTGTGCAATGAAATGTCATGGTTGAGGAGCATTTCAGACAAGCATTTCATCCATTCAGCAGGTGTAAACAAAACAGAAAAAAGAGACACCAATTCTACATGACTTGTATCATCTGATCAGAAGCTCAGAAAAGTACACACACACACACACACACACACACAAATTCCACAATACTGAGTGAACAGCGACATTGCGCATTCGCAGGGCGCTCCATTTTGCCTTTGTTTCAGTGAAGCACGCGGTTCGGGTGACGTTGTTCTTGCGCCCGAAAAATTCTTCAAATAGACTTTTTACCCGGGAAATCACTCTCACAGTATCTAGAAATGGTTACTTGATACTATAATAGAGTTTTTTTCCCTTAGACGTAACTGGCTTCACGTAGGAATTTGCTAACGCAAGACGCTATAATCCTAGCGTTACGTTGTCAGCGGCGAGCTTGCTGAACGCTATACCCCTAGCGTTCCAGCGCCTGCGGTTCTCCACAAGAACGCTAGCGGGCTAGCGTTACGATGTGAAAAAGTTAATGGGCATCACAAAACCTCGTCATCACATCGATCATCTCTCTCTCTTTCTCTCTCTCTCTCTCTCTCTCTCTCTCTTTCTCTCTCTCCCCTCCCTCCCCCACGCAGAGGACTCTTTCAGAATAAATAGCATCCATGCCTTCTGGAAATTCTGTGCTAGAAATGTTTTCCTCTTCTCTGTCACTCGCGTCATTTCTGCCTTGTTCCTTTGCTTTGCTTTGTCATTTTCAGCCTTGATAGTCCATTCACCTGTATGTGTTCCATAATGCCATGTAAGTTTCCTCTTAAAATTGATAATTTAATACATGTATTTTGAGTGCATTATTGGATCTCAGGAAATGTGATATGCAGAAGTAATTTATGCCCAATTTTATTTATGTTTTGGTATCTCTAGTTACGTTTATGTTTGCATCCAGTGGTTTTTTTTTTCTCTCCTAAAAACCCTGTTTCATAAATTAGACAGAGAGGAACATCCTTAGATTATGTGGGCGAATACATATTGATAAGCGTACTTTTCTTTTTCAGTTTTTGACAAAGTGGGGTTTGTATCTCCTCTGAGATTGTCATAGTCCTGGTAGGGCTCTGTGCAGATTGTCATAGTCCTGATAGGGCTCTGTGCAGATTGTCATAGTCCTGGTAGGGCTCTGTGCAGATTGTCATAGTCCTGGTAGGGCTCTGTGCAGATTGTCATAGTCCTGGTAGGGCTCTGTGCAGATTGTCATAGTCCTGGTAGGGCTCTGTGCAGATTGTCATAGTCCTGGTAGGGCTCTGTGCAGATTGTCATAGTCCTGATAGGGCTCTGTGCAGATTGTCATAGTCCTGGTAGGGCTCTGTGCAGATTGTCATAGTCCTGGTAGGGCTCTGTGCAGATTGTCATAGTCCTGGTAGGGCTCTGTGCAGATTGTCATAGTCCTGATAGGGCTCTGTGCAGGTTGTCATAGTCCTGATAGGGCTCTGTGCAGATTGTCATAGTCCTGATAGGGCTCTGTGCAGATTGTCATAGTCCTGGTAGGGCTCTGTGCAGATTGTCATAGTCCTGATAGGACTCTGTGCAGGTTGTCATAGTCCTGATAGGACTCTGTGCAGATTGTCATAGTCCTGGTAGGGCTCTGTGCAGATTGTCATAGTCCTGATAGGGCTCTGTGCAGATTGTCATAGTCCTGATAGGGCTCTGTGCAGATTGTCATAGTCCTGATAGGGCTCTGTGCAGATTGTCATAGTCCTGATAGGGCTCTGTGCAGATTGTCATAGTCCTGATAGGGCTCTGTGCAGATTGTCATAGTCCTGGTAGGGCTCTGCGCAGATTGTCATAGTCCTGGTAGGGCTCTGCGCAATCGGCCAGTCTTTAATCAGAAAGAACAAT